>JAVSCE010009035.1:0-17873 GCA_032199065.1 Smutsia gigantea
TTTTTTTATTCTTACAGATTTTACTTATAAGGCAAACGTCATCAGAGAACAAAAACGGTTCTATATCTTCCTTCCCAGTCTGTATACCTTTTATTTCCTTTTATTTCATTACATTAGCTAGTAATGTCAATATGATGTTGAAAAGGAGCGGTGAGAGGGTACATCTTGCCATCTTACTGATCTTAGTGGAAATGCTTCAAGTCTTTAGAGGTTTTAATAAAAATATACTGCTTCTGCCAATGTACAGATAGTTAATTCAATTCTAGCCAGTAAAAATACTAAGTTTTCTGAAAACTAATGGCTTTTCTCTCATTGAGTTTCCTTGATCCAAAATCCTATAAAGGGTGCTTTCATTTCAGGTGCTGGAAGGCTAGGTACTTTGGTCTAATTCTCTCACTGAGGACAACTAGAATAAATGATTACAGTATAAAAACAAGCTTATTGGAGGTGTTTGTAAGGTAACAAGGTAGCAGAGAATTACTGTCTTCAGAATTTGGGATAGTATTGAAGCTTTGAAGGTGGGTGGACATATGGAGTATATTTTTTATGGCAGTACTGGCAAACTATGACCTACAGATCATATCTATCCCACTTCTTCTTTTTGTACATAAAGTTTCATGGGATCATAGACACAACCATTTACTTATGCATTGTCTATGGTGATTTTCATGTTACAATGGCAGAGTTAAATAGATACAACACAGACCTTATGGCTAGCAAAGCTTAAAATACTTATTAATTATTATTAGGGTATTGGGTGATTACAAAGGAGGTAGTTGAGAGTCTGAAAGGCTTAGTAGCACTTTTGAATAATTTTAAGGGTTATAGAGATGAAAGTTTGGAGTCCAGCACCCAATGGTGGGTAGGCAGGCCATTTTATTTTCTAAAATTGGATTGAGGAGATCTCAAATTGTTAGTGCAAATAGGACCCAGCAGAAGCAAATGTAAATCCATCCTGGAGGAAGACTGTTTCTTAAAATAATTGTATAAACACAATGGCCAAATAAAAATAAGAAATAATCCTTGATAGCAGAGATTTTTCATATAAACAATTCATCAGACTTCTTTATTTTTTTTAACCAACTACTGGGATGCTTGGCAAGTGGCTAATAAGAGGAAATGGTGTTTTCTTCATAGTATTTGAATACATTCAGTCATTGTCTATGTCATATCTGTTCAGTTGTCTCTGTCCTATTCCTGTATTCCCAGAGACATGGGATGTTTGTACTGTACCAAACTGATTGATGTAAACCAGGAATTATTCAACCTCTAATCCACTAATGGAACACTCTCAAATGTCCTGTCTTTAAAAGAGAATGGCTTTTTGTAGCATTCAATGACTGACCAAATAGGTTAAATTTCTGATGGGCTGATAATATCATTCAAGTAGACAATCAAAACCAAAAATTTATTCATATCAAACACATGCCGCTAAATAATGTTAAGATACTAAAGGAAGTTGGAGCATTAATAAAATTGCCTAAAAGAAATATAATATCTGTTTGACAAAAGAAAAATAAGATTGTCTAAAATCACAGGGTAAATACTGAATTGTTTTAAAGTGGTCAAAATTACAGTTAAATTTATTAAAGGCAAGAGGAAAGTGAAGAGAGCCAAATATAGTTCTCAAAACATACTGATAATGGGAAAGTAGACTGGAGAGATATCTGACAGGTATCAGCCAAAGCCTTAGCTACTCAGCAAGGTAGGGACATCCATCCAGGTGAGACCAAGTTTGGGGGCCTCAGCCTTATAACCCAAAGACACACACAGACTAAAATTGAAGGTATGGAAAAATATATTTCATGTAAATAATGAGAAAAAAGCAGGAGTTGCAGTACTTATATCAGATAAAATAGACTTCCAAACAAAGAAAGTCACAAGAGACAAAGAACATTACATAATGACAAAAGAGGTCAGTCCCACAAGAGGATATAACTATTATAAATATCTAAGCAACCAATGTAGGAGCACCTAAATATGTGAAACGGATACTATCAGAATTAAAGGGGAAATAGAATGCAATGCATTCATTTTAAGAGACTTCAACACACAACTCATTCCAAAAGACAGATTAACTAGACAGAAAATAAGTAAGGAGTCAGAGACACTGAACAATGCATTAGAATAGATGGAACTAACAGACATCTACTGAACATTCCACCCAAAACCAGCAGGATCTTCTCAAGTGTACATGAACGTTTTCCAGAATAGATCACATACTAGGCCACAAAAAGAGCCTTAGTAAATACAGAAGGATTAAAATTGTGCCAACCATCTTCTCAGACCACAAAGGTATGAAAGTAGAAATAAATTATGCAAAGAAAACAAAGAAGCCCAAGAATACATGGAGGCTTAACAACACACTCCTAAATAATCAATGGATCAAGGATCAAATAAAAACAGAGATCAAGCAATATATGAAGACAAAAGAAAACAACAACTCAACAGCCCAAAACCTGTGGGATGCAGCAAAGGCAGTTCTAAGTGGAAAGTACACTGCAATACAGGCTTACTTCAAGAAACAAGAACAATCCCAAATGAACAGTCTAAACTGACAATTAATGAAACTAGAAAGAGAAGAAAAAATGAGGCCCATAGAAAGTAGGAGGGCTATAATAAAGATCAGAGCAGACATAAATAATATTGACATGAATAAAAAAACAGAAAGAATGAATGAAACCAGGAGATGGGTATTCGAGAAAATAAGGAAAATGGATAAACACCATGAGAGACTTATCAAGAAAAAAAGAGAGTCTACACACATAAACAGAATCAGAAATGAGAAAGAAAAATCACTATGGACATCACAGAAATACAAAGAATTATTGGAGAATACTATGAAAAATTACATGCCAATGAATTGAATAACCTAAAAGAAACGGACTTTCTACAAAAATACAACCTTCCAAGGATGACCCAGGAAGAAATAGAAAATCTGAACAGACCTATTACCAGCAATGAAATTGAATTGGTATTCAAAAAACTACCTAACAACAAATCCCTGCACCAGATGGCTTCACTGCTGAATCTGATCAAACATTTAAAGAAGAGCTAGTACCCATCCTCCTTAGTATTCCAAAAAGTAGAAGAGGAGGGAATACTTCCATACTTATACTGTGAGGCCAGCATCATTCTAATACTAAAGCCAGGCAAAGACAGTATAAACAAAGAAAATTACAGACCAACATCCCTGATGAACATAGATGCAAAAATACTCAACAAAATATTAGCAAACTGAATTCAAAAACATATCTAAGGGATCATCCATCATGACCAAGTAGTATTTATTTTAGGGATGCAAGGATGTTACAATATTCAAAAATCCATCAACATCAGATACCACATCAACAAAAAGAAGGACAAAAACCACATGATCATCTCCATAGATGCTGAAAAAGCATTTGACAAAATTTAACATCCATTCATGGTAAAAACTCTCAACACAGTGGGTATAGAGGGCAAGTACCTCAACATCATAAAGGCTATATATGACAAACCCACAGCCAACATTACACTTAACAGTGAATAGCTGAAATCTTTTCCTTTAAGATTGGGAACAAGACAAGAATGCCCACTCTCACCACTTTTCTTCAATATAGTACTGGAAGTCCTAGTCATGGCAATCAGACAACACAAAAAAATAAAAGGCAACCAGATTGGTAAGGAAGAAGTGAAACTGTCACTGTTTGCAGATGACATGATATTGTACATAAAAAACCCTAAAGAATCTACTCCAAAACTACTATATATAATATCTGAATTCAGCAAAGTTGCAGGATACAAAATTAATATGCAGTAATCTATGGCATTCCTATACACTAACAATGAACTAGCAGAGAGAGAAATCAGGAAAACAATTCCATTCAAAGTTGCATCAAAAAGAATAAAATACCTAGGAGTAAACCTAACCAAGGAAGTGAAAGACCTATACTCTGAAAACTACAAGACGCTCATGAGAGAAATTAAAGAAGATACCAATAAATGGAAACACATCCCGTGCTCATGCATAGGAAGAATTAATATTGTCAAAATGGTCATCCTGCCTAAAGCAATCTACAGATTCAATGCAATTCCTATCAAAATACCAACAGCATTTCTCAACGAACTAGAGAAAATCATTCTAAATTCATATGGAACCACAAAAGACCCCAAATAGCCAAAGCAATCCTGAGAAGGAAGAATAAAGCTGGGGGGATTATGCTCCCCAACTTCAAGCTCTACTACAAAGCCACAGTACTCAAGATAATTTGGTACTGGCACAAGAACAGACCCATAGATCAATGGAACAGACTAGAGAGCCCTGATATAAACCAACCATATACGGTCAGTTAATATATGGTAAAGGAGCCATGGACATACAATGGGGAAATGACAGCCTCTTCAATAGCTGGTGTTGGCAAAAGTGCACAGCTAAATATAAGAGAATGAAACTGGATTATTGTTTAACCCCATACACAAAAGTAATCTCGAAATGGATCAAGGACCTGAATGTGTCATGAAACCATAAAACTCTTAGAATACAACATAGGCAAAAATCTACTGAATATAAGCATGAGCGACTTCTTCCTGAATGCATGTCCTTGAGCAAGGGAAATAAAAGCAAAAATGAACTCATGTGACTACATCAAACTAAAAAGTTTCTGTATGGCAAAGGACACCATCAACAGAACAAAAAGGCATCCTACAGTATGGGAGAATATATTTGTAAATGACATATCCGACAAGGGGTTAACATCCCAAATATATAAAGAACTTACACACCTCTACACCCAAAAAGCAAATAACCCGATTAAAAAATGGGCAGAGGATATGAAGAGACAGTTCTCCAAAGAAGAAATTCAGATGGCCAACAGACACATGAAAAGATGCTCCACATCACTAATCATCAGGGAAATGCAAATTAAAACCACAATGAGATATCACCTCACACCAGTAAGGATGGCCACCATCCAAAAGACTATAAGAACAACAAATGCTGGCGAGGATGCAGAGAAAGGGGAACCCTCCTACACTGGTGGTGGGAATGTAAGCTACTTCAACCATTGTGGAAAGCAATATGAAGGTTCCTCAAAAAACTAAAAATACAAATATCATTTGACCCGGGAATCCCACTCCTTGGAATTTACCCAAAGAATACAACTTCTCAGATTCAAAAAGACATATGCACCCCTAGTTTTATTGCAGCACTATTTACAATAACCAGGAAATGGAAACAACCTAAGCGTCCATCAGTAGATGAATGGATAAAGAAGAGGTGACACATATACACAATGGAATACTATTCAGCCATAACAAAGAAACAAATCCTGCCATTTGCAACAACATGAATGGAGCTGGAGGATATTATGCTCAGTGAAATAAGCCAGGCGGAGAAAGACACATGCCAAATGATTTCCCTCATTTGTGGAGTATAACAATGAAGCAAAACTGAAGGAACAAAATAGTAGAAGACTCAGAGACTCCAAGTAGGAACTAGTGGTTATCAAAGGGGAGGGGTGTGGTAGGGTGGGTGGGGAGGATGGGAGAAGAGGATTGTGGGGGTATTATGTTTAGTACACATGGTGTGGGGAGTCACGGGGAAAACAGTGTAGCACAGAGAAGGCAAACAGTGAATTTGTGTCATCTTACTACACTGATGGACAGTGACTGAATTGGTGTATGAGTTGGAACTTGATAATATGGGTGAATGTAGTAACCACATTTTTTTTCATGTGAAACCTTCGTAAGAGTGTATATCAATAATACCTTAATAAAAAAAATTTAAAAAAAAAAGCTACATATTTTGCAGGATGGTATTAAAATCGGCAACATGTTTTTCCATTCCCTTATTAGTTCTGAGAATTCCTCATTAATTCTGCATTCTTTCCAGATTTATTTCCATAATGCAAACTCTGCTTTTCTCAAAGCAGATGATACACTCATAGCCCATCAACCTTTTTTCATTCTTAGAGCAGAATATTATATTTACAGAGACTTTATTTATTAATTCCTCAAATACACTAGTTGAGCATTTTTATACTCTAGAAACTATGAAGAATGGTGGTATGATTAAAGTTGTTGCTACCCTAATGGAGCATACAGCCTCCAGTTGAGGAGACAATTGGGTAAGCACTTACATTAAAGTAGATTTTTACTATCATAAAGGAAGTTAGGGTGCTGGTCCAAGGGCACATTGCAAGGCAAGCAGCCTGGCTTAAGTAATGTAAGAAGGATTCTTGTAAGAAGTGTTTCAGCTAATATGTGAAGTATGTATAATTATTATCCAGCCACAGATAGAAAGAGTATTCTATGCAATATAAATTTCCTGGGGCAATGTAATTTCCATGGAATTTGTAGTAACTGAAAGAACTTCTTTATGGGAATAGTGAAGACTGTGAAAGGATATTTGCAGAAGATGGAACTGATGTTTTACAATGGGGCCAGATCATAAAATGCATAGCAAGGATTTTTCTGTTGAACACAATGGAAAGCTTATTGAAACGCTTTTGGCAAAGAATTGGCATCATTAGGTTTATAATTTGATAGTGGAATTAGTCCCGTTTAGACGCATAATGTGGGCCTGTAGCAAATCCCTGTTCCGTGACAATTTCTCAATTAAGAATGTAAGGATTAGAGTATCTATCTTGCCTAGGTCTATGTAACAGAATGATTAAACAATAAAGTGTTATTATATCATAAAACAAGATGAATGGATATGCACTGTTTCCAGGGTTAGTTAATTCAGTAGCTTATCAACTTCAGTGTTCTATTAGCTTCTGTGGAATGTTCTTATTTCTAAATTTACAAAAAAAAAAAGAAAGTGTGGGTGGATTTTGGGCAGGCAACCAATAGTGTCTCCTGTGCTATAGCATAGCCAAAAAGACCCTGTGTAGTCTGGCCAATGCCTATTCTTCTGTCCTCAACTTCTGTCACCTATCTCTATGACATTCGCTATATTCTACCTTAGAGTCTTCACATTTGCTGCTTCTTTTGCTTGCAATGTGGAGGAAAATGTCTGTGGATAAGTAACCAATGCTATGAAATGTCATTTTCAGATCCTTTATTTTTTCCATCTAAACAAGTTAACTGAATTAGGAATGATAAAATCAAGGTGGGGGCCACTTTATCTGACTTCCCTAAGGCTCCTCACTCTAATGACCTTGCTCACATTCCCTCATGCTCATCTAATCTCTTATATTGGTAGAGTATTCTGTGTATCTCACCGCCTTCTCATATAGTACCTCAGTTGATTCTTATGCAAGATCCATAAGGTAGGCAGAAGAGCCCAGAGGTCAAGTGGATCTATCCAGAGTCACCCAAATGACTCCTGGATCAAAAATTAGTTTGCACAGCTGTGACTCTACAGGTATTTGTCTAAAAATTCTCTCAACTTATCATTCACTCTTAACTGTGATGATACTCTCATTTCTTGCATTTGAGAAACACTGTACTAAATAATAACAGAGTATGGTTTGGACAAAAGACCTGAAACTGTAGAAAGAGAATGAATTAAATTGATATGGAAAAATAAGTCAAATCATGTTCTAGTTTCAGTACTCTGGCAGTAGGAAATATGAGCCCACAGTTCAGTTAAGCCAGCCATTTGCATAAGCCTCCTCAGGAACCTCCAAAATGGCTTTGCACCTGCTCCAAAATATTGACAAGTGGAGCCCTTTGAATCAGACAGACCAGGATGCACTGGAATTGGGCTTCAGAGGCTCACTCTTGCCTAGTCAGTTTGTAGGATAATGGCAGTGAGCCCAGATGGGCTGCATACTGTGATTGCTTATACTGTACCAGAGAGCTGTGTACTTTGATATTCAAATATGTATTGTAACATCCATTTTCATTGTAAGTTCCCCCACTAAAAAGCAAACAGCGAACAAAAACAAAGCAATCCCCTTCCTAAAATCTAACTAAAATCAGATATTAAAATAACTTATCTTTTTATCATGAATTATGTACTTTTGTTTACCTAATTATTGCTTGAGGCATCACAATATTCTTATAGGATCAGACCTGAAAAACCATCTGAAAAGAACTAATTTTCTTTGCTTAGATGTGTATGCTTAAATATTTATGTCTAAATGTTTGTGCAGCTGTTTTGCATTTTATACTTTCTATGTACAAAATTATTTTGCTGTTTTATTTTTTCATCTAAATGAAAGCATGTCAATAGGACATTTATTGGGCTGTAAGTGAATGTAATCGGAAAGATGCAATCAATATTATGGATCTTGTGTTCAGCTTCTTATGTGCTTACCAATGTACTACTTGGTGCCTCCCTCAAGCCTCAAGCCCAAACCCTACTTCCATATCCACACATTGTCTACATTATATTTATGTCAAAATACAGCTTACCAATTTCCTTTGCCATTGGAGCAAATGCTTTGAATTGTTTACAGTTTTTTAATCTCAAGGAATTCTTTTTTTCTAAAAATAAATTGTTTTGTAAACCAGTATTTTAAGGGGTGGAGTGTTTAAAATGAAAATATTCAATGGAAGAGAATAGAGTCTATAAACAGACCCATAATTAGGTTTGATCTTAGGCAAACTATTAAATTGCCCTATGTTCCAATCCATTCATTGGTAAAATAAAAATAATAAAACCTCTCTAAAAAGGTTTTAATGATTGGCTACTTGAAGCACAGGGGAACATGTTCAGACTCACCTTATGGGCCAGAATTACCCTGATATTAAAACCAGAAAAGGACACTATAAAAACAAAATTATAGGCCAACATCTCTGAAGAATATAGATTCAAAAATCCTCAACAAAATATTGGAAAACTGAATTCGACAATATATTAAAAGGATCATACACCATGATAAAGTGGGATTAATCCAGGGATGCACAGATGGCTCAACATCTCCAAATCAATGTGATACACCACATTAACAAAATAAAGGGTAAAAATCATATGATAATCTCAATTGTTGCAGAGAAAATATTTGACAAAATTCAACATCCATTCATAGTAAAATCTCTCAGGAAAGTAGATATTGAGAGAATGCACTTCAACATAATAAAGGCCATATATGATAAGCCCACAGTTAATATCATACTCAGTGGTAAAAAGGTGAAAACTTTTCTTCTAAAATCTGGAAAAAAGCAAGCATACCCATTCTTACCACTTTTATTCATATAGTATTGGAAGTCCTTGCCAGAGCAATTTGGCAAGAAAAAGAAATAAAATGCATTCTAAGCATAGAAGAAGTAAATCTACAGATATCATGATATTGTTTATACAAAACCCTAAAAACTCCACCAAAATACTGTTAGAATAATAAAGTCAAGATTCAAGATTAAAAATCAATATACAAAAAGCAGTTACAATTTATATGCTAGTAATGAACTATCAGAAAGAGAAATTAAGAAAATAATCCCACTTAAAATTACATCAAAACTAATAAAATACCTAGGAGGTGAAATATCTGTATGTCGAAAACTGTAAGACATTGATGACAGAAACTGAAGAAGATAAAAATAAATGGAAAGATATTCCATGCTCATAAATTGGAGGAATTAATATTGTTAAAGTGTCCATACTACCCAAAGGAATCTACAAATTCAATGTAATCCCTATCAAAATTCCAATAGAAACTTTCACAGATATATACAAATAATCCTAAAATTTGTATGGAACCAAAAAAGACACTGAATAGCCAAAGAAATCTTGAGAAAGAAGAACAAAGCTCAAGGTATCACACTTCCTGATTTCAAACTATATTATATAAAGTTATAGTACTCAAAACAGTATGGTAAAGACACACATAGATCAATGGAATAGAACAGAGAACTCAGAAATAAACCCATCTATTTATATGGTCAATGAATTTATGACAAAGGAGCCAAAAATATACAATGGGGAAAGGATAGTCTCTTTAATAATTGGTATTGGGAAAATCAGATAGCCATATGCAAAGGAATGAAACTTGATTACTATCTTACAGCATACACAGATATCAACTCAAAATGAATTAAAGACTTAATACATTAGACCTGAGGCCATAAAACTCCTAGAAAAAAACCACAATGGGTAAATTCCTTGACATTGATCTAGGCAATGATCTTTTGTGTTTGACACCAAAAGGAAAGGCAATAAAAACAAACAAGTGGGAGTATGTCAAATTGAAAGCTTCTTCACAGCAAGAGAAACCATCAACAATATGAAATGGCCATCTACAGAATGGGAAAAAATATTTAGAAATTATATATCCAATAAGGGGTTAATATCCAAAATATATAAGGAACTCATGCCACTCAAAAAACAGCAAAACAATTTAAAAAACAACTCAAAAAACAAACAACATAAGTAATTTATACAACTTACTAATACATAAAAGAAAAAGCAGACTAATACCTCAGGATGATAAAGAACAGAGGCTATGAACAGGTAATTCATATAAAAGGCAATAGAAATGACTAATACATGAGAAGGTACTCAGACCTTCTTAATAATCAGGGAATCTGTTGAACCCTGAACTCTACTCCCTCTATCATTGTGTTTCATGTAGTGATGAAAACAACAAAGGAAATGGGAGTTCATTAATTATAGTTGGACAAATTGTATGTCCTACAAAAGATATGTTTATATTCTAATCCCCAGAACCTTTGGATATTATTTATGTGGGGAAAGGTCTGATAATTTAAAGATCTTGAGAAGAGGAGTTTATCCTGGATTATTAGGGTGGGCCCTAAATGCAGTCATATGTATCCTCATAAGAGAGAGGTAGAGGGAGTTTTGACAAAGAGTAAAAGGCAATGTGAACAAGGAACCAGATATAGGGGTGATGCAACCAACAAGCCAAAAGATGCCAAGCAATGCTGAGTCACCAGATGTGAGAGGTGACATGGAATGGATTCTTTCCTAGACCCAGAGGGAGTGTGGATCTGCCAACACCATGATTTCAGATTTCTCACCTCCAGAACTGTCAGAGAATTAGTTTCTGTTGCTTTAAGCCACCAAGTTTGTAGAAATTTGTTATGACAGTCCTAGGAAACTAATACACCAACATTTGGATTGTCTGATCTGGTCAAGGCAATAGAAAGGGTGGATAGGTGCTATACTGTTCCTTAAATGCAACAAAATAAATTTCTCTTTTCCTCAATACCTATCTGAAATAATAATTTCCCCCTGTAATTCTGGGGGAAAATCCCAGGGCAAAACACCTTTGAAACCAAAATCAGTCAAAGGGAGAAATAAAGTGGGAGAAACCTGTTTATTTCTTAGAAGCAGTCCACTTCTGCTCTCATGCTTCTCTCCACCCAGCTGCAGAAGAAGAGGCCCCACCCAACCTCTCTGGTCCAGATATGCCCTCACTAGCCCTTGTAATTACCTACTCATATGGAGATGGACTACTTCTCTCCACCCCTTGGAAACACCTGTTGATATGGAGATGCTCTAAGGCCAGGTGAGAGATTCTGTAAATATTGCAATTTTACCCACACCCCCTCAGTTTGAAAAAATTAAAGATTGATAATACCCATTATTAGCAAAATGTGAGGCAAGGATCCATCTCATGTGCTCCTCATTTAAGTATAAATTAATACAATCTTTTAGAAGAATAATTGTCAGTACCTATTTAATTTTACAGTATGCACAGCAATTATACTTCCATGTCTATTCTGAATAATACTTGTACTCTTCACAATGAGACACTTATAAGAATATACAGTGTAACATTATTTGATATTTAGTGTAGCATTATTTGATAAAGAGAAAAAAAACCTATTTACCTAAATGTCCAGTAAAAGGGAAGAAAGTAAATCAAATATGGTTTGAAATACTATGTGCTGGTTAAAAGAGAAAGTGATAGATTTATAAAACTGACATGGAATGATCCATAAATATATTTCTTTATCTAAAAATGCAAATTACAGCATAATATGTATAGTTTAATGTTTATGAAAGACCTTGAATCCATCTGCACTTCTGCACCCCACTAGTCAATATACCATCTTGTCTCACTTGTACTATTGCATAACTTCCTAACTGTTCTCCTGCCTTCACACTTGCTCCCTTATAATACATTGTCTACACAGTAGCTTAGGGATGTTTGTAACATGTAAAATTACATCAGTCACCCCCACTTAAAACATTTAATGGATTCACTCTACTCTACTCTTAGTAAAAAGTAAAAAAGGAAAGAAAAGAGAAAACCCTCTTTATTATAGCCTTAAAGACCCTCTGAAATCTTGTCATACTACACTTGCCTGCAGTCTAGGATGTTACATTCTAACTGTGGGTCAGAACATGTTTTTCCTAACTCCAGTGGTTGTATTATTCGGTCCCTCTGCCTAGAATACATTTTCCCTACTGCCTAAATTGACTGGCTCATTCTCATCATTAAAATCTCAACTCAAGTTTCACCCCTTCAGAGAGGGTATCTTGGACACCATATGCAGTAGTGATGAATACACTGCTCTTGGATCTCCAAATGCAGGGTGTGAAATTGACCAGTTCCTCTCCCCATCCCCTCACAAGAAAATCATCACCACACTGTCACCAAGGCCACACTTCACATGTGCTGCTTCTAGTCAATGCCTGGGTGTAACAGGGCTGCAAAGTCAGACTCCTTCCTAGAAGATACTGGATTCTTCTGACAGATGATTTTGGCTTGAGGACTTACCATCAGTCAAAACTTCAATAGAAATTCAATTGTATGACTTTTTCTCCTTCCCTCTCTTTTTCACAGTTACAGCTACATTGTCCTTACTACCAGGGGCCTCTCAGCTTCCTACAACTCACTCTACATTTTCTCTCACAGGTGTAGTCCCCAGCCAAACTCCTGTACTTTTAAATTCATCTTGGTGTCTCTGTCATAGGAACAAGACCAGCACACCATATCTAAAGTGGCTTCTTCTAGTCAGTATCTCATTCCCTTATTTTCTTCAGTGTATTAATGTAGCCTGAAATTATTGATTATTTATAAATATTCATGTTGTTCTCCCAACTCCACTCTGAGGCTCATGAAGACCATATTTTTCTTATTTATTCTGTGTCCCCAGCATAGTGTGTAGCACTAATTAGGTATGATAACTGATGCATCAACTAAATATTCATTAATTACCTAGCAAACAAAGAAAAGGACACAGACTAAGGTTTTAATAGTCCTTAGCTACATTGAGGAGAATAGGATTAAGGGACAGTTCTGAAGGAGGAACTTCAAATTTAACTCTGAACACTTTAAATTTTTAGCAAATGTTTAATTTTCTTACTTGATTTACAATTTTGAAGAAATTAGAAAAGAGAAATGCAAATATGAATAACTCATATCAATGTAAGAAAAGAATTCAAACTGAATTCAAAGTTTAGACCAAAATAATACATTTTTTCATCCAACTTTCTGATACTTAATCTTGTTTTAATGAGATTTTAAAACCTATTATAAAAATCTAGAAAAAGCCTTTATTTAGTGAACATAAAACAATCTGCATGCTTGTTTCACAAATCTGTAATCTAAAGAGAGAATGAGTAATGAAAAGAATATGTGAGGGAAGGAAGAGAAATGTTTCTAGTGTCACTGTTTAACAAGAAACAAAATGATGTTTGGTTAAAACATACCACTTGGTATTTGTCTCATCTGTTCCTCCTTTCCTATCTTTTGGATTAATTTGGTTTTTAGTATTTAATCTCATTTCTCCTACTGATTTGTTAGCTCTAACAAATTTTTAAACAGTTACTCTAGGAATTAGAATATGTATCTTTAATTTATCTTCATCTATCTTCAAATACTGAACCATATAAGAATCTTTGAATAGTATAATTTCATTTATCTATTTGCAGCCGGTCTGGCTATTTTTTTCATGTTTTCTTTTATTATGTTATATATCTCACAATACATTTTTGTTATTTTTTATTTTCAATGCTAATAATCTCATAAGTAATTCACACACACATGTATGCATATTGTTGCATATGTAAATTTGTTTCTCGGGAAGCAGAAACTCATTTCTTAGATGGAGAGTCCCATAGAGTAATTTTATTGGGGATATTCTACAGATTGATGATTGCAGAAAAGAAGGAAGCAGGATTTACTGGAGAGGTTGGGATGTGAAGCAGTCTCAACAAAGGCCTTAGCTTACCCCATGGTGAGCTTTGAGGCTGGCATGAACATTCAGATATGTCCTGTGATGCAGTGAGGGAACCAAGATTTTATTTTCCCATATTGACACCAGTAAATGGATATAGGCTGTTCCCAGAAAGAAGCTTTAACCTTGAAGAGTTAGTTATCTCCAGTAAGGGCAATTTCAGAAGAGGGCAGAAAGCTGAAGGCTATCAGTTAAGAGAAATCACAAACTTGGGAAATAAGTCCTTTAATTCTGAACCTGAAGAGGATACCAATAATACATCAAATAGCCCATTAGTACATAGGTGATTAGACAAGTAGATACACAGATTAGATACAGAAATTACATAGATATGAATTTTGTTAGCAGGTAGACAATAATGTGCCTATCTGTGACTTTCTTTCTTTCTTTCTTTTTATTTTTTATTTTGGTATTATTAATGTACAATTACATGAGCAACATTATGGTTACTAGACTCCCCCCATTATAAAGTCCCCACCACATACGCCATTACAGTCACTGTCCATTAGCGTAGTAGCATGCTATACAGTCACTACTTGTCTTCTCTGTGTTGGACAGCCTTCCCCATCCCCCCTCCCACATTATGCGTGCTAATCATAATGGCCCATTTTCCCTCTTATCCCTCATTTTCCACCCATCCTCCCCAGTCTCTTTTCCTTTGGTAACTGTTAGTCCATTCTTGGGTTCTGTAAGTCTGCTGCTCTTTTGTTCCTTCAGTTTTTTCTTTCTTCTTATACTTTACAGATGAGTGAAATCATTTGATACTTGTCTTTCTCCACCTGGCTTATTTCACTGAGCATAATACCCTCTAGCTCCATCCATGTTGTTGCAAATGGTAGGATTGGTTTTCTTCTTAAGGCTGAATAATATTCCATTGCATATATATAACACATCTTCTTTATCCATTCATCTACTGATGAACACTTAGGTTGCTTCAATTTCTTGGCTATTGTAAATAGTGCTGTGATAAACATAGGGGTGCATATGTCTTTTTCAAACTGGGCTGCTGCATTCTTGGGGTAAATTCCTAGGAGTGGGATTCCTGGGTCAAATGGTATTTCTATTTTGAGTTTTTTGAGGAACCTCCATACTGCTTTCCACAATGGTTGAAGTAATTTACATTATCACCAGCAGTGAAGGAGGGTTCCCCTTTCTCCATATCCACACCAACATTTGTTGTTGTTTGTCTTTTGGATGGTGGCCATCCTAACTGGTGTGAGGTGATATCTTAATTTTGGTTATAATTTGCATTTCTCTGATGATTAGGGTTGTGGAGCATCTTTTCATGTACCTGTTGTCCATCTGAAATTCTTCTTTGGAGAAGTGTCTGTTCAGATCGTCTGCCAATTTTTTAATTGGATTATTTGCTTTTTGTTTGTTGAGGGGCATGAGATCCTTATATATTTTGGATGTCAACCCTTTATCGGATATGTCATTTATGAATATATTCTCCCATACTGTAGGATCTCTTTTTGTTCTACTGATGGTGTCCTTTGCTGTACAGAAGCTTTTCAGCTTGATATAGTCCCACTTGTTCATTTTGTTTTTGGTTCCATTGCCGAGGTGATATGTTCATGAAGAAGTTGGTCACTTTTATGTCCAAGAGATTTTTGCCTATCCTTTTTTCTAAGAGTTTTATGGTATCATGACTTACATTCAGGTCCTTGATCCATTTCAAATTTACTATTGTGTATGGGGTTAGACAATGATCCAGTTTCATTCTTTTACATGTAGCTGTCCAGTTTTGCCAACACCAGCTGTTGAAGAGGCTGTCATGTTCCAATTGTATATCCATGGCTCCTTTATGGTATATTAATTGACCATGTATGTTTGGGTTAATATCTGGACTCTCTATTCTGTCCCACTGGTCTATGGGTCTGTTTTTCTGCCAGTAACAAATTGTCTTCATTACTGTGGCTTTTGGTAGAGCTTGAAGTTGGAAAGCGAGATCCCCCTGGCTTTATTCTTCCTTCTCAGGATTATTTTGGGTATTTGGGGTCTTTTGAGGTTCCATATGAATTTTAGAACTATTTGTTCCAGGTCGATGAAGAGTGCTGTTGGTATTTTAATAGGGATTGCATTGAATCTGTAGATTGCTTTAGGCAGGATGGACATTATGAGAATATGAATTCTTTCAAGCCAAGAGCATGGGATGAATTTCCATTTTTTAGTGTCCTCTTTAATTTCTCTTAAGAGTGCCTTGTAGTTTTCACGGTATAGGTCTTTTACTTGCTTGGTTAGGTTTATTCCTAGGTATTTTATTCTTTTTGATGCAATTGTGAATGGAATTGTTTTCCTGATTTCTCTTTCTGCTAGTTCATCAATAGTGTATAGGAAAGCAACAGATTTCTGTGTATTAATTTTGTATCCTGCAACTTTGCTGAATTCAGACATTAGTTCTAGTAGTTTTGGAGTGGACTCTTTAGAGTTTTTATGTACAATATCATGTCATCTGCAAATAGTGACAGTTTGACTTCTTCCTTACCAATCTGGATGCCTTTTATTTCTTTGTTTTGTCTGATTGCCATGGCTAGGACCTCCAGTACTATTTTGAATAAAAGTGGGGAGAGTGGGCATCCCTGTCTTGTTCCCTATTTTAGGTGAAAAGCCTACAGCTTCTCACTGTTAAGTATGATGTTGGCTGTGGGTTTGTCATATATGGCCTTTATTATGTTGAGGTACTTGTCCTCTATACCCATTTTGTTGAGAGTTTTTATCATGAATGGATATTTAATTTTGTTGAATGCTTTTTCAGCATCTATGGAGATGATCATTTGGTTTTTGTACTTCTTTTTGTTGATGTGGTGGATGATGTTGATGGATTTTTTTAATATTGTACCATCCTTGCATCCCTGAGATGAATCCTACTTGATCATGGTGTATGATCCTCTTGATGTATTTTTGAATTCAGTTTGCTAATATTTTGTTGAGTATTTTTGCATCTATGTTCATCAGGGATATTGGCCTGTAATTCTCTTTTTTGGTGGGGTTTTTGCCTGATTTTGGTATTAGAGTGATGATGGATTCATAGAATGAGTTTGGAAGTATTCCCTCCTCTTCTATTTTTTGGGAAACTTTAAGAAGAATGGGTACTATATCTTCTCAATATGTCTTATAAAATTCAGCAGTGAATCCATCTGGTCCGGGAGTTTTGTTTTTGGGTAATTTTTTGATTACTGATTAATTTTCATAGCTGGTAATTGGTCTGTTTAGATTTTCTGTTTCTTCCTTGGTCAGTATTGGACAGTTGTATTTTTCAAGAAAGTTGTCCATTTCTTCTAGGTTATCCAGCTTGTTCGCATATAGATATTCATAGTATTATCTAATAATTTTTTGTATTTCTGTGGGGTCCATTGTGATATTTTCTTTCTCATTTGTGATTCTGTTTATGTGTGTACATTCTCTTTTTCTCTTAATAAGTCTGGCTAGGGGTTTTTCTATTTTGTTTATTTTTTCAAAGGACCAGCTCTTGGTTTCATTGATTTTTTTCTATTATTTTATTCTTTTTAATTATATTTATTTCTTCTCTGATCTTTATTATGTGCCTCTTTATGCTGACTTTGGGCCTCATTTGTTCTTCTTTTCCCAGTTTCAATAATTGTGACTTTAGACTATTCATCTGGGATTGTGACCTTTAAATAGGCCTAGATTACTATATACTTTCCGCTTACAACTGCCTTGGCTGCATCCCAGAGAAGTAGGGGCATTGTGCTGTTGTTGTCATTTGTCTCCATATATTGCTTGATCTCTGTTTTAATTTTGTCATTGATCCATTGATTATTTAAGAGCATTTTGTT
>JAVSCE010009036.1:0-15027 GCA_032199065.1 Smutsia gigantea
AGCAACAAACTTTTGACAGAGTGTAGGACTATTAGCCATTCCTTGGGGGAGGACCTTCCATTGAAAGCGGGGCATAGGGCCTACGCAGTTGACAACAGGGACACTAAAAGCGAATCTCTTTTTGTCGTGAGGGTGTAGGGGTATGGAGAAAAAGCAATCTTTTAAATCAATGACAATTTTGTGGAAATCAACAGGGATGGCGATGGGGGACGGGATGCCTGGTTGTAAGGCTCCCATAATCTGCAAAGTTTGATTTACTTTCCTGAGATCTTGTAAAAGCCTCCATTTGCCTGATTTCTTTTTAATAACAAAGATGGGGGTATTCCATGGGGAGGTAGAGGGTTAAATGTGTCCTGCTTCTAGTTGTTCCTGCACCAACTGATAAGCAGCTTGGGCTTTTTGAGAAGAGAGGGGCCATTGATCAACCCAGACTGGCTCATCACTTTTCCAAGTGATAGCATCAGCCCAAGGTGCAGGAGTGTCAATAGCCCTTATGAAAAATTTTGAGGGGTTTGGGGGTACCCTAAACCTGTTCTATCCGTTTTTTGAGTGACTATTATGGGGCTGGGGTTGCCTTGTAAGTTTTTTCCTAGTCCTAACCCAGGGGACCACCCCTGTTTTTTCAGTTGCCTGGAGGCAAATTCATTACCACTGCAAAGGACAACATCTAATTGTTCTAAAATGTCTCTTCCCCACAGGTTAACGGGGAGTCCAGGGACTACAAAAGGGCGAACTAGGCCACTGTTTCCTTCAGAATCTTCCCATTTTAAAAATTTTGAACTTTGTAAAGTATTGCTGGACTGGCCAATGCCTTGTAAATGGGTTAATGAGGGCTGTAAGGGCCATAATTGAGGCCAATGGGTTTGGGATAAGACTGTAGCATCAGCTCCAGTATCTAATATGCCTTGAAAGGTTTTTCCATCAAGTTTAAGCTGGAGGGTGGGCCTATTAGTAGTAATTTTTTGCATCCAATAGACATCTGAGGAACCAGGGGTGGAGGCTCCCCGGCAACTGCTTTGAGAAGGATAGGTGGAAGAAGATAGAGGCAGGGGAATAGCTTGTGCAATGCGAGTACCTGCAGACAGAAGAGTAGCTGCTTTTGGGGAGGATACAATAAGTTTGATTTCTCCTGTATAGTCATTGTCAATTAGAGTAGGGTGGACTACAAGACCTTTGAGGGTGGATGAAGCTCGTCCAATAATAAGGAAAAACGTGCCTTGGGGAGGGGGCCCATGGATTCCCGTAGGGATGATTGTTGGCCCATCTTCAGGGGTTAATATTGTGTGGGAGGAGGGACCGAGGTCCAGGCCTGCGCTCCCTGGGGTGGCGCGCTGTAAGGATTGTGCCCTAATGCCCTCGGGGCAGGTTGGAGTTGGGGAGGGGCCGAGGGCTGGCCCCATGGTTCGTTTCCCGAAGGCTGTTGGTGAGGTATTAGAGTCTGGGGAAACGATGGACTTTGATTGATAGGCTGTCCATCGATATCTGTTTTAGATTTGCATTGATTAGCCCAATGTTTGCCACGACGGCACTTGGGGCAAACGGTAGCTGGTAAAACAGGGCTGGGAATTGTTTTCTGAGTGGCTTGGGTTTGTCCTTGTGTGGCCATAGGGCAATTTTTAGCCCAATGTCCAGGTTGCTTACATTTAAAACAGACATTGGGTTTATTAGAGGATAAGGCTGCTCCAATTGCAATGCCGATGGCATGTGAAGCTGAGTCAATCCCTGAACAGAGTTTGATAAAGTCTGTAAGGGATTTTCCTCGGCGGTTCCCACGGAGCGCTGCTTGGCAAGCAGGATTAGCGTTTTCATATGCTAATTGGAGAACGAATGGGCTTTCACTTTCTTGGGGGCCGAAAATGCGCTCAGCGGCTTCAGTTAGGCGGCCCACAAAATCTGTATAGGATTCTTGTGTTCCCTGTCTGATTTTGGATAGGGAAGAAGTGGAACTTTTAGTAGGGAGATTTTTCCAGGCTGCTAAAGCTGCTGCTTGTACCTGGGTTAAGATGGCTTGGCTAAATTGCTTCTGGTTTTCAGGATTAGCATAAGGCTCAGTACCTAAAAGTTTATTGATGTTCCAACGCTCAGCTCTTTTTTGAGCAGAGGGCATACTACTGATAAACGAACGGCAGCGATCATCATAATCAGTTTTCCAATGGAGATAGTCCCCTCTAGAAAGAACAGCCTTTACTAAGTGGAACCAGGTGGACGGAGTGGGGTGAAGGGATTCACAGATGGAATCTAAAAGCGATAGAGTGAAAGGAGCAGAAGGACCATATTGGGAGACTGCATGCTGCAATTCTTTAAGGTGTTTAAAACGCAGCGAACGAGGACGCCGTAAGACAAGGGGAGGGGGGCGGCCCTCATCGTCAGAAGAGGAATTTTTTGTGTCTTCCTCAGCCTCACATTCGGAGGAGGAGGAGCGCAGGCGGAGAGAATGGTTACTTTCACTATCAAATGGCGCGGCGGCAGCCGTGGTAGATAAGCCGTCGGCAGCGGCAGGGTTATCTGAGGAACGGGTGCAAACGGGAAAGACAAAGGGAGTTTTATGCTTAGGGGCTGAGAGTTTTTTATGAGATTTAGGAGGGTAAGAAGGAACCGGATTGAAGTGTTGGGGAAGGTTAAGAGAGCTGACAGGCTGGGTAAGCGAGAGTTGAAGGCCTTGGAGTTCTTTAACGAGAGCGTTGCGCTCGGTCTGTAGTTGAATCATGTTTTTAAGGCCTTTTATGTCAGAAGTAAGTGCAGCCTGCGAATGAGAGATTAGGGAGCGAAGCTGTGGGTCTATGACAGGAGCGCAAAGAGGTGGAGGTTTGTGAAAATGGGGGGGAAAGGAGTGGCCGCAGCCGCCGTATGGAGGAGGGCGATTACTTTGAGGACTAGGAAGAGGATGAGGGGGGGGGTCCTCTGAGGGAAAGGGCTCAGGATCAGAGGGGAGAACAGGGTAGATAGAGGCAGGCGGAGGCCGTTCAGAAAGTACGGGCGAAGGGGGAGAAGAGAGCGGAGGTGGGAGAGGAGAAGAAGATGGGGGAGGAGGGTCCTCAGGAGGGATGTCTACAACAGTGTGTCTAGAGGGCGCTCGAGACGGAGTGGGAGTGGTAGTAAGAAATTTAGTGGCGGAGACAACAGCTTGAGCTGCAGAGGGGTGAAAGTTTTTGGCATGAGAGAAAATGTCATTTATCATGTTCCAGTATGAAAAGGTTTGAATAGGGACTCTCTCAGGTCCAACAGCCTCATAGTGTGCCTGAAGGCAAAGTCTTACACGGTCCCAGCGTTTGGGGTCTACGATTCCTTCTTGGGGGAACCAAGGGCAGACTTTCTGGATATACTGAAAAAACTTCAAGAGATCCTGTTTTTTAACATGTGCCCCTCTCTCTCGGAGGCACTGTTGAATATCTTTTAAGAACTGCGCCTCCTTAGACAGTTCCTGTCCCATTTTGAGTTAAGAGAACGTCCGAATGGACCTACCCGTTAGCCGTCCGCTTTCGTCGTCACCGATCGGGCGGCTCTCGAGCTGATAGCCCGATGAATCCTGCGCAGCTGCGACTACTTTCTCTTCTAGGTAGGCGGGCTACGATCCTCGAGCCCCACGTTGGGCGCCAGTTGTCCTCGCCAGCGAGGGCTTCTTAAGACGTGGGAGACCTCGGGGGAGCCGCGACTACCTATGAAATGGGATGAGACAAAATGACACGGAGAGCCTGCAGTTTTTTGTCAAGCTCTACTTTATTAACAGAAAAGGCAAGGAATATATAGCATTTGAAGGGGCGTGGTAGGGAGTAGCTTTTTCTGGTTGGTTGCCCATTATGATAATGAGGTAGCTTCCAAAGTCCAATCACACACCGAGTTGTGCACATGCTCAGTAGTCTTTGACGTAAGCAACGGACCTGGTTGAGGACTTAGCGGGAAGCTGTGGCGGGAAACTGACCAAGAAGAAGTAAACAACAAGATGGAGTCCTTTTGTTCTTGTGTCACATGGTTCCTAACATCTATTGCTAAATGAGTTAACTTTCTTGTTCTTGTGCTCTAGCAGAAAGGAGGGGGGAGGAGGAGAAAGGAAAGGTGAGTACAGGTTTGTGGTTAGTATAGAAGGTGGAGGGGCTCTCACAACATGGTATCATAAATGACAACAGCCCCTGACAGGAATCATTTGGGAGTCTAATGAAATATGTATCCTCTCCAGAAAAAGTGTTTATCCAGTAAATTTTGCCTCCAGTTTCAGGGGATCCACAGATCCTCCTGGTCCATCCCAAGGTTAACAGCCCCAGCTTTTAGATGACAATCTTCCTAAGAAAGAATCTAGAAAGCAGAATGGCAAATAAGATAGACTTTTCAGATAGCTTCAAAGACCCTTAATAAAAGGAAATACATCTTTTGAGAGCTGAGTGATCCTGAATTTGCTCCATCAAAGACACCTATGCACACATTAGAATTCATCGTCAAGAGCATCTGCTGTGGACAACTGCATATTCTGGGCTGCTTCAAGTTATTGGAAATAAGTAGGATACAACTAAATTAATAATAATGGTCTTTATAGATTCATTCAAGGTAAAGCTCATGTAAGACTTCTGTGAGATAATTGGCTGAGAAAAAGTTTGCTAGAGAAACCCAGGCAGATAGAAGAAACTATGGGATTCTACCCACATGTAGACATAAAGCAATGGCAGTCTTTGAGCCACTGACCCCCATACCTCCCCCTGACCCCCGCCACCAGTAATTTATCAGTGCCCCCAGTCTTTGATAGGGACAGCTGGCATTTCCTACATTTTACGTAAAGTACTAAAAAATACAATTTTAAGACAAACTTTCAAATTACTGCCTTTTGAGCCACTCCCATATAAAAATATTGGGAGCAGCCACTAAATTTCAAGCTGGACCCTCAACCCTGCACCATTGGCTTGAGACTTGCTAAGAAGATGGGCCATTCTCCACTTCCTCTACCCTGAAAGGAAGAACTGTTAATATGAAACATTCATTCCAAGAAGAATTCACACAGAACAAAACATTTTTATACTTGAAATCATTGAGACCTCTCTGGCTGTCTTTGCAAAACTCAGGGTAATCTAAGTTGACCAAGGCTTTCATTCTGGGATCCCAGACCTGCTTCATAAACAGTTCACCTCAGCTGGAAAAGTAAGCACAGGAGAGCTTAGGAATGAGAACACACCTGACAGAAAAGCTACCATCATTATTCTTTGGTTCTGACCTACTGAGGCATGGTTCCCTCCATTGTCTCTGGTTTGTTTGAAAGGTATAACATCAAATAACCGTTTGGCACTGGGTGAGTTTGATGTTTTACAAACAAAGATATTTTAGACTTTAAATAAGTTGCCCCACTGGTTGTAAACCACAGAGTACAATGTGTGATGCCATCTGCCTCTCACTTATTATTTGAAGTGTCATGTTTGGTTCCAGGCCATGGGTTTCAAGAGGGGTAGGAGCCCTGTGGTAAGTGGATATATCTGGGAAACATTAAGAACAAATGCTTGTTGAAAAATAAATGCCTTTTATCATGAATCCTATCTCTGAGGCTTTGGAAAAATAGGAAATGCAATTCAACTTTGTTATCCTATAAATAAATAGGCTTTTTACATTTCCAAACAATCTTACCAATAGAAGTGGACAGTTCTATGAACATTTTTAATGATTTTCATACACCTTCTATCTTTGTTTGTGTATGTTGAGGCCCAGTAAATACACTGAAGTATGGAGAATGAAACAGTATCTGGGGTTTGCTTTAAAACACTGAAGAAAAGGGTAAATGTGGTGGGTAAATGAAACAAGACTGATATGTTGTAGATAATTGTTAAAGCTGGGTGATGTACATGGAGTTCATCTTATATTTGTACTTCTTTGAAATTTCCAAATGGAAAAAAAAAAGGTCAAAGACATGGAAATTTTCCAGGAATAAGGAATTGACACTAAAATGCTCCTTAAACTAGAAGGTCATCAATCAATCTTGCTGGTGTATCTATTCTGGTTAAGATGAAAAACAGTATTTCTAACAAAATATGCCTGGATTTAGATAAATGAGGATGTATTTGATTTAAATAAATAAATAAATGGCTCTCAAAATTTTGTGTATATTCATTTAGTCAAACTGTAAAATGGAAGCAGGAGGGGAAATAAAAGAGGTGTGTGTGGTATGAGGTGGTTTGGTCCAGCTCATCTACAAAAAAAGTGATGGAACAGGAGAGGATGTTAGGAGATCCGACTGATGGGAGAGCAGATTCAGTGAAGTCCAGTGAGAAAGTAGGAAGGGTGTCTCAAAGGACACAAAGGAAAGGTGAGAAGGCAGGGACGGAGGCAGGGGAGGCAAAAACAAGACCATCAAAAAAAGGGAAGAAAACGTTCAAGTTCCTCTTAAAGAGATTCCATGTGAGCCTCTGCTCACCCCACAATGTGCCTCTCCCACTTCAGAAATCAAAATGAGCCCCCGCTCTGCGGGGACATCACCTCCTGGGAATAGAGCACAGTGCCTCGTCAACTCACATAAGGAAGATATTATGGAGTTGAGGCAAATCCCTCAAGACGTAGTTTGTTCTTGCATTCTCATGGAGCTTAGATAGAGGGGCTCAAGAAGCTTAGTTACTTAACCTGTGTGGAGAAACAGGATCCAGATGCTTTGGAGATTAATGAAAAGGGCCCACCCTGAGGTTCACAAAGAAAGGCTAAATCTTGCCAAGACCTGGAGACTCATACTAAGTGCCCATTTAGGACATGACATGGTGCTGAGGAAGGCTTCAACAGACAGGAGATTATATACCTCTGCGTTAACTTAGTTATTGTCCTAGAAAGGATGCTATAAACTTACCTCCTTAGGAAAGGTAGTGAAGATGAGGAAGGGCCCTGTGGCTTCCAGGACCCCTCGATCGCCTCCTTGCATAAAGTGTTCTCCTGGCAAAAAGCAGAGAAAGAAATGTGGAGGATGCTATATTTCTAGCTCTAACTAAGACAGCAGGAAGAACTCTGTTTTTCTGTCCGTGAATTGTCCGAGAGGCAGGCAGGGGAACGTGTGCCAAGGGGGCTGTACACCTCCCTCCCCCGCCAGCTTCATCCACGTTGCCAAACACTGAAATATTACTGTGCCTGGTCCACCCCTCCAGACAGCACAGAAGCGAGACTCCTACCATTAGTCATTCATATGGTTCTGCCAAACAAACCGTTTAGAAGCAGTGTTTAGAACAAATCAGGGCATCAGATCAGTGTGCTTGAGTACCACCAAGGAAAGGTCAGAAAGGGTTCTGGTAGCATTCTCTAAGGTCCTTCTGTGTGACAACAGCAAATGAATTTTCTTTTTAAGTGTAACTTACATACAATAAAAAGCACTCATTTTCTTAAGTGTCTGATTAATTTTTACAGAAGTCTAGATCTGTGTAACAACTCAGATCAAGACATAGAGAATATTTTTGTCACCCCATGAGGCCCCTCACAGGCCCCTGTCTGTCAACAACCCCTCAAAAGTAACTATTCACCTGACAGCTGTAATCAATTCTTGAACTTCCTATAAATACAGTGAATCACACAGTATATCCTTACAGCACACTTGCTTTCGGCTTCTTTCAGGACTATATGAGCTTCTATAACTATAATCGAACAATTGGATTGTTTACAGCTTGGAGATAAGCATAAAGTTTCTGCAAACATTCTTAGACATGTCTTGTGGTGGATATATGGGCTCATGTCTTGTACGCGCATACCTAGGAGTGAAACTGCCGGATCAGAGTGTAAGTTTTTATGTGCAAACCAAACAGCTTCTCAAAGTTGGAGCATTCTGCACTCCCACGGGTATTATGGGAGAGTTCCAGTTTGCCCACAGTTTCACCCTCACTTAGAACTATGAGTCCTTTTAATTTTAGCCATTCTACTGGATGTGAAATGATAGTCAGTCTGGCTTTAATGTGCCTTGCCCTGAAGTCTAATGGATGTTGGGTATGGATATATTTATGTATGGGTAAGCAGTCACTTTGGAATAATTTCTAAATGAGAATTATTTTAAAAGACCAGTGGAAGAAAACGACTATGCAATTGAACACGATAATCCGTGCTCACCACCCTTTCTGCTTTTCTTCACCAACACCACCATCTCTTTTGTTCAGTAAATATTTGTCACTATCGGGACACTTCCTGCCAGGAATCTCAGTGGACAAGTGAGGACTTTCTCGCTTCCTCTCTCCCCTCTACAGTTCTCCTCGGAGCTGAAACAGTAAGTAGCTTTTGGAGATTCTGTCTCACCAAATCCTCCTTCTCTGAAAAGTGTTCCACAAATGCAGGTGTGAGACCCTAAAGTCGTGTTTGTATCGTGGGACCCTGCCCCTTCACTGGCTTCAACTGATTGGCTAGGACGGACATCTGATCCAGAGGGGGCCATTCACTGGCTAGCCTGAACCCAAAAGCTATTCCTTCCTGAGCCTCTGCAGTTTGGGTGTTAAGATGCAAGTCAGGTTACCAGGGACACTGGAACCGAGCATACTCAGAGAGGGGCCCAAGGCACAGAGAAGCAGAGAAAGCTAGTCTACAGAGTGACAGGGGGAGGGAGAAAGTAGAGATGTGCATAAAACAAGAGAACCATGCCAAGCCCAGTATAAAAAGAGTAGGACTCAGTAACTGCTATGGTCCTTGATTTCTGGTCACATTCCTGTGGACACTTGGCAGACTTCCTGAGAGAAAGTTCAGTATTTACTCAAGTGAATTCCCCAATTTTTTGGTGAAGCTAATTTTTTTTATGGGTGTTAACTAAATTTATTATGGTAATCATTTTACAATATATACATATATCAAATCATTATGTTGTACACCTAAAACTAATACAATGTTTGTTATATATCAATTTTGTCTCAATAAAACTGGGGGGGGAAGAAACAGTGAAAAACATTTTCTTGCTTCTAGGGTTTATAGTTAGTAGAAAACAACCAATTATATGCAAGGGGGAAAGACAGATATATGACAGCTATAAAGAAACATATTATTTAGTGGTACATACCAGTATATGCATTTTTTAAGTCTCTTTAGTTTTTATTGTTCATATAGTCTATTGAATTTTCTATGCTGACAATCATGTCTATATACAATAGGAATTTTTCTAATTCTTACATCTGTTTCCTTATCTTTTTCTTCCCCACTTTAAAAAAAATTAATGTATCATTGATATACAGTCTTATGAAGATTTCACATGAGCAACATTGTAGTTTCAACATTCACTCATATTATCAAGTGTCCATCCCCCCACTGCAGTCACTGTACATCAGCGTAGTAAGATGCTATAGAGTTATTACTTGTCTTTTCTGTGCTGTACTGCCTTCCCTGTGACCTACCTATATTGTGAGTGCGAATTATAATGCTCCTTAATCCCCTTTGGTGAAGCTAATTTGAATACATTTTTGTTACTTGCCCACAAAAATGTGGAACAAAGTAATTCATGTTCCAACTCCTGAAAAGAGGCTAACTTATGTCACCAGTACCTGTTATATTGAAGCACCCTCCATCCAGCCTGACCCTGCAAATGCTAAAAAATTTTTGCAGTAAATCCATCATATGATAAGATAATCAAAACTGGAAAGCTCTAAAAATAAGAGCCCATGGGCTCTCCTGCTTAACTTTAATTTTAGCTTCATTTGTCTTTTTCCTTTTCCTACTTTCTTCTCGGATCCTGGCCAGTTTTATCTTCTTTCCACTTTACCACTGGTCTTCTTTTAGTCCCTTGCTCCAGCCTCTTCAACACCATGAAAACAGGCTGTTTTCAGAGCAAGAACTGTCATAAAACAAAAGCATTTTGGTTTGGGGATATGTTCTCCAAACCCTGGGGTACTGTATTTTTATATTCTTTAGTATCCCTGTGAGATGTTTGGGCACATATACAAAAATGACTGAAGAAAAACAGTGCCTGGGATGAGGGTTCATAACTTGTGGATATCAAGGATGAAATTAGGCCCTGGGTGAGTCCAGCTCAGTATTCAGAGCTGTAAGCATTGCAACTTGATAGACATTTCACAGGCTAGCAAATAAAAAAGCAGGAGGAACAAATCTCTTTGCTAAATTAAAGGAAGAATCTAGTAATTAAAAGAGCAGGAAGTGAAAGCAAATAAATAGAATAACTTCAAACATTAAGTGCCCTTTCAAACTATTTAACTAGTTTAATAACCCAGCTGTGATCCAGATAGTTACTCACAGGACATCACAGCTCTGAATCATATGAAGTAATTAATACTTTATGAACTGTCCCCCTCAATGTTATAAAATGTAAAAATAACAGATATGAAATTGCTGAGAAACATGAACAATAAAGAGCTTCCCAAATGGTTTGTGATATGCTCAAAGACGGATGAGAAGAAAACAGTAAAGAAACAAGCAAAAGAAAACAAGATGGAAACGCAGGATGCTAAGCATAAGCTGCATGGCCTGTCTTTCTCACATGGATCATTATTTGCTTCCATAATTTGTTCTTTATTTCCCACGCATCCATACTTCTTTATGTTTAGATCATTCTTTTGTACAAGGTGTTAAAAGAGGAGGGAGGAAAAAATACCTGGAGCATGGTCTGAGAAAAGCCTTGGAAAATCCGGGCATCCACGAGAGGCCTTCTAATGGTCGGACCGAGCGAGCACCTAGTAAAGCTACTGTTTCCCACGACACCCAGTCACACTGCACCCTGATCCTGTGGTTTCTGCTGGGAAATTCCATCCCATCTTCCTAAGCATTATTTTACTTTAAGATTACAAAAGTGAAACAAGAAAAATGCTTTCCTCACATATTCCCTTTAATCCTTGACCTCCTTAGCCTCGTGTCCTTCAAGTGGCAAAGAGAATTAATAACATTGTAGGGTGTGAAAATCCAGCAGTTGAAAACCTTATGTTAATATAAAGGGGAGGTGTTAGCTACACGCTGAAGTCTCCTGCCTGTTGCCAAGCATGTGTGCTGTTGTTCCCAGACGAGATGGAGCCAGAGGCTGGGTTAGATGTGTTCTAAGCCCAGGGGTCTCCACTGAGACTGTCCCAAAGATATGACCAAGTATGTGACTTCGGAGAACAACGTTCAGATTGTTTAAATGGGGTTTAAACTTTGTGCTTTTGCAATATTTTCCAAGTAACTTTCAAACTCAGGTTTTTAATATAACTCCTCTTAAGTAAGGCAACTTTATGTACCCAGCAGGGGACACCCTGCACAGAGTTATTGGAGAAACTCTACTAAGTTTTACTTGCAGAAAAGCAAGTAAATAGCTTAGCATCCTGCATCTGATCCAGCCTTGCTTCCTGGCACCCAGAAATTCCCTATCAGAGTCTCTTCCCAGGGAGAGCTACAGAGGCCGCCAGTCACGACGGATAAGAATGTACTGAGCATCCTCACAACTCACTCAGCCAAGTCTTTAGATCTGAGCTTAAATGTCACGCTTTTAGAAACACGTTCCCTGACGCTCTAGACTACCTCATACATTATCACGGTGGTGGTTATATAGTTGGGATTATTTGATTAAAGCCTGTCTCTAATCTCCCACCCCACAACTCTAAGCTACCAGGACCACGTTTATTTTGAGCATTGATGTACCCTCAATATCTAGCACATAACCTAATCCTTTTTAGGTATTTAATAAATGCCTATTGAGAGAATGGATCAATGAATGCATGAAACATATACTACTTAATGGAATGCAGTTCAAAAAACCGTTTGAGTACTGTAGGCACTGAGTGAGGCTCTAGGAAGTCTAATAAATGACCTGACCCTGTGCTGGGTCACTCTCGGCCCTGTCCTCAGTCCTCTTCTCAATTCTGCACTCTCCCGGGAAAAGCTCACTGTTGGCAGTGGCTTTAATCACCACCCCTGTATGCAAGGATCACAAAACTCTGCTTTCTGATCCCAAAGACACCTCTCCCCAAATTACAACCACTCTACAATGGGGAGTGTCCACTTGGGAAACTCAGTATCTGGAAGTAATTCAGTGTACTCCAGCCATGTCCTGGGAGCCTCTGCCTTGGGAATTTCAAGATCAGGATTTAGGGGACTCTTCCAACTGCCTGGGGACCAGTTTACAGGGAATCTTAAAATCCGGACGAAAGAATATGTTAATACCCTAACTAGACCTCATATTTTTATAATGCCTTATAGTAAAAGTAAATAAAAAGTGCTTTTGCGTTATCACTATAGTAAAATAAGAATACTAGGATTCAAGGAAGCTAGTTTGCCCAGCCTCCAGGGCTAATATTAATAGACATGTGGCACTCTAACTCTATCCCATCTCAACATGACCCTCCTCGGCAGCAGTGCATCAAATTGAGGCTTGAAAACAATGAGCTCTGAAAGTCTCTAGAGGAGTGCATGAGAAGATGGAAGAGGTATTTCAGGAAGACTGATAAGGCAGTGATATGCAAGGTGGGTGACAGGGGAAGAACGGAGGTCAGGAGGCCGAGTGGGAACCCCTGTGTGTGTGGTGAGGAGGGCCTGGTTTAGGCGTGAGGTAGAAACATGGAAGTGCTGGGGTTTGGTGCTAAACGGAATTAGAGGATAATGGAGATGGCTGGTTTCAGAATGTCTTTAAACTTTTAAACCTTGGTAGTTAGAAGCAGAAAATAAGAATGGGAGGAGGATGGAAGGTCGCTGATGACCTTGATTTTGGACACTGGGAAATGAGGGTGTGAGATCTGCATATATCTAAACCTCTTACCTTCATGAGGAGGCGGGGCAAAAGTACCCTCAACTAGGGGTGTGGTCCAGGGAGAAAGATAAGAGTGTCTCTCATGGAGGCTGTGGTGATGGGGCCAGGAAGGAATTACCATAATTCAATCCAGGGGATACGCTTGTAAAGCTTGTGTTGCAGCTGAAAAGTAGAAAGCAGGAGCAGATGGAGGATATGGGAGATGGAGCAGTTACAGATCTCAGGGAGTGAAGGCAAGAGTAGACAGCAGTGGTTTAGAGGCAGGAAACAGGAGGGGTTTGTGTAAATCTTTGGGAGCTGGTCCAGCAGCTAGCTAGCATTTTGCATGCATTGTGAGGCAAGCTAGAACTGCAGAAAGGAGCTAGTTGGGAATGGACCAAGGGTGGATGCCTTAGGGAGCGGGACTGAGGGGGCTGCGATTGGCAGAGTAGTGGGGCTGGAAGCCAGCAGCAGAGGGGTGATCACTGAAGTCATAAGAACAAATGGGCTGAGTGGGAAATAAAGGAAATGATCAGACCAAGGACTAATCTAGGGGCCCCAAGAGGATGCTCTCCAGACAACAACTGCTCCCACAGGTGCTAAGGTAATGAGCCAAGGAGAAAAGGAAGAAATTCCGCTTGGCAACAGGAGGCCGAGGAATCTCTCTTTACAGCTGTGCCCTGGTCCAACCTGGTATCTTGACCCAGGAATTAGATACTGACTCAGGCAAACTCCCACATCCACTCTCCCTGAGGCACACCTCAGTCAAGGAGCTGCCTGCTCAGTAGATGACTCCCTCTTGGGAATGGCTACCACACCTTACGGGCAGCCTTAGGCCCTAGTCCAGATAAAAGTGACTGCCGAGACTTCGGAAGATGGCGGTGTGAGCAGGGCAGCAGAGAAATCTCCTCCCAACACTATATTTATCTACGAAAACACAAATACACTATTCCTAAAAGAGACGAGAATACACAGGAAAGCGCACAGCGTGCAGCTACACCGGAAGGACTGGCACAAAAGAAGGCGGAGTAAGACACAAGTCGCGATCAGGCGGGACCCAGGCCTCCCCACCCAGCGCACAGGCGGGGAGATTCAGAGCCGGGAGGAGGGAAGTGCACCCAGCCGTGCCTTGCCGAGATCTGCGGGGAGCGCTGACCCACATTGCGCAGTGCAGCGGAGATTGGAGAGACAGAGGGGCAGGATCTGAGCGGGGAACGCGCCAGGGGGCTTGCAGCCGGCTCCGGGAAGGAAAAAAAAAGCGCGCTTTCCTCAGCGGTCTTAAAGAGACAGGAGCCCAGCGGAGGAGCCGGATCGCCTCAGCACACTCAGCCCAGCAGGCTGGGAGTCCTGGGGAGTTTCAGACGCCTTAGCTGGCGACTGAGGAAGCGTAGCCATACTTACACTTCTCACTGAGATCAACAGCCTCCTATTCGTTCCCACCCTGCCAGAGCGATAAAGGGCCCTGCGGAGCGGCACAGTCACAGCTGTGGAATAGTGGGGCAATAGCGCCACCTAGAGCATTCCCACAGAATCTACGTCTGGTGGGCATTTTTTTTGTTTTGTTTTTTTGTTTTTGTTTTTATTTTTTCTTTTCTTTCTTTTTTTTCTTTTTTTCTTTCCATCTTTTTTTCTTTTTTTTCTTTTTTTTCTCTTTTTTTCTCTCTTTCTTCTCACACTAAAGTCTTAAAGAGCCCAGCTGACATACGTGGCAACTATTAGAGACCAAATTATACAGCCATGAAAAGACAGAGGAATATGGTTCAGACCAAATCAACCAGACAACCCCAGAGAGGAGTCTGAAGGGATGGAAATGCTGACACTCCTAGCTTAGAATAAAAGTCATAACCATGCTGATGGACCTATACAGAAATGTGCAAGAGCTGAGGGAAGTAGGGAACTGAGGAAAGACAATACAGAAATCAGACAGCGATCGACGGGCTTAACAGCAGAATGGATGAGATGCAAGAGACTGTTAATGGAATAGAAAACAGAGAACAGCAGTACAGAGCAGCTGAGGCAGAGAGAGATAAAAGGATTTCTAGGAATGAAAGAATATTAAGAGAACTGTGTGACCAATCCAAACGGAACAATATTCGCATTATGGGAGTACCAGAGGAAGAAGAGAGAGAAAAAGGGATAGAAAGTGTCTTTGAAGAAATAATTGCTGAAAACTTTCCCTCGCTGGGGAAGGAAGTAGTCTCGCAGTCCACCGAAGCTCATACATCTCCCAACACAAGGGACCCAACGAAGACAACACCAAGACACATAATAATTAGATGGCAAAGATCAAAGATAAAGACAGGGTATTAAAGGCAGCTAGAGAGAGAAAAAAGATCACCTACAAAGGAAAACCCATCAGGCTATCATCAGACTTCTCCACAGAAACCTTACAGGCCAGAAGAGAATGGCAT
>JAVSCE010009037.1:0-310904 GCA_032199065.1 Smutsia gigantea
GGCTGACTTTAAGCCTCCATAGTCATCAGGATCCTGGTTCTTTCCGTCTTACTACTCCATCACGCTTAATCTGTGTATACGAAGTGGAATAAATAGATGCAGGGCATGTGGGAGAAGAGAATAGAATAAACTCCATGTCATCACAGTGGAGGTTAGTTTATTGGTAGTTCTGGCCAAAGATGCTGTGTAGTGGGCTGGGCCCAGTACAACTATCTGAGACTGGTGTACCCATTTCTGGGCTACATGATGCACAGTAAGTTTCACAAATTGATATCCTGTAACTTCATGATGACAAATTGGTACTCATAGTACCCCCAAATCTTACCCATTTCTCTTGTTACATAACCTTCCCATTTTCCACAGTAACTATGCTATTATATGTAATGCTATATACCTTGTCCCATTTCTTCAAACTTGTGGCCTTCACATCCTCTTTTCCTGACCCCCCCCACATCCTCATTTTCAGCAGTTCTTCATTCTCTATTAAAGAAATAGAGTCTGTGGCATGGACCCCTTTCATCTTTCCACCATTGTACCAGAAATTCTCAGTTGAATTTGCACCCATTTTTCATTGCATTGGAGGAAGGGCATCTATAGCTGTAGTCAGCCATAGAGAGAGGTGAGGCTGCAGAGAACATGGAGAGCTGGATTCACTGAAGGTTTTGTTTTTGCCAAATGATGAAGGCCAAGAAAGATGGAGCAAAAGTGTAAAGGCATATGGAAGGTATTAAAATGATGGATTATGGAATTTAAATGGAACTAAAGAGAGTAATGAGGACACAATTTAGGTCCATTCATATTATTCTAATTATTTCTAGGTCATTTGTGTTTTTCTTATTGATTTACAGCTTTTCTTATATATTCTGAATATTATTTTTTGTTGGTTGTCAAGTCATATTTTCTGTGGCTCTTTTTCACCTTTTAAATGGTATACCTTGATGCACAGATGTTCTCAATTTTATCAAATATGTATTCTGTGGTTCATGCATTGTATGTCCTGTTTTGGAACTCTTTTTCTGCACTGAGGTCACCAAGTATTCTCCTAGATTTTCTTCATAACATTTTAAGGTTTCAAACATTACTTTTAGGTCTTTATTTCACAAAATGTATTTGTATGCATAGTATGAGTAGAGATCCATTTAACCTTTAATTGTCTCCAATCTGATTTGTGCCTCATCAATTCACCAAATCCATAACACACTTTTCAGTCCAGCTTCTTATTTTACTCAATCCTTCAGTAGCATTTAGCACTTTTGGTAGCTCTCTTTTTCTGAAAATAGTCTCCTCTTACAGTTTCTTTAGTAACACACTTTCTTGTTTTTTTCTATTTTCCTGAAGGCTCTGTCTCAGTCTCTTTTAATAAAAATAAAAATAACTATCATTTCTGAAGTGCATTCTATATGCCCCACTATGTGTTAAAATTTTTTTTCTGCTCAATCTTCACAACAAACTGTTGTGACAAACTTGGTATTGATGAGGAAACCGAAGCTCAGGGAAATTATAACTTGATAATTAAAACAAATTATTCAATCTGATTTGGAGCCTGAGCTCTTCAGCAATATGCTACGCTAGCTCTTTTGCTGGCAATTAACATGTACATTTTAGAGGTTTCCAGGGCTTGGTCTCAGGCCTTGTTTCTCCTATAGTATTAACAGCTATCTATATGCCAATGACTTGCCAACTCCTATTTCCAGCAGAGACCTTTTTCCCGAGATGTGTATGCAAGTTTGCCACTTGTTTGGTTCAATTTAATCAAATTTGTATTTGATAAAATTTGAACTTAATATGTCTAAAGTTGAACTCTTGATATCCCAACCAATCTCTACCTCAGATAATGACATTCCATCTACATGGCATTTCATACCAGAAACCTAAATTATTTCTGATATTATCTTAGTCTACTTCTGCTGCTCATGAATACCATAAACGGGGTGGCTTATAAACCACAGGAATCCTGACGGCTGGGAAGTCCAAGTCCAAGCCCCGGGCAGGCTCAGTGCATGATGAGGGCCTCCATCCTGGTGCACAAACAATGCTTCTTGCTGTGTCCTTACCTGGTGAATGGGGCACGGGATTTCTTTAGAAAAGGTCACTAATCCCACGTATGAGGTATTTCCTACATAACCTAATGACCTCCACAAAGCCCCACCTTCTAATATCATCACATTGGGGGTTAGGATTTCCACATATAAATTTTGGAGGGGCCAAACATTCAGTCTACAGCACATATCATTCTCTCTCTCTCTCATATCCTTCATCTTCTCCTTCACAAAGTTCTTTTAATTCTACCTTAAAAATATATCACAATCTGTCTACATCTTTGCCTTTCCATTGCCAGCACCCTAGTTCACGCTGACCCCTCCAGGAATCTCCTAATTGACCTTACTGCCCTGGCTTTTGCCTTTTCCCCCATTCTCCACACAGCAGCCAGAGGGATCTTTCATGCTGTGAACTAAGCCATGTTATTCTGCTGCCAAATTGCTCCTGGGATAAACTGCAATATTGTTCACCAATATTCAGCATCCTTCCCTGCACAAAGACTTGAAGTTAGGAGAGCACGTTGCTTTGACCAATGAAATGTACACAGAAATGGAATGTTCTACAGGTAGAGGCTTTAAGAGCCACAGCACGTTTCTCCATGCTTTCCTTTCCTGTTGCCATGGCTCCTGGCGATGTTCTCGATAGTGCCTGTGCGGTCCCAGAGCTAAGGACACTGGTGTCCCAGGAGCACAGCCCATTGCAGATCTGTCATGGGTATAGGCACAGATGAGGTATTCACCCTTGCAGGTCACTGAGATCCTGGGGTTGTTTGTTATGACAACATAACCTAATTTATCCTGACTGATAAGAACTCTATATAGCTCTTGGGATAAAAGCCAGAATTCTTAGCATGGTCTGTGTTTTTAGTCTCAGCTTGGGTCATTATTTCTGTTGTTCATTGTTCTCCAGAATCAGTGGCCTTCCTTTCATTCTTTGAGCTTCCCAAGTTCTTTTTCTTCTCAGGAATGTTAAAAGTGCAAGGAATGAAATGTTCTTCCCTCTTCACTGGCCAACCCCTACTCATTCTTCAAGTCTCAGCTAAAATATTACCTAAATTTCAGGAGACCTTCCCTCATTCTCCAAAATATGGTAGGGTCCCTGTGATTTCCCATAGAATAATTACAAACTGAGGTGAGTGTAATGAAGGGGAAATGCACTCACCTCACATTGTAATTATTCTGTGAGTAATGGTTTTCTATGAGTTACACTCTCAGCTATGACAGAATAACCAACAAAAAGTGCCTTAAATAACAGAGGTTTACCTGTCTTCTGTCTAAACAGGTCCAGAGCAAGCTGGCTCCAGAACTGGTTCATGGCTCAGTAATGCAGTCAAGAGTGTGGGCTCTGGCCGTCCTGCTCTGCCATTCTGAGGGCTTCTGTTTTGGATTTCCCCTTCAGTCATGTTGCCCCAGCATCAGTAGAGACCATCAGGAAACCATCAGCAATATCAGTTCACAGAGAGTGGATTTAAAACCATGAATCCAGAATAATACTTCCAGAACAAAGACTCCTGAAACAGCTCATACTAAAATTCAGGTACATGCAGAACATGGACTGTGTTTGCCATGCTGGTCTTTGGGGCTTTGTCCTCTGAGTCCCAGCTGTTGGGAAATGTTGGGGAAAAAGCTAACCAAAAATATAATTTGTTTTAAAGTTTGACTGTCTATCTGATAACTGATTAGCCCCTTTAGATAGTTTTTAATACCTTTCGGATAAAAAATGTTTGCTCAATAATTCTCTCCCTCAGAGAGTATCTGGGTGTCTGAGGGCAGGATGCGGCTTAGTTCTGACTTTTGTGGCCTTGGGGCTAAGGAACAAACTGTGCCTGCAGATCTTTAGAGCTGGTGGTTGGCATCAGCTGGTCCTGTGTCTGTGTGCTGAGGGCTGGTTTCCATTGCTCCACTGCTGTGGCTGGCCTGTTCTCGCCATGCTCCTGGTGGCTCTCCTTGGCTACTCCTGAGTTTCTCACCCAATCTTTCATCTTGACCAGACCAGATGATCACACCCATCGCACAAAAGCAATGGGTTCCTCATGTCTTTGTTCATCCAACGTGCATTTGTGTGTGTACACTTGTTTAAATATTATATATACATGCCATTGTCAATTCTTGTTACATATTAGAAAGCTTATTTTTGTCCTTTTAAAAATATGAAATGAAATCCAAATATTTCTCCCTTGGTTACCAAGGTGTTGGATTTCAACAACCTCATGGTAATGGAATACAAAGAATTGCCCTAGAAAGAGGAAGAGAGAGAACTGGCCCAAGGCAGCCCCATAGAGGCTGATCTACCCTAACCCTTGCTCTGAGCACCAAACTGATAAAAACTCCCCTAAAAATTCATAATCACAGTGCTACCCTTAGCCAGTTGGAATTTGCATTAAGACTGTGCTGTCCGGGAATCCCCCTGTAAACATTAACATGAAAAAAAAAGTGGTCCCAAGTAGCTTAGCCTCCTGCCTAGACGGATGGAAGCACATCTGGAACCAGTATTGTTGCCAGACAGGCGGTGACCCTCTTTGCCCCCACAGGCTCTGATCCCAGAGTCTTCTGATCCTGCACCTTCCAGGGGCAGTTGCTACTCTGTGGGTTGCCGGTCACTCCCTTGCAGGCTCTCCGGGGGCCAGGTAGCTGGTGGCTACTGCTTGGCCTTTGGGCTTTCCCACTTTTCAGGATCCCCTGGTGCTCTGTGACCATGTGCCCTGGTTATGGGGCTTCCAGCTGCCCATCAGGGCTGTCCAGGAATACAAATCCTACTGCCTTTTTAAAGAGCTCTTCCAGAGGTTGGAACACCACGGGGATGGGACAGTGCACATCATAGAACTGCAGAAAAGACCGGAAGCTATGGGCATCGCCATGGGTCAGGGCAAGCAGGTGTGCATGGGGCATTCAGGCCACAGAGAGAGTGCAGAGTGGGAGGACCCCCATCTCCTGCCTGAGTTACTGTAACGGTTTTATAACCAGTCTTCCTGCCCCCTCATCATCATTTCTTCCTCCACATTGCCACCATGTGACCCTTCTAAAAGGTCATTCTCATTGTATCATGATTCTGTTTAAAATTCTTCAGGGGCGTGACAATGTCAGTAGGAAAAGCCCAAGCCTCTTAGCATGGTACACAGCTCTTTATGATTTCTTGGTTCGCATTGAGTTCAGTGGGACAGTTCTCCACCTTGCAGTTATTCAAGGATCCAGGTTCCCTCCCTCTTGTGGCTCTACTGTCTTCAAGGGTCTCATGATCATCTTCATGCAGCTGTTGAGAGTAGAATAAGCATGAAGGGAAATATATGAGAGGGTTTCTTAGCTAGGCCTCCTTTCCCTCATTTCACTGGAGGAACCTTTATTACAAGATCTTGCATAACTGTAGGGGAGACTGAGAAATGCAATCCAGCTGTGGGCCCAAAGAAGGCAAGAAATTTGGGTGGATAGCTAGTGGTCTCTGCTACATCCCTCACACCCGTGTTTTTTTGTTTTCTCACCTTTGGGTATTTACTTTTAAGTGTTGAAGTGAAATCACTTCTGGGAAGATTTCCCTCATCCCCATCCTTCCCTCAGAGCACTCACATCTTTATTTCCCCCTGAACCTTGAACAGTTGTTATCTTACTGGCTTTGGTGTTCTCCTTATTAGCCTATAAGCCTTCTTGAGGGCCAGGAATATAGCTGATTCATTTCTATTTCTGGACCATTTACTGAGTGAATGAATGAATGCATGACTGTTGAACAAAATACTAGTCAGTTGCTAAAGTTCTTTAAGTTCTCATGTTTTTAGTGTTAGATTCTTCAAACATTCTATGCTTTGTGTGTCAAAAATTTTGCTCTACAATTAAGGTATTGATAATCTGTGGCAGAACATCTAATTTACATGAGATAAATGTCCAAATGTTTAAATACTACATTTGTAACCTGGCTTGTCTAAGTCTGTGTCTCTAATATTTAATTTAAAGATATGTAGATATTCACACATTTAATTTGCTGAACTTTGGCACATTTATTCAGTGTCTTAAAGATAATGAGGAAAAAAAGAAGTTAGGAGAATATAAATATGGGAGATGGATGGCCTTTTCATAATTTAATTGATAAAGAAAGAAAATCTGGCCTGTTTGGAAATATCTGTTGGCTGGAGGCATAGCTGGTACTTGTGCTCAAACATACTCAATACCATCAGAGCATCTAAAAACCCTAACGCAGGTGTATTGCATAGCTCATATACATGTTTTTAAGTAACATGAATAATATTTGATGCTTTTCAAAAGAAGACTTTCATTGATCTTAACACTATTCCTTGATATTCCCATATGGAAACTACTTCATTCCCAGGAATCTCCTAGACTCATTTACTCAATATGCAGCCAGGCACTCAACAAACCTTGAGGGTACAAAAAACAAATAACACACCATGCTTGGTGATGGAGTTTGGTGATGGAGACAGATTTATAAACAATTAAACACAATAGCACTAGTGTTCTAGGGGAAAATAGAGAAGTGTTTTTTGTGTGTGTTGGGGTGGGTTGGGGTTGGGGAAGGCTAGACAGTACTCTGATTTTCTCCATCGTTTGGAAATTGCAACACCAAGAGACAGAGATTGGCTAGAGTTGCACTACCTCTTTATTCCTTATCAGATACAGGGCACTGTAGGTGGAATTCTTCAATTGTCTGAAAATTTTTCAGTCCTAGAGCTGTTGAGGTCCCTTTAAAGATGGTTGGGCACTGGGAGGGATTTCCTGAGCCTAGTGTTCACGTCTCTGTGGTTATGACTACAACTGAAACAAGGGGGAAAGAGTTTCCACTTCTTTGTTCTACTCCAGTCAGAAATTATGGGCCTATGAAAGCATTCACTCACTATCTCCTTTTCCCTTTTTTGGTAAGAAGCAAATTTCTAATTTTCATATGAATATAAAAAGCAAGGAAACACATCTGGCTGCTGGTATTCTGGGTTCAAGGCAAGAAGGTCTATAGCCCATTGTACATATTTTTTCATTTAATCCATCTGTTTTCAGTCCTGTGCTTCACTGCATTCTTGAATTCTGTATTTCTGAGTCAAGTGCCACTTCTCTTTCTCCAGAGAATAAAGCTTCAGGGTTCTTTTTTCCAGTTCTACTATCATTTTTTAAAATATTTTTTAATGTAATTTTTTTTTACAATATTTGCCACTTAACCACTACCCAAATATGAAGTTTAAGAAGCCAAAACTGTTCTAGCTTTGTTAAAAGAAAAGTTGTGCTGCAGACTATTGTAGTGATGGTTAACAAAGCAAGAAAAAACACCACTCAAATCATATGTTACAATTTCTTTGTTCTATTGGATTAGAGGTTGGTAAAATGTTAGACTTCACAGAGGCATAACTATGATGCAGTGACCCCTCAGAAGAAGATGCAATTCTCAAATCACATACTTCCTCATATTTAACATTAGGAGAATTCAGTATTTCTTAGATGATAATGTACCAGTCAAGCCTGGACTGGTTCTCATCTGATCACTACTTTGTATCCTAGGTAGCCAGAGACATACTTAAGAATTATTTAAATTATTTCAAATTATCTAACAAGTCTTCTGCAGAAAAAGATTCTTTTCGATGGGGGACAAATGCAAATCTAAGCCTGAACTGAAAAATTTGCTCAACAACTAGAACTTAAATTTATCTCAGTTAAAATTTCAGACATTAACAAGTGTTAGATAACCCTAAGGGACCAGTTTAGCCTCCAAAAAAATCAATTCACTAAGGTTTATAGGTCATTTAATTTGGTGCTTCATCACAACTTGACTGGTGCCTCTTTCCCTGCTGTTTTCGCATCAAGCCACAGGGTGAATTCTATTTTCAGTAAATGTTTGACAACTTTTTACTTAATAACAGTCTCAGCACTTTTATTAAGCATGCAAGACTAACAAAACTTTGGCAATGCATAAGTGTCATACAGTGCCAATAGAGAGCTTTTACAATTAAGTTTTCTAATACTGCATTCACAATGTGGAAATTGTGCTACATCCACCAAAAGAGGGTCCCGTCTCCTCAAATATTTTAGCACTTCATCCCAGGAACAAACTCCTTTGCATTTGGATTCAGATTGCTCTTGAGCACAGGATCTTCCAGAGAAGAGCCATTGCTGATAACAAGGTCATTAAATTGGTCTTGGATTTGGTCCATAGTTTGTGGGAGATCTCGAGCTGAAATAAACCATTCACGTTCTTCTTCTTCTTCCAGCATTTCTTGGAAACAGCATTCAATAAATTCTTCTTCCCATAACTCCTCTTCTATTTGTCTATTTCCTCTTCATTTCCCATCCACATGTACTCTGCAAATGGATTGTCATCTTCATGAGACTGACCTTAATAATCACATCTTCATTGATGATGCTTGGGCGAGTAGTACTGCTGCGACTCGGATCTTTCATAGTTGGCGTTAGTTGGCGTTTTTAACCCAGTGCCCTGAGGTGGGGATGGCATCCAACGAATCCGGTTGGCCTCCGAGGATCTCTACAGGCAGGGCCGCTCCCCCACTGGACACACGCTTCGCCCGCCGCCTCATCTTCAGGGGTTTTGAAGGGCAAATTGTCTTCTGTATGTATTCCCCTCTGCAGACACTTAAGTTGTAACTTCCTTCTACTAAACAGGTTATCACTTTTCCATTTGCTTTCCTCCTTCCCCGAATCCTTTGAAATCGCTATACACCCCTTCCTTGCAGATTAGTAAAGGGGTGACCATACAATTTCCATTTAACCAAAGCATTTTTAAAAGTGAAAGGGGGTGCTTAATAAGCATTGAGGGACAACTTTGGACAAACTAGGATACATGGCCACCCTAATTATTGCCTTCTATATTACTTTACCGTCATTTTCATGTGGTTTTGGGAGGGAGAGGGAAAAAATATGTGTGGTCAATCAAAAAAATTTTTATTGAAAGTCCATTTCTTACATGTCTAAAAATTATTTTATTTTGCTTTCCCCTTTGATTGGCAGTTTGACCGAATATGGACACCAAGGTCAAAAATGGTTTCCCTAAGAACTTTCAAGGCATTTCCCTATTATTTTTCTAACATATGATGTTACTTCTAAGAAATCTGATGCCACTGTGATTTTTCATAAACGACCTGATTTTCCTCTCTGCACACTTCTAATCATGCCTCTACTCTGGGGGTTCTGAAAGTATAAGAACTGGAAATTTTTGTGTATCAATTATTGTCTCTCTTGCCAGCATGATCTTTTACAACAACATTACCTCCTCATGTCGGTGAGGATAAAGGGAAACAGGTCATATCATACGTTGCTAAGCAAGTACAAATTGGTATTACCTTTCTAGAAGGAAATATGACAATATATCAAAAACTTTAAAATATGTATAGCATTCCACTTGCGGTAATGACAAGCTAGGTAATTAGGAATGAACTTCCTCCTAAGGACAACTGAAAAAGCTGATGAAATATATATTTCTTAAAGTAAGTTTAAGTAGGTTCTTTTTTCATCTATTGTTCTTGACAGTTGGTGGGCTCTTCCTAACTGTAAACTTATGTCTTTCTTTGGCATTAATATATTCTTTTTTTTCTTAATTTTGTTCCCTCTATTTTCTCTCTCTGGAATTCTTATTAGCTGAATAGTGTACCTTCCGGATTGACCTGCTATACATCTTATTTTTTCATAAATATTTTCTGCCACTATGTCATTTTACTGGACTTTCTGGTAAATTTCTTCATCATATTTTTCAACTCTTCTACTGCAAGTCTTATTTTAGCAATCACATTTTAAGTTGTGGGGGTGGGTGAAATAGATTCCACATATAAGTAAAATCATGTGGTATTTGTCTTTCTTCACCTGGCTTATTTCACTTAGCATAATACCCTCGAAGTCCATCCATGTTGTCACAAATGGCAGGATTTCTTTCTCATGGCTAAACAATATTCCATTGTATATATACCACATCTTCTTTATCCATTCACCTACTGATGGACACTTTGCTTGCTTCCATATCTCAGATATTGTAAACAATAAGGCAATAAACAGGAATGTGCATATCTTTTCTAATCAGAGATTTTGTTTTCTTTGGATAAATTCCTAGAAGTGGAATTTCTGGGTTGTATGGTATTTCTATTTTTAGTGTTTTTTTTTTCTGAGGAAACTCCATACTGCTTTCTATAGTGGCTGCACCAATTTATATTCCCACCAACAGTGCAGAAGGGCTCCTTTTTATTCATATCCTCACCAGCACTTGTTATTTCTTGTCTTTTGGATAGTGACCATTTGAACTGGTGTGAGGTGGTATCTCATTGTGGTTTTAATTTGCTTTTCCCTGATGATTAGTGATGTGGAGCATTTTTCATGCACTTGTTGGCCATCTATATGTTTCTTTTGGAAAAATGTCTATTCAGGTCTCTGCCTATGTTTTAATTGGGTTATTTGGTTTTTTGGTGTTGAGGAGTATGAGTTCTTCATGTACTTTGGACATTAACCCTTTATTGGATAAATAGTTTACATTCTCCCATACTGTACATTGCCTTTTTGTTCTCCTCATGGTGTCCTTTTCTGTACAGAAACTTTTTCATTTGACGTAGTCCCACTTGTTCATTATTTTGTTTTCCTGGCCTGAGTAGAAGTGTCCAGGAAAAAAATTGCTCATGCTTATTATGTTCAAGAGATTTTTGCCCATGTTCTCTTCTAAGAATTTTATGATTTCATGTCTTACATTTAGGTCTTTAAACCATTTCAAACTTACTTTTGTGTGTGGAGTTTGACAGTAATCCACTTTCATTCTCTTGCATGTAGCTGTCCAGTTTTCCCAACACCACTTATGGAAAAGACTGTCTTTTCCCCATTGTATATTCATGGCTTCTTTGTCATATATTAAATGACCATATATGCATGGGTTTATTTCTGGGCTCTCCATTCTGTTCTGTTGATCTATATGTCTGTTCTTGTTCCAGTAACATACTGTTTTGATTACTCTAGCTTTGTAGAATAGTTTGAAGTCAGGGAGCATGATACCCCCAGCTTTGTTCTTCTTTCTCAAGATTGCTTTGTCTATTTGGGGTCTACTGTGTTCCATATATATTATTTGCTCTAGTTCATTGGAAAAGGCCATTGGTATTTTGATAGGGATTTTACTGAATCTGTAAATTGCTTTGTGGAGGACCACCTTTTTGACAATATTAATTCTTCCTTTCTATGATCATGGGATAGATTTCATTAATTTGTGGCTTCTTTAGTTTCTCACATGAATGTCTTAAAGATTTCAGAGCACAGGTCTTTCACCTGCTTGGTTAGCTTTATTCCTAGCTATTTTATTCTCTTTGATGCAATTGCAAATGAAATTGTTTTCCTGATTTCTCTTTGTGCTGGTTCATTATTATTATATAGGAATGCAACAGATTTCTGTGTATTAATTTTTTATCCTGCAACTTTGCTGAATCCAGTTTTATTTCTAACAGTTTTGTGGTGGAGTCTTTAGAGTTTTCTCTATATAGTACCATGTCATTTGTAAATAGTGATAGTTTTACTTCCTTACCAATTTAGATGACTTTTATGGGTTTTTTTTGTCTGATTGTCATGTTTAGGACTTCCAGTAGTATGTTGAATAAAGTCATGAGAGTGGGCAACCTTGTCTTGTTCCTGATCTTGGAGCAAAAGCGTTCTACTTTTTGCAATTATGATGTTGGCTGTGACTTTGTCATTTATGGCCTTTATTACATTGAGGTATGTTCCCTCTGTACCCATTTTGAGTTTTTTATCATGAATGGATGTTGAATTTTGTCAAGTGCTTTTTCAGCATCTATTGAGATGATGGTTTTTTATCCATCCTTTTGTTAATGTGGTGTATCATGTTGATTTATTTTTGAATATTGTACCATCCTTGCTTCCCTGGAATAAATCCCACTTGGTTGTGATGGATGATCCTTTTGATGCATTTTTGAAGTTTGCTATTTTGTTGTGGATTTTTGCATCTATGTTCATCAGGGATATTGGTTTATAATTTTCTGTTTTTTTGGAGTGAGTTTGTCTGGCTTTGGTGTTAGAGTGATGGTGGCCTCTTAGAATGAATTTGGAAGTATTCCCTCTTTTATTTTTTGGATTACTTTAAGAAGGATGAGTTTTAGCTCTTCTCTAAATGTTTGGTAGAATTCTGTTGTGAGGCCATCTTGTCCTGGATTTTTGTTTGTTGGGAGTTTTTTGATTACCAACTCAATTGGTTACTGTTATTCAGTCAGTTCAGATTTTCTGTTTCTTCCTGGTTCAGTCTTGGAAGATTGTACATTTCTAGGAATTTGTTCAGTTCTTCTAGGTTTTCCAATTTACTGACAGAAAATTTTTCATGGAAATCTCTAATAATTTTTTGTATTTCTGTGGTGTGTGGTGTAACTATTCCTTTTCCATTTCTGATTTTGTTCATTTGTGTCCTCTTTCTTTTTTTCTTGGTACATCTGGTTGGGGTTTGTCTGTTTTGTTTATCTCCTCAGAGAACCAGCTCTTGGTTTCATTAAAATTTTCTGTGTTCTTATTCTGTATTTTATTTATTTCTGCTCTGATATTTACTATGTCTCTCCTTCTACTAAGTTTGGGCTTTGTTCTTCTTTTTCTATTTCCTGCAGTTGTGAGGTTAGATTGTTTATTTGGGATTGTTCTTGCTTCTTGAGGTAGGTCTGAATTGCTTCATACTTCCCTCTTAGAAGCACTTTTGCTGCATCCCACATATTTTGAACTGTTGTGTTTCTGTTTTCATTTGTCTCTATGTATTGTTTGATTTCCTCTGATTTGTTTACTGATCCTTAGCTTATGCAGAAACATGTTGTTTAGCCTCCATGTGTTTGTGAATTTTGTTTTGTTTTTGTTTTTCTTCATGTAATTGATTTCTAGTTTCATACCATTGTGGTCTGAAAAGATGCTTGATACAATTTCAATCTTTTTAAATTTATAGAGACTCTTTTTTATGTCCTAATATGTGATTTATTTTGGACAACATTCCATGTACACTTGAGAAAAGTGTGTATCCTGCTGCTTTTGGGTGTCCATTGATGTAAGTGGGGGTGTTAAAATTCCTTAATGTGATTGTGTTGCAGTCTCTTTCTCCGTTTAGGTCTGTTAGTGCTTGTTTTTTATATTTAGATGTTCCTATGTTGGTTGCATATATATTTACAATTGTTGTAACCTCTTGTTGGACTGATTCCTTTATCATTATGTAATGTCCTTCTTGGTCTCCTGTTCTTTCTTTGATTTGAAGTCTATTTTGTCCGATATAAGTATTGCTACTCTTGCTTTTTTCTCCCTTTTATTTGCACGAAATATCTTTTTCCATTCCTTCACTTTCAGTCTAAGTATATATTTAGGTTTGAAATGAGTCCCTTATAGGCAGCATATAGATGGATTTTGGTTCTTTATCCATCCTGCCACCCTATGTTTTTTGATTGGTGCATTTAGTGCATTTATATTTAAGGTAATTATTGATAGGTATGTAGTTATTGCCATTTTATTAACCGTTTTCTGGTTGTCTTTGTAGTTCCTCTCTGTTCCTTTCTTCCTCGTATGCTCTTCTTTTGTGATTTGATGATTTTCTTTAGTGTTATGCTTGGGTTCCTTTTCCTTAAATTTTTATGTAACTATTGTATGCTTAGGTTTGTAGTTACCATAAGGTTCTTATATAGTTTCCTAAATATTTAACAGTCTATATTAAGTTGATGGTGCTGAATTTTTAGCACATTCTAAACTACTTCTTTGTTATTCTTCCTTCTCCACACTGTATGTATGTCATAATCTACATCTTTTTTGTATCCCTTGACTAATTTTGTATTTGGTTGATTTTACTACATTTATTTTTTTAGCTTTATACTTGCTTTGTAAGTAATTGGTCTACTACCTTTATTGTAGGTTTATTTTCACTTATGAAAAATATTTAAACTTAGGAACATTTCCATCTAAAGAAGTCTCTCTACATATCTTGTAAGACTGGCTTGGTGGTGGTGAATTATTTTAACCTCTGTTTATGTGGGAAACTTTTAATCTCTTCTTCAATTCTGAATGGTAACCTTGCTGGGTAGAGAATTCTTGGTTGTAGGTTCTTCCTTTTCAAAACTGAGTATTTCATGCCACTTCCTTCTGACCTGTAACATTTCTGCTGGGAAATCTGCTGATAGCTTTATGGAATTTCTCTTGTAGGTTCCTGTCTGCCTCTCTCTCGCTGCTTTTAAGATACTCTCTTTTTGTTTAATCTTTGCCATTTTAATTACTCTATGTCTTAGTCTTGACTTTCTGGAGTTCATCTTGTTAGGGGCTCTCTGTGCTTCCAGGATCTGGATGTCTATTTCCTACCCCAGACTGGGGAAATTATCAGCTATTATTTATTTGAGTCTCTATTAGAGACTTTCTACTCCTTTGTCTCTCTCTTCTTGCTCTGGTACCCATATTATGTGAATATTGTTTCATTTGGAGTTGTCACACAGGTTTCTGAGCATCTTCTCATTTTTAGAAATTCTTTTTCTCTGTGTTCCTCAGCTTAGTTACTCTGCTGTTCTCTATCTTCCAGCACACTCTTTCCTCTGTTTCCAGCAGTCTGCTCTTCATTTCGTCTATCATGTTTTTCACTTCAGTTATTGTATCCTACAGCTCTGAGTGGCTCTTTATGTTTTCCATCTCTTTGTTGAAATTCTTGCTGAGATCATCAATTCTTTTCCCCAGTTCAATAAGCATCTTTACAACTGTTACTTTGAATTCCTCATTAAGAAGATTTGCTAATCTTTTCATTGAGTCCTTTTTCTTAGGTTTTATCTTGTTCTTTTTCTTTGGAACATATTCCTCTGCCTCCTTATTTTATTTGGGTTTCTGCATGTCTTCATTTGTTTCAGATAGATCAACTATGCCTCCTGGTCTTGAAAGTAATGGCTTTATGAAGTGTGTGGGGGTCCTCTGGTGCCCAGAAACTCAAGACTCTCTGCCTACCAGTGCCTAGTTCTCTTTTGTGGCTGAGCTTCAGGTGTGGTTGGTGGGCTGTAGATTGGTGGGGTGCCTTTCTCCTGTCTGCTGGCAATGACTGATCCCTGCATCTTGCCTCTGGGTGCCTTTTTTGTGAGGTGAGGCACTTCTGCTGGGATTTGTGTGGGCAGGGCCATCCTTTGCCTGAAATAAGCAATAGCAGACTGCTTGGCTGAATGTGCCAGGCAGGGCAAGCATGCATGGGGTTCTGGGCTTAAGCCAATGGGGCAGGTGGAGAGTTTAGAGCTGGCTCTCACAAGTGTCTGGCCAGCTGAGCTGAGGGAGGACTGGGAGAACCAGAAAAGTGTTTTGTCATCCACCTTCCTGTCAGCAAAGTCAGACTGCTGTTGGGCTGTGTGTTGGGTGGGTGGGAAGTTATCCAGGGGAGGGTTGCCTTGGAGCTGAGCCACCAGCGAGGGAGATGGGATATTTTGCAGCTGGCTTCTATGAGCACTCGAGGGAGGGCTGGCAATGTGTCATCTGCCTGCCTTTTCTCTTCTGGAGAGAGCTCCTTCTGATCTCTGTCCATCCGGCACATTTCCTGTTCCTGGTAAATCTTTCAAACTGCTGCCTATGTGTTGGGTCTCAGCGGGACTGACGGAGCATGCCTCTGCAAGTGACAGGGGTCTTGGCCCCCAGAGTGCTCGGATGCTCCCTGGTCTCGAGCCCTATTCATCACCAAAGTGCAATGTAATGTGGCTCCCAGAACACATCTCCAGGGCCAGGTATGCTGGATTCCTGAGCGTTTATCCCCTACCTGCTCCATTCCTCTCCCTCCCACTTGTGGGCTGGGATCAGAGAAGGGCTTGGGTCCTGACTGATCTGTCACTTTACCCTTCTCAAGGTGGTCCTCTCTTCCTCACCAGGTGTAGGTGGTCAGTTCTGCAGTCTTCAGGTCATTTTCAGGGTTAGTTGTATTTACTGTAGTTGCTTCCTCAGTGTGTACATGGAAGGAGGTTTTCACCTTGCCATCCTACTCTGCCATCCTTTTGCCTCCCTCCCTCCTTATTAACTCTAATGATCTGGAAGCTCTTGAGATTTTCTCTTAATCCTTGTTTTTCTGAAATTTCAACAAAAAATGTACAGATTTGAGTTATTTCTTTTATATTACTCAGTTAATTTTGGTTCTTTTCAGTGAAAATGACAGCATTTTTCCCAGCCTTGAGAAGTTTTCTATTAATTTTGTATTATGTTTCTCTTTTTGGTCTTTCTGTCCTCTCCTTTTGAAACTCCTACTTGATAGATATTGGGATTCCCGGTGATATCATCCAAAATCCCATGGGTCTCTTTTCATATACTTTCCCTTTCTTGACCCTTCTGAATATATATATACTGGGAGAATTCATTGACTTGATACACTGGTCACCAATTTATTCCTTAGCTGTTTCCATGTTGCTCTTCAGCCCATCTGTTGAACTGTTTTTCAATGATGAAAATTTCTAATTTCCAATATTTCTATATTTTGTTCTAAACCTAGATGTAATATGCTCTTCAATTCTTTGAGGAAAGCCAACACTTGTTATTTTTCTTATCTGTGTTTTTCAAAAATTATAGTTATCCTAGTGGATAGAAAGTGGTACTGTTGCCCATTTAATTGGCTCCTTTTTCTTTTTCTTTTTAACCTGTAGGGAGTTCTTTGTATATATTGGATACAAGTCCCTTATCAGATAACATGATTAGCATTTTCTCCCATTCCATGGGCTGTCTTTTACTTTCTTTGTAGCATTCTTTCAAGCACAAAAATTTTTTATTTTGATGAGGTCCGATTTATTTATTTTTCTTTTGTCACATGTGCATTTGGTCTCATATCTAGGAAACCACTGCCTAATTTAAAAATCACAGGTGATTTACTCATATATTTTCTTCTAAGAGTTTCATATTTGTAACTGTTATATTTAAGCCTATGATTTATTTTGAATTAATTTTGTTATATGGTGTTAGGCAGGGGTCCAATTTCATTATTTTGCATGTGGATATCCAGTTGTTTCAACACCATTTGTTGAAATGACTGTTCTCCTCCACTGGATTGTCTTGGCACCCTTGTTGAAAATCAGTTGACTGTAAATGAAAGGGTTTATTTCTGGACTCTCAAATTTTACTCCATAGATCTGTTTATCCTTATTCCAGTACCATACTGTCTTGATTGCTGTAGCTCTGTAGTAAGTGTTGAAATTAGAAAGTGTTAAATCATATAACTCTGTTATTCTTTTCTCAGTATTGTTGTGGCTATTCTGGGGCCTTTGCATTTTCATATGAATTTTAGGATTGGCTAGTGTTAGAAGTATTAGGACAGTGGAGAAAGTATGAAATAATGGCCTTGGTATGTTGGGAGAGTAAATGGTCCAGGAAAATATGGTATCATTACAGTGAAAAATTAAAGGTCCACTTAAGATTTTCTGTTCATGAATTTAAAATGAGACCAGTCCGTGAGGGTGTGTGTTTTTCAGTCGTGTTTAGCTGCATGGGAGCAGACATGGAGTAGGCAGAGTTGGCTTTATGAAGGTGGTTCAGTCATATCAATATGATGAAGGGAGAAAAGGCAAACAAGTGAGTTGTAGGAGAATAATAGGACCTACCTTGTGGGGGGTTTATGAGTATTAATTTAATATATGTGAAATTGTCAGATCTGCCCCAGCACATGAAATGGGCTGTGTAAGTGTGAGATGTCATCATTATTATCAACTGTGTGTCAGAGATTGTATCTTTCTTTCTTACTAAGGGTGACTATTCTACCATGGCTCTCAATCCAGGTTCTTTTGCTCCATCAATATTTCCCTTTGACATTTGGTAATCACCTTCAAGTTTCTTTTTCAAAATAGAAAATCTAAGCAAAACAAAAGTACAAGTTTTCTAACTCTTCTTCCATCACTATTGACTATCAATTTCTCACTCCTCTACTCTCAAAGCATGTGAAGTATTATCTATACTTGGTTTCCCCATTGTTTATTCTTTCCTTGACCTAAGGTAATATGCTTCCTAACTCTTGACCTGCTATTGAAAACCTAAGTAAAAATATAAGTGAATCTGACTCTTGGTCAAGTTTGGGATGTATTAAATGAGGAAAGGCCTTAAAAGCAGTCATTAGTTTGTTAGAGCTGCCATAAAAAAATAAAATACCACAGACAGGTGGCTTAGACAACAGAAGTTTATTTTCTCACAGTTCCGGAATCTGGAAGTCCAAGATCAAGGTGTTAGCTGTTTCTTCTGAGACCTCCCTACTTGGCTTACAGAAGGCCACTTTCTCACTGTGTCCTCACATGGTCTTCCCTCTGTGCACAAGCACACTTACATCCAAATTTTTTCTTCTTATAAGGACACCAGTCATTTTGGTCCTCTAAAGTCCTCATTTTAAGTTAATACCTTCTTAAAGACCTCATTCAAATATGGTTACATTATGAGGTTAGGGGTTCAATGCATGAATTTTTGGAGGGGGGAGGGAGACCGCACATATACAATCCAAAAAGAAAAACGTTTGACAGATAAACTGTTATAATTAATACATATATTTAGCAGGCTTACTGGATAAAAGATCAATGTTCTAGAACCGACTGTATTTCTACAAGCTGGTAAAAACAGAAAATGAATTTTGTGTAAAATTATATTTATAATAGCATCAAAAACATCAAGTACCTAGAATACATCTAACAAAAATATATACTTCACCTCTACACTGACGAATTCAAACTGTTACTACAAGAAATTTAATAGACCTAAATAAAGGAAGGTATAGATACACTGTGTTCATGGATTTCCAAGATGTAAATTTGTCCCAAATTGATCTGTAGATTCAAAATAATCTATTGATACTATTTGTTTTTCTTTATTTCTCTTTTTTTGTCTCCTTTGGAGTTAACCAGATATATTCATTATTTGATTATTTTACCTTTATTAATTTGTTATACATTCTTTTATTTCTCTTTTAATGTTTTTTAAACCTGGAGATTACAAATATGAATCCTTTGTTAATTTATATTTTATATTTTATTCTCTTTTTGTCTGTTTTCCTTCCCGAATTACCTTGTTTTCACTTGGGATCATTATTCTTTTCCTTAAAGAACTCTCTTTAGATTTGTTTTAGTGGAGGTCTGTTACAATAGATTCTCACAGCTTTTGTTTGTCTCTTTTATGGAGGTCAGGCATGGCTTCCCTTACACAGCCAGCAGCAGATGATACAAGTCCCAGCCTGGACAAGGAAATCTCTCGTCCATACAGAAAAGAAAAGTTAATTTATGGCTCTTACCTCACTGCCAGTCTGCTGGCTTCTTCCTCCCTCCTTCCCTCCTTTCCTTCTTTTCTTCCTCCCTCCCTCCCTCCCTCCCTCCCTTCCTTAGTTCTGAGCACAAATAAAATTAGCTGACCAGGATCTTCCAGCTGAACCTCCAGACTGTCCAGACAGGCCAACCCAGGACCCTATTCTAAGGCCAGGACAGAGTCCCTGGGAGTGGGGTGAAGAGACCCTGCCAGAGGAAGCCAGGGCCTCACTGTTGGCTCAGGTCTGACACGAGGGCTTCAAGAAGGATAGAGGAGGGTGGAGGCAGAGGGGGTTTAGGGGTTGGGGATGGCCCTGGACTGGCTCCTCAGAGCCCAACTGACTTGCTACGTGTCCCTCTGTCACCTAGCCTCCCTGGAGCGGTCCCTGGGCTCCCTCGGGGGTCTCTAGGGCTCCTGCTCCTCCATCCATCTGCCGTGGCCCAATGCCAGGGTGTGAGCTCTGTGACCAAAGCCAGGTGGGCACCCTCTCCTATCCCCTGTGGCCATATCTCTGGAGTGGGAGGGTTGGCTGCCCCTCACCTCAGAGCTTCCCCCAAAAGCCAGTAACGGATTCCCGGCCCTCAGTCTCTACTCTGCTTTGGGATAGTGTGAGCTTCATGTTGTACACATGTGACTTTGTCCAGTTATAAACCCAATAAACTCTGTAGAGTGGAAGAAAAAAAAAGAGCGCCTCCGCGGCCCCCTCCCTGTCCCGCGCCCCGACGTGCGCTCCGCGGCCGGCAGGACTGGCAGCCCAGGAAGCCTGCGAGCGCGGCGAGGAGGGAGGGAGGACGACGAGGCGGCGGCCGCGCCCGGCCCGACCCGCCCTCCGGGTCTTCTGTGCGCAGGAGAAGCGGCGGCTGCAGGAGGCCATCGGCGCTGCGCACCGGGAGCTGGAGGAGGAGAAACTCCGCGTGGAGCGGCTCAAGAGGAAGTCTCTCCGAGAGCGTTGGCTAATGGACGGGGCAGCTGAGGGGCCAGAGCGGCCGGAGGGCTCCTTCTTGAAGGACCCCCTGTCAACCTGAGGACCAGGCTCAGACCCGAATCCGGAACCTAGAAGACAGCTTGTTCACACTCCAGTCCCAGCTGCAGCTGTTGCAAAGCGCATCTACAGGTGCCCAGCACAAGCCCTCAGGCAGGCCCACCTGGCGCAGATAGGGTCACCATCCTCTCTCCCTGCCCATCGTGGAGGCAAGTTCTGCTGGCCACCCTGATCTGAACAAGAGAGCCTCCCTGCCAGCCGGACCAGTGGGCACATCCCCAGAGACTCCCTCTGAGCTTAGAGACGAGGCTGTTGGGGTTCTGCCAGCCCCAAGGCGGGTCCCTGGGGCTGCAGGGGCCTCCTCAGAAGCCAATGGCCCCTGCCCCGGACGCAGCCCCTCTCCAAGGGAGGAGCCTCACCAGGGGGTGGCCGCACTGGAGGAGGCATGAGTGAGGCCAAAGGAGGGGGTGTAGTGAAAGTGGTATGGGAGGGGCTGAGGGCCACAGAGGACAGTGCCACACGGCCCACGGGCCCAGAGCTCGAGGCTCAGGTGGAGGAGATGGTGCTGGAAGCCATTGGCGAAAGGCAGGAAGCCAGCCGCCCAGAGCTCCTGTCCTGGGTGAAGGAGGACACGGGAGTTGTGGAGGTGGTCTGGGAAGGGGTGGGTGGCACAGAGGGAAGCAACTCAGAGGTGGTGCAGGAGGCAGGTAGGAGCCAGGAGGCCTTGCAGACCAGCTCACTGAGGCTCCAAGGCGCAGCTTCTGGAGCAGGTGCTCCCAGGGGCATTCCTGATGGTGATGGGCCGGGGGTGTGGGGCTCTGAAGGAGAGGAGGGGTCCTTCATTTGGGTCGAGAGAGTGACTCTCACCGAGGAGTGGGAGGAACTGTTGGTGGAGGGGTTGGACAGGCCCAGGGTGCAAGGAAGGGAGGGAGAAGCAGAGAGTCCACTGGGGGTGGAGAGGAGGGCAGGGGAGACCTGGGAGGTGGAAAGGAGCCGGGCAGAGGAACCTGTGGGCGCTGGAGAGCAAGGGAGCCGGGAAAAGGCAGAGGCAAAGCTGGATGAGGCAGAGAGGTTACTGGAGGTGTGGAGGAAAGGAAGTGCGGACACCTCAGAGCTGGAGAGGAGAGGAGGGGAGGAGAAGCTGGGGACAGAGAGCGTGGGAGTTGAGGAGCCCCTGAGAGCAGAAAGAATGGCAGTTGAGGGGCCTCTGAGGCCAGAGGGGGAAGGAGGTGTAGAGCCATTGGCAGTAGAACAGAAAGATGAGCAAATGCTAGGGGACCAGAAAGAGGCTGAGGGACCTCTGGGAGGAGAGAAGGGAGATGAAGAAAAGCTACAGGCAACTGAAGATGCTTCGGTGACAGAGAGAAAGGAAGGTGAGGAATCGCAGTCAGTAGACAGAACAGGAGGTGAGGAGATCTTGGAGACAGAGAAAGCCCAAGAAGTCAAGGAAGATCTGACTCCAGAAAAGCAGAGAGAGTATGGGGGAGGAAAGCAATGTCAGGCAGAGGAGGTGAAGGAGGGAGGGGCTTCCCTTGGGGCCAAGGAGGAGTTGAGGCCAGCGGAGGAAGGAACCCAGCCCCAGGAGACGCAGGAAGGCTCCCTGGAGGAAGAAGCAGTGATGCGCCAAACCCCTGCGGAGGGTCAGGGTCCTTCGGGGGACCCCACGCCCCTCCTGGCAGAGACCCCAGCTCCGGAGCAGCCCACTGAGTGCCAGCCACTGCTTCAGGTGGAGGGACGCAGGGCCAACCCCAGTGCCCACCCTGTGCCCACCTATGCGCCCGCACGGCAGCCTGAGCCATCTGCCCCTCCTGAGGGCGAAGAGGCGAGTGGCCCCAAGCAAAAGACGTGCCAGTGTTGTGTGGTTATGTGAGTCCACGCCCTCTGCCCCACACCCAGCTCCTCTCACAGCTACCTCGGCCTCTTGGCATCCAGCAAAGGGTCCCAGGTGCAGACAAGGCACCGTGGGACTGGCCACGGCACTTGGGAGCCAGCTGGCCCACACATCCGCCTCCACCTGGGCTTCTGGACCCCTTGCCTGCTGCCTGTGACCCTGGCCCCCTTCTGTGACGAAGCCTTTATACTTGAAAGTAAAACGTGAAAGCATTTGGAAAAAAAAATTCCAATGTCTTATGAGTTCCATTTTTGTTGAAAAGTTACCATCAATATTACTGTTGCTCTTTTAAGGTACTGTCTTCCCCCTTGCCCCCAACAAAGCTTTTAAAGATGTTTCTCTGCTTTTTAGCAGTTTGACTATATGTGACTAAAATGTGGTTTGCTCCCTATTTATCTATGGGTTAAGATCTATGGATTGATGGCTTATGTCAGCTTTGGGAAAATCCGCAGCCAAAAATTCTTCAAATATTGCCACTGTCACTCTTCTTCTGACCTTCCAGTTACAAGTATGTTAGATCTTTTCCCCATGTACCTTGTTATTTTCTGTTCCTTTTTTTCCCATCTGTGCTTCAATCTGATGTTTCATTCTTACTGAAACTGTCTTCTAGAGTTCACTAATCCTATGTCATGCTGTGTCTAATTGGCTATTAAACCCATACACTGAAGTCCTAATTTTAGTAATTTCTTCAATTTTAGATTTTCCATTTTCATTCTTAAAAAACGACATACTCCAGGTCCCTTTATGATGGTCTCTATCTTTTTCTCTAATTTCTTAAGCATATTAATCACAATTATTTTAATATATATCTATTTTTGTTGCATATTTTTCTGTTTTCAATTATCTGATCCTGTTTAGCATGTCTCATTATTTTGGATTAAATGAGGGTCAGTTTGAATAAAAAACCTGTAGACTCTGGATGATGTTATTTTTCTTTCAAACAGGTATAAGCTTTCTTCTGACAGGTAGCTACGGTATGGACAGTTGATCTTAAGCCTGTTGAGGGATGGTTTTAGACTTTGTTAGGGATGATCTATTTCACCTTTGCCCTTTCACCAAAGTACTTACTCTTAAAGTATAGTCTGTCCCCCTAGATAGTGACCCTTGTGGGTATTATCTGAAAGTCTGGAGTGGTTATCAAGACCCCTCCCCTTGTTGGGCTTGAACTCTCTTATCCAGCACTGTGCTACTGTTAACATCTTTTCCTTTATCTTTAGCTTCCAGCTGCTCTTTTCTGCTGATTTTCTCATTTTGCACATCTTTAGAGTTAACAGTGATCAAGTGAAAACTGCATTGAGATTTTATGACTCACTTCACTAGTATTACCTCCATTTCAGGATTTTACTCCTTAAGTATCTGGCAGTTTGGCATTCTTGAACTTCAACTTCTGTCCTCAGTTCAGTAATACTGCTGTTTTCTGCTTGGACCCTGCTCTATAATGGTGAAAATTGTCAAGTGGCCTAAGGGAAAAACCAGAGTTTATATAGTGCTTACCTCTGTACTTTCCTCCCCCAGGTACCCTAGTTTTGCTGGCATTGATTGTTCTTAAAACAATGACATGTACTTTGTTCATCTTTTAATAGCAATTTTTATATTGCTGACATAAAATGCTCTGTCATAACTGGAACTGAAGATTCTCCTTTATTCTTTTGACATGTCCACATTCGTTTCTGAGGATCTTCTGTGTTTTTTTTGAAAATGATGTTTCATGGTCACTTGTAGTTTCCTTGTAATCAACTCTTTTTCCTTTTAGTGTATAGGGTAGTGATATGTCAAAATCAAATCTGAGTCTTAGGATCATCAGTGGATATTAAAACTATTGAGTTAAAGGGAGTTGGGAAATAGTGTATTTACATGACGCCAAGGTATCATCCATTGGATTTCTTGCTAATGGCAAAGAGGGAAACATACCTTTACAATGGAGAAAAGCGGTAGTCATTGCCTGGACCAAGTGAAAAAAATTCAGCACAGGGAAAAGTAAAATAAACCCCTGACATATGTGCCTCCTGATGTAGTGTATGATGAAGTGCATAGCATCTCTTGGGAAATACTAATAACAAAAATGTTTTACTGGCATCTGGGCTTGTTTTAGATCTAAAGGAAATACAAGAGTTTGCATAAGAAGTTAAATGATACTTTTAAGAATCATTCAGACACATCTAGAATTGATAATGGGATATTCTACAAGGCAATTGACATAGGCTCTTCAAAAAGTCATTGTCAGAAAAAGTGGTGGTGGGGGGGGACTGATACTAGAATTGATTAAAAGATTAAAGAAACATAATAACCAAGGCAAGGAATTAATTTTGTTTAGATTTAAGTTTAGAAAAAAACCCAGCTATATGTGACATTTTTGAGACAATTGGGAAAATTTGAATTAGAAGGTATTTGGTGACTTGAAAATTATTTTTAACTTTCTAAGGTGTAGTCATGGCATTGTGATTATGTAGATTTATGTCCTTGTTTTGAGGAGATGTTAAAGTATTTAAGGATGAAGTGTCATGATGTCTCTATGTGTAGAGAAGAGAGACAAAAATGTATGACAAGATGTCAAATTTTGAAACTAGGTGGTGAGTATACACATGTTCATTGTACTTTTCCTTCTGTACTTTGCAATTTTAACAATAATGAGTTGGGGGAATGTCAATGGGTAAAGTAGTTCAACATTAGAAAAAAGGAGGCATGTTCCATATTCCTTTACAAAGTTATAGAAATTGGGAGGAATGTTATTAGCTTCTATTAAACAAAACAAAAAACGCATATAGGAATAGAACATTCTCCAAGAAATTTCACAGCGAATAATATTTTCTAAAATTTCAAGGGATGTTTCTAGACTTCAAAGGAATTTTAGTTTTTTGGGTGGGGAGCAGATGGAGAAGGAGGAAATTTTTTAGATTAAAATTGTTTAGATTAAAAAAATAGTGAAAGACATAATTTTCAGTTCTCTCCTGCTTTTTACTCAATTTAGCTATGTCAATTTGGGGAACATGATGTAATGATTAGGGAGAAAAATATAAGCTAAAGAGTTTGTGAATATTGCCAGGTACTGTGCAATGTGCCAGGTGTACGGGGTTTGAGTTAGCAAAAGGAGACATAGGTCCCTGCTGTCATGGAATTCATAGGCTTGACAAGAAGATAGATATTAACTAAATATTTGCACAAATAAACTGATAAGGCTATAAAGGAAAGTGGAGCTTTATAAGGACTATAATGCAGGGATCTGAGGCAGTTCTGGAAGACTTCCTTAGGGAAGCATTGCTTGAATTGAGAGCTGAAGGTTGATGTGGGTTTAATTAGGCGAAGGAGTGACTTTCAGGCAAAGGGAAAAGCATGTGCAACTAGCCTGAAGAAGGCAGAAGCAATGGCACATTTGAGAAATGGAAAAGTAGCCTGTATGACTGGAGTGCAGAAAGCTAGGGAGCGGTACAAGTGAGGTGGGAGGAGGAAACAGAGGCCAGATCAGACTGTATTTAAGCATAATGTGAAATTACTGAAACAAGACAGTAACAGAATCATATTTTCATTATTAAAAGTTCTCTCTGGTTAAAGTATGGAGAAAAACTGAAAGAGGTGATTATGGTAAAAAGCTATTACAACAGTCTAGGCACGGGATGGTGGTAGTCTAAAGAATGAAGGCATGGTAGTGGACATATAGGTAAACAGATGGATTTGAGAGATTTAGAAAGTAAAACGGATGGGTAATGGTTTGGAATGTAAGATGAGGGAAATATCATGGATGCCTCTCAGGTTTCTAGTTTTAACAGCTAGGTAAACGATGGGGTCATTCCTTGAGAAAAAGGGAAACAAGTGAGAGCATAACGAGTTTGCTTCTGAGTTTGAGTTGTTCTTAAAAAGTTGAATAATGGTAACTCAGTATGGCTAGATAGTCTTTAAAACTGTAAGCCTCCAATAGTTATAATTAAATTTCACCACCAGTGGACAGAATTTGATCCTAAGAGGAAAAAAGAAACTAGAGATTAAAATCAAATAGTTCTCTTAGAATTCTGATTCCATACTATGATGAAGCCTCTGAAAAATCTTGTCTCTCCACTCTAAACCCAAAAGGAAAAAAACCCAATTAAAAAATGGGCCGAGGATATGAAGAGACAGTTCTCCAAAGAAGAAATTCAGATGGCCAACAGACACATGAAAAGATGCTCCACATCACTAATCATCAGGGAAATGCAAATTAAAACCACAATGAGATATCACCTCACACCAGTAAGGATGGCCACCATCCAAAAGACTGAGAACAACAAATGTTGGCGAGGATGCGGAGAAAGGGGAACCCTCCTCCACTGCTGGTGGGAATGTAAGCTAGTTCAACCACTGTGGAAAGCAATATGGAGGTTCCTCAAAAAACTAAAAATAGAAATACCATTTGAACCAGGAATCCCACTCCTTGGAATTTACCCAAAGAACACAGCTTCTCAGATTCAAAAAGACATATGCACCCCTATGTTTATTACAGCACTTTTTACAATAGCCAAGATATGGAGGCAACCTAAGTGTCCATCAGTAGATGAATGGATAAAGACGATGTGGTACATACACACAATGGAATATTATTCAGCCACAAGAGGGGAACAAATCCTGCCATTTGCTACAACATGGATGGAGCTGGAGGATATTATGCTCAGTGAAATAAGCCAGGTGGAGAAAGACAAGTGCCAAATGATTTCCCTCATTTGTGGAGTATAACAACAAAGCAAAACTGAAGGAATAAAATAGCAGTAGACTCAGAGACTCCAAGAAGGAACTAGTGGTTACCAAAGCGGGGCGTGTAGGAGAGTGGGTGGGGAGGGAGGGAGAAGGGGATTGTGGGGTATTATGTTTAGTACACATGGTGTGTGGGATCACGGGGAAAACAGTGTAGCCAGAGAAGGCAAACAGTGAATCTGTGTCATCTGACTACACTGATGGACAGTGGCTGCATTGGGGTATGGGTGGGAACTTGATAATATGGGTAAATGTAGTAATCAGAATTTTTCTCATGTGAAACCTTCCGAAGAGTGTATATCAATAATACCTTAATAAAAAAAGAAAAATATATTGAATTTTAATTTTATGTAAGCCAGAACTGATTTTATGAATTAAAATCTTAAATATTAATAAAATCTATTTAAGCTCTAAATTTTTGACATTTACCAAAATTTGCATTTAAATGGATTAAAGTGCAATTTGTATTGCCTAATATAGTCTAATTATATTATTAACCTAATATAACATTATATGATAGAACAAAATTTGCATCTTTTGAAGTTTTTCAGCATTTTCTACTTTAAAAAGCTAACATTGCTTTACATATCTTAAATCCTCTTGAAAGCATTAAAAGAAAACCAGTGTATTTAAAATTATAATTAATAGGGAAACAGTGGTGTTTGAGCCCCTTTTCTTTCTGTAAGCTAAACAAAACAAAAATTCCTAAACAGAATTATGTGGCATCAGAAAGCCTCAGTCTCCTACCAGTGTTAATGGAATATTGGTGATCTCTTGCTCCCTTGCTGAGCACCCATTTGTGAATACAGACCTTTTAAGCCTATTCTTGGTTCTTAACAGTACTGAATATTGTAAGAACCTTGCCAAAGTGAATAAACTAAATGAGAAAAATTTAAGATCTGTGTTTTACAAAAAGGCAAGAGGAGGCCCCAAATGAGTTCATATATTTTTTCTACCCTTTCTATCTTTTAAACAGTTTTTTTAAGCTTAAAGTCTGACTAGAACTCCCCTTTGAAGTCTTCAACATATGATGGGTGAATAGCATTCTTATTTTCCCTTTGGAAGTTTTTGTTTTGTTTATGTTTTGCCTCTATCTTCTCAATCTATCTTGAGAGAGAACAGGCCAAAGATATTTTAAGATTTGTATATATAACTACATTTTAAAGATTGTATTGCCTCTAAAATTGCAATTTGATGAGACATGAATATAAATGACATAATTTTTATATAGCCAATAACTAGTAACTGCATTGGACCAATGCTCTTTTCAAGTTTTTTTCAGGACAAAGATATTTCTGCCATTTTATCTATTACAGGTTTTCAGTTATGCTAATTTTTGGAGTTCTGTCTTACTTCTCAAGGTTATTAAAATTTAGTTAACATCTGCTTTCACTGTGAAGAGTGCTAAAATTAATTTCAAAAGAATAATGTAGTCTTTTTCTTTCTTGTTGAGTGGCAGGATTTAATTTGCTATGAAATTGGTGGAATTTAATTTCCTTAGGCTAGGATAAGGATAGGATCTTTGGGATGGGGTAATCAATAAACTATGAATGATGGAATTAAATTGTTAAATTTCCTAAAACTTAAAATTAAATTAATGCACAACTAAAATAAGTTTCACAAGACCAAGCCAATTTAGTAGTTGGAGTCCCATTCCCAATTTTTTCTTAATAGGATTTATTAATAGAAAGATTCTAATTAATTTATAATTCAACCTCTAAAGTTCACATAAGCAAGATTAAAATAAAGCAAGTGTCTCATGTGAAACTAATATATATTACCATGCTTTATAATTAAAAATGATTAGAAATTAGATTTTTATGGGACTTTTATTCTAAAATAGAGAAAAAGTACATGGCAAGCTGGATCCCTCAGTAACCCTACAGACTATAAAGATCAGGTATTGACTTAAAATAGCTGCGTACTGGCAAAATACTTTAAATACTTGAGTGGACCTGAAGCATTTTGCCAGTAGATCAGATCAACTGAAGCATTTAAAGTATTTGCCATTTATTTTTTCTCTGTATTTTAGAATAAGATTTATAACTAGCAGTGTGGCATATAAATTGGAACTTTTGTTATGTGCATTCCATATTCCTGGATTTGGAGAAATGTCTGTGTGATTTTAATATGTGAGTTTATGTATCTTCCCTTTATTTTGTTTATTAATAGAGCTAGAAGCATTTCTACACACAATTCAATTAACATACAAAATATTATATATAGACATGAAAACTCAAATCCCAGGGTGGCTAAAATAAGGTTTGATCCCACCAGGGATGTTTCCTTGTCTATGGAGGAAACAAGCAGAAATGGAGAAGAATGCCTGTGAATCCGATATGTGGATATACCCTTCCTAACATTCAACAAGTTGTTGAATTGGCCTCTACTGAGCTAAAGGAATAAGAAGGAAAAAAAGGTAAATACACCCGTATGCATAATAAATGCTGCATAGAAAGTAATGTGTTTTAATCCACTTAACCATAAAGACAATAAATATTTGTATGTATATACATATTTATAACATGTTATTAAAATATTTCATATGTTTTACATATGTACACACATATATATGTGTAAACATGATATACAACCATACATACATACACACATTAATTACAATTTTTTTAAGCACTAAAGTTGAAGGAGATGGGATACATAGAGGCGGGAAATGTTAATTGTATGGTTTACTCTTGAACAATGAGGGATTTATGGGCATGGGGCTCCCCACAGTTCAAAATCTGCATTTTTATTTATTTATTCTTTTTTTTTGTTATCATTAATCTACAATTGCCTATGCAACATTATGGTTATGAAACTACCCCTTCATCAGGTCCCCCCCACCAACCCCATTACAGTCACTGTCCATCAGCGTAGTGAGATGCTGTAGAATCACTACTTGTCTTCTCTGAGATGTACAGCCCTCCCTGTGCCCACCCAACGTGCTAATTGTAATGCACCTTTTTCCCCCTTGACCTTCCCTTCCCATCCATCCTCCTCAGTCGCTTTCCCTTTGGTAAATGTTAGTCAATTCTTGGGTTCTATCAGTCTGCTGCTGTTTTGTTCTTTCAGTTTTTTTTTCTTTGCTATTATGCTCCACATATGAGTGAAATCATTTGATACTTGTCTTTTTCGGCTTGGCTTATTTCACTGAGCATAATACCCTCTAGCTCCATCCATGTTGTTGCAAATGGTAGGATTTGTTTTCTTCTTATGGCTGAATAATATTCCATTGTGTATATGTACCACTCTTTTTTATCCATTCATCTACTGATGGACACTTAGGTTGCTTCCATTTCTTGGCTATTGTAAATAGTGCAGTGATAAACATAGGGGTGCATCTGTCTTTTTCAAACTGGGCTGCTGCATTCTTAGGGTAAATTCCTAGGAGTGGAATTCCTGGGTCAAATGGTATTTCTATTTTGAGTTTTTTGAGGAACCTCCATACTGCTTTCCACAATGGTTGAACTAATTTGCATTTCCACCAGCAGTGTTGGAGGGTTCCCCTGTCTCCACATCCTTGCCAACATTTGTTGTTGTTTGTATTTTGAATGTTGGCCATCCTTACTGGTGTGAGGTGATATCTCATTGTGCTTAATTTGCATTTCTCTGATATTAGCGATGTGCAGCATCTTTTCATGTGTCTGTTGGCCATCTGAATTTCTTCTTTGGAGAAGTGTCTATTCATGTCCTCTGCCCATTTCTTAACTGGGTTGTTTACTTTTTGTTTGTGGAAGTGTGGGAGTTCTTTATGTATTTTGGATGTCAACCCTTCATCTGACATGTCATTTATGAATATATTCTCCCAAACTGTCGGATGTTATTTTGTTCTACTGATGGTGTCCTTTGCTGTACAGAAGCTTTTCAGCTTAATATAGTCCCACTTGTTCATTTTTGCTTTTGTTCCCTTACCCAGGCAGATATGTTCATGAAGAAGTTGCTCATGTTTATGTCCAAGAGATTTCTGCCTGTTTTTTTCTAAGAGTTTTATGGTTTCATGACTTACGTTCAGATCTTTGATCCATTTTGAGTTTACTTTTGTGTATGGGGTTAGACAGTAGTCCAGTTTCATTCTCTTACATGTAGCTGTCCAGTTTTTCCAACACCAGCTGCTGAAGAGGCTGTCATCTCCCCATTGTATATCCAAGGGTCCTTTATCATATATTAACTGACCATATGTGTTTGGGATAATGTCTGGATTTTCTATTCTGTTCCACTGGTCTGTGGCTCTTTTCTTGTGCCCATACCAAATTGTCTTGATTACTGTGGCTTTGTAGTAGAGCTTGAAGTCAGGGAGCATAATTCCCCCTGTTTTATTCCTCCTTCTCAGGATTGTTTTGGCTATTCTGGGTCTTTTGTGGTTCCATATGAATTTTAGAACTATTTGTTCCAGTTCACTGATGAATGCTATTGGTATTTTGATAGGGATTGCATTGAATCTGTAGATTGCTTTAGGTAGTATAGCCATTTTGACAATATTGATTCTTCCTAGCCAAGAGCATGGGATGAATTTCCATTTGTTAGTGTCCTCTTTAATTTCTCTTAGGAGTGTCTTGTAGTTTTCAGAGTATAGGTCTTTCACTTCCTTGGTTAGGTTTATTCCTAGGTATTTTATTCTTTTTGATGCAATTCTGAATGGAATTGTTTTCCTGATTTCTCTTTCTGTTAGCTCATCATTAGTGTACAGGAAAGCAACAGATTTCTGTGTGTTTATTTTGTATCCTGCAAGTTTGCTGAATTCAGATATTAGATCTAGTAGTTTTGGAGTGGAGTCTTAGGGATTTTTATGTACAATATCATGTCATCTGCAAATAGTGACAATTTGACTTCTTCTTTACAAATATGGATACCTTGTATTTCTTTATTTTGTCTGATTGCCATGGCTAGGACCTCCAGTACTATGTTGAATAACAGTGGGGAGAATGGGCATCCCTGTCTTGTTCCCGATCTTAGATGAAAAGCTTTCAGCTTCTCACTGTTAAGTATGATTTTGGCTGTGGGTTTGTCATATATGGCCTTTATGATGCTGAGGTACTTGCCCTCTATACCATTTTGTTGAGAGTTTTTATCATGAATGGATGTTGAATTTTGTCAAATGCTTTTTCAGCATTTATGGAGATGATCATGTGGTTTTTGTTCTTCTTTTTGTTGATGTGGTGGATGATGTTGATGGATTTTTGAATGATGTACCATCTTTGCATCCTTGGGATGAATCCCACTTGTTCATGGTATATGATCCTCTTGATGTATTTTTGAATTCGGTTTGCTAATATTTTGTTGAGTATTTTTGCATCTGCGTTCATCAGGGGTTTGGTCTGTAATTTTCTTCTTTGATGAGGTCTTTGCCATGTTTTGGTATTAGAGTTATGCTGGCTTTATAGAATGCGTTTGGAAGTATTCCCTCCTCTTCTATTTTTTGGAAAACTTTAAGGAAAATGGGTATTATTTCTTCTCTATATGTCTGGTAAAATTCAGGGGTGAATCCATCTGGCCCGGGGGTTTTGTTCTTGGGTACTTTTTTGATTACCGATTCAATTTTGTTGCTGGTGATTGGTCTGTTTAGGTTTTCTGTTTCTTGTTTGTTCAGTCTTGAAAGGTTGTATTTTTCTAAGAAGCTGTCCATTTCTTCTACGTTTTCTGGCTTGTTAGCATATAGATTTTCATAGTATTCTCTTACAACTGTTTGTATTTCTGTGGGTCCGTAGTGATTTTTCCCTTCTCATTTCTGATTCTGTTTATGTGTGTAGATTCTCTTTTTCTCTTAATGAGTCTGGCTAGGGGTTTATCTATTTTTTTTTTCTTCAAAGAACCGGCTCTTGGTTTTATTGATTTTTTCTATTGTTTTATTGTTCTCAATTTTCTTTATTTCTTCTCTGATCTTTGTTATGTCCCTCCTTCTGGTGACTTTGGGCCTCATTTGTTCTTCTTTTTCTAATTTAAATAATTGTGTCTTTGGACTATTCATTTGGGATTGTTCTTCCTTCTTTAAATAGGCCTGGATTGCAATATACTTTCCTCTTAGAACTGCCTTTGCTGTGTCCCACAGAAGTTGTGGCTTTGTGTTATTGTTTCATTAGTCTCCATATATTGTTTGATCTCTTTTTTAATTTGGTCATTTATTCATTGAATATTTAGGAGCATGCTGTTAAGTCTCCATGTATTTGTGATCCTTTGTTTTCTTAGTACAATTTATTTCTAGCTTTATATCTTTGTGATCTGATAAGTTGGTTGGTAGAATTTCAATATTTTTTAATTTACTGAGGTTCTTTTTGTGGCCTAGTATGTCATCTATTCTGGAAAATTTTCCATGTGCGCTTGAGAAGAATATGTGTCCTGCTGCTTTTGGGTGTAGAGTTCTGTAGATGTCTGTTAGGTCCATCTGTTCTACTGTGTTGTTCAGTCCCTCTGTCTTTACTTATTTTCTGTCTGGTTGATCTGTCCTTTGGAGTGAGTGGTATGTTGAAGTCTCCTAAAATGAATGCATTGCTTTCTATTTCCTCCTTTAATTCTGTTAGTATTTGTTTCACATATGTTCGGATCTCCTGTGTTGGGTGCATATATATTTAAAATATTTATATCCTATTGTTGGGCTGACTCCTTTATCATTATGTAATGTCCTTCTTTATCTCTTGCTACTTTCTTCATTTTGAAGTCTATTTTGTCTGATACAAGTTCTGCAACACCTGCTTTTTTCTCCTTGTTGTTTGTATGAAATATCTTTTTCCATCCCTTCGCGTTTAGTCTGTGTATATCTTTGGGTTTGAGGTGAGTCTCTTGTAAGCAGCATATAGATGGGTCTTGTTTTTTTATCCATTCTATTACTCTGTGTCTTTTGATTGGTGCATTCAGTCCATTTACATTTAGGGTTGTTATCGATAGATGTGTATTTATTGCCATTGCTTGCTTTAGATTCTTGGTTACCAAAGGTTCAAGGGTAGCTTCTTTACTATCTAACAGTCTAACTTAACATTCTTGTTAAGTTATTGTAAACACAGTCTGATGATTCTTTATTTCTCTCCCTTCTTATCTTCCTCCTCCATTCTTTATATACTGGGTGTTTTATTCTGCACTCTTTTATGTTTCCCTTGACTGTTTTTGTGGATAGTTGATTTTACTTTTTGCCTTTAGTTAGTATTTTGATGATCTGCTTTCTTTCCTATGATTTTATTTTCTCTGGTGACATCTTTTTAGCCTTAGGAGTGCTTCCATCTAGAGTAGTCCCTTTAAGATATCCTGAAGAGGTGGTTTATGGGAGGCAAACTCGCTCAGCTTTCACTTCTCTGGGAATTGTTTAATCCCTCCCTCATATTTAAATGATAATCATGCTGGATACAATATTCTTGGTTCAAGGCTCTTCTATTTCATTACATTAACTATGTCATGCCATTCTCTTCTGGCCTGTAGGGTTTCTGTTGAGAAGTCTGATGATAGTCTGCTGGGTTTTCCTTTGTAGGTGATCTTTTTTCTCTCTCTAGCTGCCTTTAATACTCTGTCCTTATCTTTGATCTTTGCCATTTTAATTATTATGTGTCTTGGTGTTGTCTTCCTTGGGTCCCTTGTGTTGGGAGATCTGTCGGCTTCCACAGCCTGAGAAACTATTTCCTTCCACAGTTTGATGAAGTTTTCAACAATTATGTCTTCAAAGACACTTTCTATCCCTTTTTCTCTCTCTTATTCTTCTAGTACTCCTATAATGCTAATATTGTTCTGTTTGGATTGGTCACACAATTCTCTTTTAATATTCTTTCATTCCTAGAGATCCTTTTATCTCTCTCTGCCTCAGCTTCTCTGTATTCCTGTTCTCTGATTTCTATTCCATTGACAGTCTCTTGCACCTCGTCCAGTCTGCTCCTACGTCCGTGGATCACTTGTCTGATTTCTGCATTGTCTTTCCTCGCTTCCTCCTTTAGCTCTTGCATATTTCTCTGTAGATCCATCAGCATGGTTATGACTTTTATTCTGAATTCTCTTTCAGGAAAATTGTATAAATTTATCCCATCAGGCCCCTTCTCTGGGGTGTTCTTGGTGATCCTTGTCTGGACCATATTCCTCTGTCTTTTCATGGCCATAGAAGTGGTCGCTGGTAGTCATCAGCTGGGATAACAAAGTTCCTTCCTGGTTGTTGTTCTCCTTGCCCTTCTCATGGGCCTCAGATGTTTTCTAGCACACTGGGAGGCAGTATCTGGGATAATCGCCTAAGCTGCCTGTGTGTGGGCCACCTCAGCATAGCTTATAGCACTGCAGGGGTTTGCAGTCTCATTGGGTGCATTCTCTCCCCCTTGGTGCCTTCCAAACCTTGTTCTGGGGCTCTTCCTGCTTAGCTGCAAGCCAGCCGGGAGTAGATTCTGTGAGACTGCTGTGGATGGGGCCGCTCCTCCACTGCTCCGCAGAAGTGGCAGCTCGGCTGGACCCTTTGCGGCTCTGGCCTGGTGGTGGTGAACAAATGGTGGGCTGCTGATCTCTGTGGGAAGCCTCAGCACTGCTGCTTTGCCCGGCCGCCAGCCAGGGGTTCCGAAATTCCCCAAGACTCTCAGCCCACTGGGCCAAGTGTGCTGGGACGATTTTGTTCCACTGTTGGGCCGTTGTCTCTTTAAGACTTTTTTTTTAATGTGCATGCTTTTCTTTTGTCCTGGGGAGCCAGCTGAGAGGACCTGCTCGCAGTCTCCATCTCAGATCCTGCACTTCTGTTTTTCTAATCTGCTATACACCACGCGATGTGTGTCAGTGCTCCCGGCGCAGATCACTAGGGCTGGTTTTTTAGCCCACCTGTGCTTCCACTCTCTGCCCACTCTCATTCTTTTCCTCCCTCCGGTGGCTGGGGTGGGGGACTGCTCAAATCCCATTGGGTTGTAGCTTTGTATCTTACCCGTTTCATAAGGTGTTGAGTTCTCACAGATGCAGCTGTAGCCTGGCTGTTGTATTGTATCCTCTAGTCTCTCTTTTAGGAATAGTTGTATTTGTTGTATTTTCACAAATATATATGGTTTTGGGAGGAGATTTCTGCCACCCTGCTCACGCTGCCATCTTCCCAGAAGTCTTGAGTCGACTCTATGTCTTTTGATTGGTGTATTCAGACAATTTACATTTAGGGTGATTATCGATAGGTATGTACTTATTGCCATTGCAGGCTTTATATTTGTGGTTACCAAAGGTTCAAGGGTAACTTCCTTACTATCTAACAGTCTAACTTAACTCACTTAATATGCTATTACAAACAAAATCTAAAGGTTTTTTTCTTTCTCCTTTTTCTTCCTCCTCCATTCGTTATATATTAGGCATCATATTCTGTACTCTTTGTCTATCCCTTTTTATTACCTCTTGTGACAGCTATTTAACCTTAGGAACACTTCTATCTATAGCAGTCCCTCCAAAATACACTGTAGAGATGGTTTGTGGGAGGTAAATTCTCTCAGTTTTTGTTTATCTGGAAATTGTTTAATCCCTCCTTCAAATTTAAATGATAATCTTGCCAGATAAAGTATTCTTGGTTCAAAGCCCTTCTGCTTCATTGCATTAAATTCATCATGCCTCTCCATTCTGGCCTATAAGGTTTCTGCTGAGAAGTCTGATGATAGCCTGATGGGCTTTCCTTTGTATGTGATCTTATTTCTCTCTCTAGCTGCTTTAAATAGTCTGTCCTTATCCTTGATCTTTGCCATTTTTATTACTCTATGCCTTGGTGTTGTCTTCCTTTGGTGCCTTGTGTTGGGAGATCTTTGCACCTCCATGGCCTGAGAGACTATCTCCTTCCCCAGATTGGGGAAGTTTTCAGCAATTACTTCCTCAAAGACACTTTCTATCCCCTTTTCTCTCTTCTTCTTCTGGTATCCCTATAATATGAATATTGTTCTATTTGGATTTGTCACACAGTTCTCCCAGTAGTCTTTCATTCTTAGAGATCCTTTTTTCTCTCTGTGCCTCAGCTTCTTTGTATTCCTCTTCTCTAAGTTCTATTCTATAAACCATGTCCTGTACTACATCTAATTTGCTTTTAAATCCATCCTGTTTCATTTCACATATTTAATTTCTTACTGATTGGATCTCCATATTAAATTCGTTCCTGAGTTCTTGAATATTTTTCTGCACCTCAATGAGCATTTTTATGATTTTTATTTTGAAATCTCTTTCAGGAAGATGGATGAGTTCAGTTTCACTTGGCCTTTTTTTCTGGTGTTTGTGGTATTTGGTTTGAACCAGGTTTCTTTGATGTTTCACATTTTTATGTGGCAACCTCTAGTGTCCAGAAGCTCTAAGCTCCACAGCTGCTCAGTCTCTGGGGCAATGTTGGGGTAGCCATGGAGTGGCACTGTTGTCTGAGTGAAGGAAAGAGCTGTTTCCTGCTTCCCAGCTGCTGTGGCTGTCTCCACTGTCAGAACCAGTGGGCTCAGTGCACAGTTGTAAGCCTGTATGCTTAGTGTTTGTATCTGCCATAGGCAGAGGCTGCCATTTTGTGAACCTGTGCCGCCTGGTGGGTGGAACGCACAGCAGGCTGAGTATCACAGTGGGTGCCTCAGATCTGTGGAACCAACCAGGGGTATGGAGCACCTGATGCTCCTGAAAGTTCCCAACCTGCTGAGCAGAGTGTGCCCAGACAATTTTGTCCACCTGTCCTTTCTCCTGAGCAGCAGGCTCTGTGCAATCCTTGCTCCTTTACCAGGCCTCTCCCTGTGAGGAAGTCTCTCTAACTGACCGCCTTTCTTTTGTCCCAGAGCAGCTGGACATGGATCCCTGTTTTCCACAAGCAGGTGGAATCTGTCATTCCAAGTGTTCTGCCTGTCTTAGCTTTCCAACACGACTCATCTCCAGAGCACCATGCAATGTAGGTTCATGCTCCCAGAGCAGATCTCCAGTGCTGGGTGTTCAGCAGTCCTAGGCCTCCACTCCCTCCCTGATCTTTTTCTCTTCCTTCAGCTGGTGAGCTGTGGTGGGGGAAGGGCGTGGGTCCCACCAGATCATGGCTTTGGTACATTACCCTGCTTTGTTAGGTCTGCTCTTTTCTGCAGGTGTATACAGTCTGGTACAGCCTTCTTTTCTGTTGCTCTTTTAGGATTAGTTGTATTAACTATATTTTTGTATCATATGTGGTTTTGGGAGGAGGTCTCTGTCTCACCTCTCATGCTACCATCTTTAATCTCTCCTCCTAAGAAATTCCACTCTAAAGCATAAATATTTTGAAGGCCAAGATCCATTTTCACAGAGTCGAAAGAAAGAATGATTTTAGAACTAAGAAGCAGTAGTTTGATAACCAACATACTCTACTGTAAGGAATGCTCATTGATTTTGGTAAGAATACAAATGGTACATCAATTTCTGAAGATAGTTTGTCAGTGTCTTACAATACTAAGCAAAGTCTCACCATCCGACCCAGCAATCATTGCCAGGGGTTCAAGGGTAGGGTGGGAAGGATGAATTGGTGCAGCACAGGAGGTTTTTAAATGTATTGCAACTATTCTGTGTGATAATGTAATGATAGATACATGACATTATATATGTATTAAGATCCATAGAACTATATAACATAGAGTGAAGCCTAATGTAAGGTATGGATTTTAATCATATTAATGTAACAATTTTGGCTCATGAATTATAAAAAACCACTTCAACAGATCAATATCATTTTGGTTATTAAGGCATGCTCCACACCAAATTATGGTTTCCAGGCAATGAATCAAAGATGGGTAGAGGGAAAACATTTTTTCCTCTATTATTGACTCTATTTAAAATAGCAATAATTAAACAAATGCCTCAAAGAAAACATAAAAAAAACTGCAAGACCTATTGGAAGAACAATTTATAGTGCAATTTACACACAAAATAGTTGGAAAGGATACTGTGTTCTTAGATACAAAGATTCAACTTCATTAGAATCTTAATTCTGCTATCAATCCATATAGTTATTACAATTTCAATAGAAATATCAACAAGATTTCCTTTAAATTTAAAACAAGACAAGTTGATTTTAATATGGAAAATGTCTTTGAAATATTAAATGGAAAAATTAAGTATAAAATAGCTCTGAAACTATTTTAAAAAGTATGAGGTTGCCTAGCCCACCATATATTCTTTACAAAATAATTAAAACTGTAATAGCCAACCTTTATTTAGCACTTATGTACAAAAATATCCTAAGTAGTTCTGCATGTCAACTCATTCAATTCTACTAACATATTTTAAAACAGTGATAATTAAATATAAACTTCATATGGAATAAAATACAAAAGCTATAGATCAGAATAAAAGTCCAGAAATAGTCCCAAAGAATTTAGTTGATGGTAAAGAGTATCCTTAAGATAATCAAGAAAGAGAAGCATTAGAGAAAACATGATGCTGAAATAAATAACATGTGAAAAAATAATAATAGTCTATTGTTTGAGATAAAGGCTGGAAGATAAGATATGGCCTTAAAATACAGTGAATGAAAGAATATTTAATAAATTGAAGTTGACAATTTATACATCCTGTTACTCAGCAATTCCATGTCTAGAATACTTATCACAATATATGTACAGTTCATAGTAGGAAAAAGTCTAAAAATCTCTCAGATGAGAGAGTGGATGAATAAGGTGTGGTATATTCTCATAATGGAATATTAGACAGTGAAGATGAATGAACCACAGTAATATGCTACAATCGATACATTTTAACAATTAAAGTTAAATGAAAATTTAAGTCTCAAATATTATTATAACATACAAAAGTAAACCATAATTCTAGGAATTAATGCCTGTGAATATATTCAGCTATGTGCACAAAGATGAATAAGGGTGTTTTTTATAGTATTGTTTAAGAAGCAAAAAAAATTTTGGAAACAACCTAAATATTCATGACAATAATTAAATAAATAGTAGTGCACCCATAGTATTGAATATCTACTGCTGTTTAAACAAATGGAGTTTATGGGTATGTCAGTGCTTCTCAAACTGTAGTCCCCAAAATAACCCCATTAGTATCACCTAGGAACTCGTTAAAAATGCAAAATCTTAGGCTCTATCCCAGACCTACTTGAAGAAGAAACTCTGAGGGATGGAGCCCAACAATCTGCACACTAATAAGCCCTTCAGGTGATTTTAAGGCTCACTACAGTTTGAGAACTACTGGGGTAGATGATGGACCCTGAAAGATTTACAGATGCTGGTTAATGAGAAAGTAAGTAATGGAATAACTTGTATGGTATAAATCAATTCACATTTAAACAGGTAGCAGATATTTCTGTGAATGGTACATTTGGCATATAAAAGTATAGTAAAGAGATTTCAAAGTTAAGCACCAAATGTTGTTAGTGGATGACTCCAATACTCCAAGCATATTGGAGGAGCAGGGAATGTTAACAAGTCACTTTTTTTTGCTTACCTCCAAATGTATGTAGCAATTGAATATTTTCAACAAGAATATATTCATGTGTCATACAGGTAATTTAAATATAATAAAAAATGAAAGCAGAATAACAAAGAGCAATTTAACCTTCATATTAGTTACTACATGATATGCTTGAAGGAAATAAATGGGCCACACACAGTAAAATGTTTTGCTTCTCCAATAGACTGAATGTTCTAGAAGAACAGGCACTATGGCTGTATCTCTTAAGTCATGGATGTATCCCTAAGAACTCATATAGGTCCACATTGAAAAGGTACAATAAATACCTGTTGAATATAATTGTACATTTTCACATCCAGATTGCTCCTTAGAGATAATCTAGTCCAATTACCATAAAATACAGATGAGGAAACTGAGCTCTCATGTTGAGATCCCTGGCCAAAGAGGTCACAAAGCACACTAGTAATAAAGTAAAAATAGTGATTATAATCTCCCAACCCACTGCCCAAACTCTTTCTCTCATAACAAATTTTATTTTACAACTGGGTGGATCTGGATTTCAGGCAAAGCAGACTCAGCTGCAGTTTGAAGTTCAATGACCTGAGTAGGGAAACATCACTCTTGGTGACAGAAGTCCTTCACTGCAGACAAACAAGCTAAAAGAGGAAGCCATTTGGTAAATGTTAATTTTGTAGGATGCTACAAAATTATGGACAAAATACACCCATTCCTATATCATGAGATCTGTTTTATGTTGCATTTTCAAATAGCAACAAATGATTTGTATCAGATACACATTCCATACACTAGTTACTTCTCCCACAAAAGTCAGTAAACTACCTGTACTCTCAATATTTGCATGCCTTATTTGACCTCAGTGTTCGTTGGATTTAGAATTTGGAAAATAGAAAATCTGGATTTCAGTTTAAGCATATGACCATGACAACACAGGGTCTGTTCCAGGGCACTTCCCTCTGTAATATAACTTACAGAAATGTTCCCCTAAAATAGAGCCTAATGTGGGCTTGACACACTTGGCATAAGACCCCGTGCATAACAAAAGAGTTTCCCCAACTTTTGATTGGCCAGAAAGAACAAAAAGCCAAGAGTTCTGTCATCATGAGGGGTAGGAAGGGGTATGTGTGTGTGCATCGGGTGACAGGATAGACTTCATGCCCAGTGTAGAGCAGAGCGACACCAGGTGGAAGGAAAAACACTTTTGGAATAAGTCCTCCTCATGCCCTGGATCATAGAACAATGGCAGATACATACACTTCTCTCCTGTACTTTAATGTAGGTGAATGAACATTTAAATTGAGCTGTACTACTTAACTCTTCGTTGCATTCAGTCCTATCAGTAGGGAAAGGATGTGGAGACCAGAAGAGAAGGGAATGAAGGCCCTACCTAGTTCTCCCTGTCACTGGGGAGCGGGGTGATTAGGCACGACCACTTGCCTCATAAAAATATCAAGATCGTGCCAAACTCAAAATCCCAAAAGCTATGTCAGAGGTGACTTATTATCAAGAGAGCCGTAAGAGACCATCAGGTTAACGGCCAGGTGATGACACCAGCTACTTTGGCTTAGTTTCACTGTTTACTCTGATGTCCCCTGGAGCCATCATGATATGGTGATGAGATACTCAACTCAATGGCTCCTCTTATAATTTCTTTCTTTCTCAAATGAACTTAGCCAATGTATGTCTTCTGGAACAAAACTGGAAAGTGTCACTGATCAAACTGAGGGAGGAGAGGTATGCATGAGGTATTTATAGCAGATGACTGAAAATTTAAGGCCTTCTGTAGTCTCCCTATAGGTTCAGGCTCTGGCACACACAGTTCTACTTGCAGAATCACTGTAATTTCTTAATAGCATATGCAATTCTGAGGGTCCATGGTCAGATGAACAAGGTGGGATTCCAGGGACAAGACAAAGCTGTTTCCCAATGAAAACCCAAGGGAAAATCGTATTAAAAAGAGTTGAGATACCAAAGTAAATTAGAGTGACAGCCACACAATTAGTACCTTTGACTGACTATTAAATTGCAGGATTATCATTTAAAATATGGTGCTTCAAGCAAAAAAACATTTAGTTGAGTCACTGTACAGTGATAGCCATTTTATTAAAGTATCATTGACATGTAATCTTATGAAGGTTTCACATGAGCATGCCAGTGAAAGTAAGTGCTGCATCCATCATCTGGTCTACCCCTGGCCTGGCAACCTTTTGCCACCTGAGGATTAGTCTGTGGTGCAGAAAGAATGAAATACTTGTTTGAAGTCAGCTGCAGTCCGGGCTTTATGTCCCATTGGAGTATGTGCTATATAAGTACAGTAACAATCAGTCCAGGCAGTATCAGGCAAAGAGTAACATAAATAAACAGTAACAATAAAATGTCCCAGTTGTATTAGCAAACCAAATTCAAAAATACGTCAAAAAGATCATCCATCATGATCAAGTGGGATTCATCCCAGGGATGCAAGGATGGTACAACATTCAAAAATAGATCAACATCATCCACCACATCAATAAAAAGAAGGACAAAAACCACATGATCATCACCATAGATGCTGGAAAAGCATTTGACAAAATTCAACACCCATTCATGATAAAAACTCTCAACAAAATGGGTATAGAGGGCAGGCACCTCAACATACTAAAGGCCATATATGACAAACCCACAGCCAAAATTATACTTAACAGCGAGAAGCTGAAAGCTTTTCCTTTAAGATTGGGAACAAGACAAGGATGCCCACTCTCCCCACTTTATTCAACATACATAGTTCTGGAGGTCCTAGCCATGGCAATCAGACAACACAAAGAAATAAAAGGCATCCAGATGGGCAAGGAACAATTCAAACTGTCCTTGTTTGCAGATGACATGATATTCTACATTAAAAAAACCCTAAGGAATCCACTCCAAAACTATTAGATCTAATATCTGAATTCAGCAAACTTGCAGGATACAAAATTAATACACAGAAACCTGCTGCAATTCTATACACTAACGAACTAGCAGAACGAGAAATGAGGAAAACAATTCCATTCAAAGTTGCATCAAAAAGAATAAAATACCTAGGAATAAACCTAACCAAGGAAGTGAAATACCTATACACTGAAAACTATAAGACACTTAAGAGAAATTAAAAAGGACACTAATAAATGGAAATTCATCCCATGCTCTGGGCTAGGAAGAATTAATATTGTCAAAATGGCAATCCTGCCTAAAGCAATCTACAGATTCAATGCAATTCCGGTCAAAATACCAACAGCATTCTTCAATGAACTAGAGTAAATACTTCTAAAATTCATATGGAACCACAAAAGACCCCAAATAGCCAACGAAATCCTGAGAAGGAATGAAGCTGGGGGGATTATGCTCCCCAACTTCAAGCTCTACTACAAAGCCACAGTAATCAAGACAATTTAGTACTGGCAAAAGAACAGAACCATGGACCAGTGGTACAGAATAGAGAGCCCAAATATAAACCCAAGCATATATGGTCAGTTAACATACGATAAAGGAGCCATGGATATACAATGGTGAAATGACAGCCTCTTCAACAGCTGGTGTTGGCAGAATGGACAGCTACATGTAAGAGAATGAAACTGGAATACTGTCTAAAACCATACACAAAAGTAAACTCAAAATGGATCAAAGGCCTGGATATAAGTCATGAAACCATAAAACTCTTAGAAAAAAATATAGGCAAAAATCTCTTGGACATAAACATGAGCAACTTCTTCATGAACATATCTCCCCAGGCAAGGGAAACAAAAGCAAAAATGATAAAGTAGAACTATATCAAACTAAAAAGCTTCTGTACAGCAAAGGACACCATCAGTAGAACAAAAAGACATCCTATTCATATATTCATAAATGACATATCCGATAAGGGGTTGACATCCAAAATATATAAAGAGCTCAAGTACCTCAACAAACAAAAAGAAAATAAGCCAATTAAAAAATGGGCAGAGGAGCTGAACAGACACTTCTCCAAAGAAGAAATTCAGTTGGTCAACAGGCACATGAAAACATGCTCCACATCGCTAATCATCAGAGAAACGCAGATATAAACCACAATGAGATATCACACCAGTTAGGATGGCCAACATCCAAAAGACAAACAAACAACAACAAATGTTGGCGAGGATGTGGAGAAAAGGGAACCCTCCTACACTGCTGGTGGGAATGTAAACTAGTTCAACCATTGTGTAAAGCAGTATGGAAGTTCCTCATAAAACTCAAAATAGAAATACCATTTGACCCCGGAGACCCACTCCTAGGAATTTACCCTAAGAACGCAGCAGCGCAGTTTAAAAAAGACATATACACCCCTATGTTAATTGCAGCACTATTTACAATAGCCAAGAAATGGAAGCAACCTAAGTGTCCATCAGTAGATGAATATATAAAGAAGAGTGGTACATATACACAATGGAATATTATTCAGCCATATGAAGAAAACAAATCCTATTATTTGCAACAACATGGATGGAGCTAGAGTGTATTATGCTCAGTGAAATAAGCCAGGCAGAGAAAGACAAGTATCAGATGATTTCACTCGTCTGTGAAGTATAAGAACAAAGGAAAAACTGAAGGAACAAAACAGCAGCAGATTCACAGAACCCAAGAATGGACTAACAGTTACCAAAGGGAAAGGGTCTGGGGAGGATGGGTGGGAAGGGAGGGATAAGGAGAGAACGGGTATTACAATTGGCACATGTAATGCAGCTGTGGGGGACACGGGAAAGGCAGTATTTATAGAGAAGACAAGTAATGATTCTGTAGCATCTTACTACGCTGATGGACAGTGACTGTAGTGGGGTATGTGGGGGGGGACTTGATAATAGGGGGTCTAGTAACCATAATGTTGTTCAAGTGATTGTACATTAACGATACCAAAATAAAAAAAAAGTCTTCCTGACTAGTAGTCAATCATACCCAATGCAAATAATCTTTTAAAAAGTCAATCTGATCACATCAATCTTGTTTGTGACAGATTTGAAAAATAATCTTTATTAAAGTCTATAAACCATTTTTTAAAATGTCCCAGCTGGTGATTTTTCAGATACTTATGCATGCTGTAAAGAAGAGTAAATCCCTGAAACTCCAAATTTGGCCAGTTCAGATTTCCCTTTAGGTGGCTTTGGGATGCTTCTTAGACTGTGAAAATTGCCTTGGAGTATCATAGCTTTCCTACACAATTATATTCACCCAACTATCTTCTAATTTTTGTTGACATCATCTGGAACTTTTGTAAGATATTATTAATAACATACTTTATAACTCATGCCTATTTTACTTTAAAAATCTCTTTAAAAAAATTGTAATCAAATTCACAATTATATCATCAACAATTAGTTTTTACATTGGAATAAAATCTTACTTACTGCTTTTCTTTATCCCTCATATGTAACACTTTTATAGATTCATATTTTATTTTCCCTGAGTAGAAAACGCTCCTTTTTTATTTTTTCAAATTCTGAATTTTCTTCTTCATCAAGGTGTACCTGGGTGGATGTGAGATGTGTGTGTGTGTGTGTTTTAAGTTTTCCTTTAAAGATTCTGATATATCTTTTGTATCTGAAGACAAACCAGGGAAATTTTCTTATGTTAATGTTATTCCTTATGTTATCCATGTTCCTCCAATGTCCTCATTTCTTCCTTATGGAACTCATATTGGTGCTCACTGAATTCTTGGCTTTCCTTCTATACACCTCTTTCTCTTTTATCCTCATAATAGGGGCTGTTATCTGCACTGTGTTTAGACAAAGATCTCAGCTTGCTCTCTCAGCTCACTAATTTATTGTTCAGTTATGTCTATTTTGACGTTCAATTCTTATTACTTGCTATTTGTATGACCTAGAGAAGTTAGTTAACATTTCCATGCCTCATTTTGTCCTCTGAATCAAAGATAATAATGCCTTCATCAAAATATTCTTGTGAAGCGTAAATGAATTAATGCATGTCAAACACTGAAAGCAAAACATAGTAAGTCTCAATAAATGTTTTGGTTATTACTACTATGATTATTCTAGGCTTCTGTTGAACTTTTTATTTTAATAATCATACTTGGTATCTGAGAGTTTCTTTTGTCACAGCAGCCTGTTCTTGTTGGATTGCTGTAATTGTTTCTCAAATCTCTCTGAGATTATTAAAAACCAACTTTTATACGACCTTCTCCTTCCTACATTAAATATAAAAGCTAAACCTATAAACTTGTAAAAGAAAATTATGGAGAAAATCTTTACAATTTTCTTTATGATTTCTTATTGGAAACAAAAAGGACAAACCATTAAGGTAAGAAAAATTTGATAAATTGGATATCACCAGAATTTAAAACTTCTGATGTTTGAAAGCTTCCATTAAGGAAACAATAAAAGAAGCCATAGGTAATATTGACTATACATATATGTGGAAGAGAACATGTATCATATTCATATAAAATCTAATAACTTAGCAATAAGAACTTGATTAAAAATGGGTCAAATATGTCAACAGATGCACAGAAGGTATATGAGCCTAATGATCACATGAAAAGATACTAAAATCCACTAGTCATCAGGAAAATGAAAATGAAAACCACAGTGAGATATCACTTCATGACAACTAGAATGGCTAAAATTGAAATGGCTGGTAATGACAAATGTTGGAGAGAATGTAGAACAACTGGAGCTTCATTCATTGTTGATAAGAGTGTAAAATGTTATAGCCACTTTAGAAAACAGTTTGGCACTTGCTTATAAAGGTAGGCATATGCTTATCATGTGAGACTATCAATGCTACTCAAGAGATTATCTACAGATATCTACAAAAGAACATGGACACAAATGTTCAGAGCTGCTTACTCATGGTAGCTCCCAAATGGGAGCAATCAGAATGTCCATTAACAAAAGAACAAACTGGAGGTGTTACCGTCCCTGATTTCAGACTATATTACAAAGCTCTAGTTATCAAAACAGTATGGTATTGGCATTAACACAGACAAATAAATCAGGGGAACAGAATAGAGGGACCAGAAATAAACCCATGTATATGGTCAATTAATTTATGACAAAGGATGCAAGAATATACAAAGGGGAAAAGACAGTCTCTTCAATAAATGGTGTTGAGCAAACTGGACAGCCATATGTAAAAGAATGAAATTAGGCTTCTGTATTACCCTATGAAAAAAATAACTCAAAATGGATTAAAGACCTGAAAGAAAGACCTGAAACATAAAACTCTTAGAAGAAAACATAGGTAGTAAGCTCCTTGATATCATTCTTGGCAATGATTTTTTGGATCTAACTCCAAAGGCAAGGGCAACAAAAGCAAAAATTAAAAAGTGGGGTACCATCAGCTAAAAAGCTTCTGCCCAGTGAAAGAAACCCTCAACAAAATGAAAAGGCAACCTACTAAAGGGGAATCCTGTTATTCCCACTGACATCAGGAAGTCAAAACCCATGGTAGCAATGCACATCATTACCTCCAGCCTACACGGGGTACACACCACAGGGCCTCTCCCTGGACACCAGTGTTCCTCTCATCATGCATTTCTTAAAGTCTTGGTGAAAAGAATGTCTTCTGGACCTTCATTGGTAGGAGGTGAAGAAACAAGGAAAGTACTGCTATGCGGACTATCTCAATATTGAAACTATGGAAGGGGGGCCACTGAAGTAATGGAAGGATGTAGCTACTGCCACATACTCAGTGCCAGAGAGGGAGGGAGAGGCGAGATACACTGACCCGACTCTCCTCTCATCTTCCAGGCTCCATCTGGTGCCTTCCATTAGCCAAACCTAGCTGGGAGCCCAGGGCAGGCATGCCAAGTGGGACAAGCCTCTGGTGACACAAACCAAGAGTGGAGAGTGGATCTGAGGGCAAGTGGTGGATGTAGTGAGGAGGGAGAGCAGGAGAATACCAGGTAATAATATTAGGTAACACTAACATTGTACTTTCTAGGCATTGTTCTGTGCATTTTATATGTATTAAATTGATGTAATCATCACAAAATCTCTGCAAGGTAGAACTATGATTATCTCTGGTTTAGCAGTGAGGAAGCTGAGGCTAAGCTGTCCCATTTTCTGTGCTCACATCCAGAAAAGAAGGTTTATTGTAAATCACTAAACCAGGAATCAAGATACTGGAATTTTTTAACTATGATTCCACAGGTATGTTATAAAGAGCTAGCCATTTCATGCTTCTTAAATTTGACCTAAAAGGTCAAGGAGCATTGGGGTTGGGGCAGCCATTTTTAATCATGTGTTGAGGAATACACAAAGAATGCCAAATTAAGGGAAGAGGCAAGAGAGTAGACTAGATGCTCAAGAGGACTATAGGTCATGTGATCCCAGAGCCAGGGCTGCGTCAGCCACTAATAGCTTCTCATTTTCCTAGCCAGAGCCCACTGGATCTATGCTTTGTTTCTGCAAGATGCTTCTTTGTCCTTTCAATAAACCCACTTGAATTTGAGCTGGCTGGAGTGTATTTTTCCTTCCTTATAAACAAAACTTTAACTGTAACAATCTCCAAGGACTGTGAGACCACAAGCCAGGCCTACCCCTGCTTCGGTTCCACTATCTCCCTTGCCAGGATGAAGAAGAGGAACTGATGACCTCTAAGTTCCCCTCTGGCTCTGACATTCTGAAATTCTGGTTCCTTTTCAACTACTTTACCTTTGGAAGCACATATCCTAAAGTAGCCAGTTAAACACCTTCTGTCTCCTGTGTCCAGGCATTGCCGGGGCTGCTTCAGATAAGAGGCTCTGGGTTGCTATGCTCACAAACTTTGAACTAGCTCAATAACCATCTGTGTCATGGCCAAATGTTTGCCCACTTGATATATACATAAAGGGAGGAGACAGACAGCAAACTTGCACATCATAAGCTGCGTCATCTTAAAAAAAGAAAACAAAGGCAAGACTGTGCAATAAAACCATAGGCTGAACACCATGAAGTGTGAACCCCATGAAGGATGTCCATAAAATTCATATCTCAATAATGGTTAGAGAACTGTTGGGCAACAAACATCGTCATTCAAAGAAATATGATCAAGCTTTCTCAGATAAGCATGTGGGGTATATTAGAAAAATAAATGAAGGACCATCTCGGCTCTGGGAAAATAACTCATGGCTTCTTACAAAAAACTTGTGTATTTGACTCCACACCTTGACCCACAGATTCAAATCTGATGCCCACTGGCTGCGTCTTGGCATAAATCTTGCATTATTTCCATTTACATCTTAGCAAGACCTGGTTTCTCCAGATGTATTTTGTTTGACCATCCTTATCATCAAGGGTTACCAAGAAGGACCAAAGTATGTATTTACCTGCCCTGTGGGCACAGGTGTAATGTAATGAGACACACTTCCATACCGGTGACCCCAGGGCCTCCTTTGCCCTAATCACTTGAGTACCCTATGTGGTCTGACAGGAACTCATGCCGGTCCTAGGATTCCTTACAGAATAAACCTACTTCCTAAAGCCCAGGGTGATGGCAGGGGATCTGTCCCTGTATCTCACACTTATGTTCCTAAAGTCATCAGCCATGTCTCCAGCTTACATACACCTGTCAAAACTCTGCAGATGTATACTAGGGATTTTTGCATTTTGTTTTATACAAATTTTATCTCAAAACTTAAAAACTGTGAATAAATGCTAAACTTCAGTAAATAATGTATATGTTAAAATATTTAGAGGTGAGTGTACCAATGTCTATTTGACATGAAGCAAGCAAGATAAGTAACCCAACATTCATTGATGGGTAGATTGGGAAGGGGGTAAATATATAGACATATAATAAGCCAGGAGAGTAAAATACTGATAGAATCTAAGTGATGGGTATACAGGTAAAAGTACACCACCTTTGTAAAAATCTATCAGCTTTCCTTCATGTTTGAAACTTTTTGCAATAACAAAGTACTTCAAGCCTTTGGGGTTCCCGTAAGGAAGAACTGCCATCACATTTGTCAGCCATACTGAGGAATGACTGTGTTCACTAGACCACTACTTTCTCTCCCAGAATATACTTTAGGAAGTGTCCCTTAAAGATAATCTGACATTTCTAAGTTCTTAATATGTATCAAACGCTATGCAAAACTACATCTGTTTTCTCATTTAATATTTAAAACTTTCCTGTGGTAGATGTACAGTTCATACCCAATCTTATTAATGAGAAAATAGAGTGCTCTTGAGGCTAAGCATGTACCCCAAGCCCCACGGCTGGTAAGTGGCAGGGCACAGGGAGAGCCTGAGTGTCTGGTGCCAAAGCTCGCGTACTGCCAGCTGCACTCGCCCCGCCTCCCTGCAAATCCATTATCGGATTTGGGAATGCCTCGGAAGTCATCCACTCCATCCACACCATTATTTTAGAGATAATGATGAGACCCAGAAAGGCAGGCTGATTCTCCCATATGTGAATTCTCTTCTCATTAAGGTCTAGGTCATTTTCTTTGGGTAGTTTGTAATCCCTCTGTGATAAGTTACAGCACAGGCAGTGAATTATCTTACTTTTTGGATTAAGACAAATGTTTTAAAAGACTAATAATACCAAGTATTATTGAGTAGGTGGAGCACTTGGAACTCTCATACATTGCTGGTGCAAGCATAACATGGTTCAAATGCTCTGGGAAACAGTTTGTCTCTTTCTAACAAACTTAAATATACACCCATCCCAGGACCAAGCAATCACTTCTAGTTATGGAATGAAAACATGTCCACCAAGAGATTAAAAGTGTTCATAGCAGCTTTAGTCAGAAGCTGGAAATGGCTAAAACATCCATTAACCAAAAATGAGGCATCATAGTGAGAAACCATTCTGTGTTCATGCAGTGGAATGCTACTCAGCATTAGAAAAGAGGAAGTTACTAATGCAGGCAACAATGTGGGGGAAACACAAAAATATTATGTCAAGTGAAAAAATCCAGACATAAAAGAATACATATTTATTATATAATTTCATTTATACAAAGTTAAAAAGGAAAAGGCAAAACTACCTATGGTGCTGGAAGTCAGAATAGCTGTTGCCTTGGTGGGGGCATTGACTGGGAAGGGGCAGGAGGGCATTTTCCGGGGTGATTGAAATAAACGTTTTATATTTTGATCCATGTCATTGTTTTATAAGTGTATAGATTTGTCAGAATCCTTCAAGCTTGCTATTTAAGATGTGTATGTTGCATTCCATGTAAGTTAAACCTAATAAAGTAATGGCAGCCTGAAAAAAAATATTTCAAATCCAGAAGAAACTAAATTAAACAAGGAATTTGACAAGAACATTTTCAACCAATTATTTTTAAGATGTGAGTGACACAGCGAGACCCAATAGAGGAGAAAGAAGTGTAGAGCACAGTGGGCAGTGGGAATACAAGGATTTAAGGAGCAAGGGAAAAAGAAGGAAGGAGGGAAAGGAAAGGAAGGGATGGAGGGAGGGGGCAGGGAAAGAAGAAATCTTGAAGCCTTGAAAATCTGAAGAGAAATGAGAGAAAAGAAGTGACCAAAAATCATACATTATTGACTATTTTGAAACAATGCAGAATGACATGAGAAATGAAAGTTTTCCCCTTTTCCCAGTCCCACCTTATTCTTTAGAGCTAAGCACAGATAGATGTGACTTGCATGCTCTTTCCAGGTACATGAAAACATACGCACATATATACTTCGGTAGTTTATTTCTTTTACAACGATGGGATCATGGTCTACATAGAATATTGTGATTTTCAATCAATATTATATGATGAAATCCTAATATAAAAATAAAAGCAAATCAAATCTCCACTCTCACAAGTGTCTGTGAATTTGACAGAACCTGTAAAGCTCTTAGGGGAAGTGTAGAGCAGTTTACATAATAGTAAAAATACCATAATTTGATATTACACAAACCATTTTTAAAAGCCTGTTGGGCACACCACTATGCTTCACTACATCTCTCTCTCCTCTCATTCTTCTCCTCATATCTCTTTTCTGCTCTCCTCCACAAATTTCATGTATATTGCTCAAAAGCAGAACTATTTAGATATGCATTTTATGCTGTCATCCTGCTAATCAATATTCTTAGGGTTTATTTTCCACCCCAATTAGCTTATCAAGGTAATGTCTTTGAAGACAACTCCCCTGCCACACGAATTCAAGTGCCTGTTATTATAACAATCTGTGAAATGTGTGTAAGTTATTCAGATAGTAAGCCCAATCAAGTCAGTAGAAATCTTTAGAAGAAAATATTAAAAATGGAAGCTAATGTATCTTGTGTGCATAACAAGTTTGGTCCAGAAAGCACATTTTGAGCATCAGCAAAGTGCCAGACACGGAAATAGAGATGAAAAGTCCCATCCTGTTGTGGAGAAGTGGCACCTGCTCAGGTCAGCAGGTCAAATAATTCCATATAACTAGGCTGGTTCAGGGCAGGGCTCATGGAGGACGTGACGCCTGGGTTGAAAGTATCGAAGGATGGAGAAGAGAGCTAGCTTCTCTGTTTACATCGCTGTGACCTAACCTCCACTGTGCCTGCTGAGCAAACCAGCTGATGCTTGCTAGTTGGGAGAGCCCTCCACAAATACAGATAATAGATTACCCAGGAAATGCGGTGATCACTCTACGCCACCTGGCCTCCACAACGCAGCTGAGTGAATGGACATAAACTATATTGTCTTCAAGGCAGGAGTGTCTTCAGAGCGGCTGTAAAAGTTAATGTTAACACCTCCTCAGTGACTCACATCCTTTCTCCCGCTGATCGGATTTGTTCCAGCCTCATGGGATGTCTCAGGGTTTGCTTGCAGCCATGCGCACGGTGGTCAGTGTCTCAGCAAACATGAAAGGACAATGTCCAAGACTGTAATAATTTGTCCCCTGGGGGACGAGGAGGAATTCTTCAATCACTTTCTAAAATAATGAGCAGTTTATGCTCTGTTCTTAGGATTTAGAGTTGGAAAATATGGCAGCATCTCACTACACAGTCACTTCAAACTTCCCCAGATCCCTCCTCCAGACTTCATTTTTCACACTCTCTTATGGCACGTTTTTCTTTGATCCCTTTCTCACAATGACCATTCCACTGTGTGCCCCCCACCCTGCTGCCTCTGCCGGCCTAGGGGTCTTTTTTCATGCTGATATAATAGTATTGAAATGTTTGGGTATCAAAAAACAATTGATGCTTTCAAAAACCTTCCAATAGGCATCAAGGGCAAAGTAGAAACTGCTTATTAGTTACTATGGGTACTAAGTGGGTTGCTGTCATACCAAAGCTGGATACAATTTATCCTTGGCTTCACACATACTTCTTTATTGTACCACATTCTTTTCTTCAGGGATCGTTTTATTTTTGCCAAACGACATGCTTGAGCAGTAATTTCAGTAAGAGTCTCCAGACAATAACCTTTCTAAGTTCTTATAATTTTAACATGTTTTTACTGTGTACTCCCTGTTAAGGATTGGTTATCTGGGTGTGGGGATTTTTGGTAAAGGGAAAGCTTTTGCCCCTTACACTTTAAAGATAATCTGAAGTTGCTTAACTTTATTTTTATTTCTCTGGTATGGTGCCATTCAGATCGTTGTTTTGGCGTGATGGTTGCTGGTTTGTAGTTTTAGAGTCCTCTCTTTCTAAATTTCATGTGTGTCTGCATGTAGAAAATTTTGAAATCATTCTACTTGGTATTTAGTGGACTTCTCAATTCAGATATTTCTCCAGTCCCTTATGTATCCACGTCCCAGACTTTGATGTGGGTTGTATCAAGGCCCATCTTTGGAACTAATGGGAGACTCAGTGAAAGGCCTCTTAATGTCCTTTGAGCATCTCCTTCTCTTGTCGAATCTACTTCTCTTTCCTCTCTCATCTCGAGATTTAAAATCTTCTTATGGTGGCGTGGAGGGAGCAGAGTGAGGATTGGGGTTGGGGGATCTACCTAAACATATATTTTGTCAAAACTTTCCTCTTACATCTGGGCCAGTGCTTTTGAATGGAGAAGGCTTGGAGTTAATATCTTTGTTCCCTGTAGCGCCATGAAGCAATGGTGATTCCCATCCCACTGCCTAAGGAGAAGGGGTTTATGTTTAACAGGTAATGTAAAAAATAAAATTCATCTGGTAATATCCTACTGCACACAGTTAGGAAGTTTGGCTCAGAGAGATTCAGGAGTTTGCACAGTGTTACTCAGTGAGGGGGTACAAATCAGGACCTGAACCAAGATCTGTAGGAAGCCCAGTGTTGTGCTCTTTCCCCAGAGCATCATGGAAATGGCAGAGGTTCTCTGAAATACACTTTGTAAAGCATGGGAACCTGATTTTCTCCTGTCGTACCATGAATTTATAAACCACCTGGGAAAATCCAATGTCAAAGTTTGAGTAGCATCATAGGAAAATCACCGGGCTAGGAGTAAGGAAGCCTGGCTTCTGATAATCAGCATAGCTCCTAACTGGCTGTTTATTGAACCAGTTGTGGTGCTTCTCTGGGCCTCTGGTTCCTCAATAGTAAAGCAAAAGAGTGAGACTTCATAAACACCATTATCCTTTCTAGTCTTAAAATTGTAGTCTACTGAGGTTCTAAGCTAGTTGAGGTTGAATGGTCTCTGACACCTACTGCATAGTTTAATCTGTTGCTATCTACACTGGAAAAGGAAGTCTTTTCTCCTTTCCAAAAGACTTTTTAAAAGACTGTGATTTCAGCAAGAGCTAGATTTGGACTCAGCAGGCAACATCCGGCTCCCCCACTGCACAGCATTGTGGACCTGGGCAGGCTTCCAAATCTTTCTCAACTTTGGGTTTCTTGGGTATGAAATGGTGGTGCATGTCTACATCTCTCCCAGGGATTCTGTTAGGGTCTCACTTGAGACTTAGATGAAAACACCTTATTGTAAAATATTATATCAATGTAAGCTACTTTGAGATAATTGCCCTGTGTTAGGGCAAGATTCTAGTGCATCGTTCCTCAGGAACAAGGAGGAGGGGCTCAAAGAGATATTTGAGGGACCAGGTACATGCTGAGGGGGATGAAGTTAGGGCTTTAGAGAGGAAAGTGCCCATCCTCAAGCACCCTGCATGGTATATAACCTACATCCATCCCCGATAGCACATCCTTTCTGCAAGGATAGAAACATGACTCTCTGGAGTTGAAGTGGGGCATCTTTGTGGAAAGAAAGGATAAAGAAAGGAAATCAACAATACTAAGGGATAAAAAAAGCCAAAAGAAAATAATAAATGAGAGAGGAAGAAAGGTTTATAACAGATTACAGGATATTGACAATTTTGATAATGGACAATGTAAAGAACAAGTTCTGTTTGCAAATAGGGAGAGGTTCTTCTGGCTATTAAAATACAACTTTATAGATACTTTCTCAAGCCATCTTTCATACTATTTTCTTTGAGTGTAGATAAGACTTTTATGGATAGATTATTATTTGTAAACATTTTGCTCTACGATTAAAACAAAGGTCACACAATTCATGAGGCAAGAAGATATAAGAACTCCAGAAACTGCCCGGGATCTCTCAGGATGTGGAAGAAGACAGGGGGACCTCAGAGCCTTGCGTGCCATCCAGGTAACTGTCCCTGCAGTGGAGGGCAGAGGGCTTTCTTTGAACCTGTTTTCCCTTGCCGACTATTAACTGGGCCAGAAGTGACAAGTTATAACTCTAATGATGTTAGCCATGCTTTTTGTTGCTGTTTTGTTTGATGTGAATTAGTTACTTCCTTTCTTCCCTTATTATAAAGAACATTAACTTTGGCACCAGTGCTAGGGTAAATCACGGCTGGGCAATCTAGCAGCTGTGAAACTTAAGTTACTTAATCTTAATGAACTTCAGTGTCTTCATGGGTAAAATAACTTAATGATGTTTGCAATGCAGCCTAGTTGAGTTGTGAGGATTAAATTAGATGACAGGTGATCATTCAATAAATGTCAGTCCACTTATAGACTGTTTAAAAAGATGCTTTACCTCCCTACCCCTAGACAGTTGGCTTGACAAAGAAGTTCTTGTTATTTGTATTTTACGGGGGTTTCAGGACATTGAAAATACTTCCATCACTTTTGGAAAGGAAGTTTGTCCGGGAGTGCAGAGTTAATGCAATGATAAAAAGAGGGGGGTCACCACAGCCCCACACTCTTCACCCTTTTGTTTCCCTCTTTATTAACACCGTGTCAAAGTGTTCCTATGGACTCTGATATAGATTTCTATCTTTAGATTTTCCAGGCAAGTTTTCATTTCCAATATTATGTACTATCATTCCCCTTAAGCAAGCTATTGTATGAAAGTTAGAACATATATCCTGATTTGGATAATAAAGTATGTTCAAATGAAAACTCCATGAATTGTTCATCTTTATAATTATTTTGGGAAAAGTCCTGGACCCAATGTCATACTTACACTTAAATAAATGCCAGATGGATGAACAGAGAAATATTGGATGGATATTTTCATCTTATGTGGATGTCAATTGCCAGATTTTCTGATACAAATCCAAAAGTTATAAAAGGAGAAGAATAATATAACAAATTTTGAAATTTTCAGTATGGCAATAAATATATGATAAATGAAAGAAAATATACTGGGGAATATTCTGTGTAATATAAAAAAGACAATACATATATAAAGACAGGCCTCACAAATTCCTGAGAAAAAAAGATAAACAATCAAACAGAAAAATGTGCAAAGCTGTAATCCAAAAACTCACTGAAGAAATTTTAAAAGCTATTCTTTATATAAAAAGATGTTTGGCTTCATTAATATTTTTAAATGCTAACAAAAAACAATGAGGCTTTTCTTTATTAATACACCAAAATTAGCAAGAAAGAAACTGGGCAAATTAGGTGTCCATCATGGTTTGAAGAAACTAGCATTCCTGTGCAATATTAGTGGAATGTGCAGTCCAGTCCATTGAGAGGGCATTTTAACCACGGGTATCAACATGATAATATGCTTCTTCTGTGAATCCACAATCCTGTGTATCTGAATTTATGTTAAAGATAGAATCAAAGCTGCAAAGAAGTTATGTGAGTGGGAGAGGGTTCATTACAACCAATCCATTTCTGAGAAATAAAACCAGGTTAGAGAACTGTATAGTTCCATCTATCTATACATATGTATGTGTATTTATATATACATATACATTATATATAATTATACACACATAAATATAGATGTGCATTGAAAGATGTCTGTAAGCTATTCACTAAATTGTTTCTTTCCTGGAGGTGGGATTTACTTCCTATTTTCTACTGTTTTGTTGATATTTTAATAAATCATGTACTGTTTTGTAATGGGAAAAGATAACAAAGTTATTTTCTTTCCCTTTTTAAAAAAAAAATGTGGTTACCACCTAAGTGTAAAGGTAAGAGGATGAATTGAGGTCAGGAAATCTGGTTGTAGCTGTGTGACAATGAGCAAATGACTTCATAGCCATCCGCCTCATGTTTTCTCATCTGTAAAATGTGGGTATGGGCTATATATTCACTTTTAATTCTGCCATCAAAAATTCCCTGTTGGGACTGAATTGATTTGATTTGACTTCATTATAGAAGGTGCGTTACCACCTCATCTAGGAGAAAGCTTGCCTGGGACCCCCTCTACTGGCTCTCCTGAGAATGGCAGGGGCTCTCCACAATATCTGGAATATCTCCATCCAGATGTGCAAACTATTCAGCTCAGTTAGGTCTCTGGCACTGACTCAGAGGCTGTTTAGGTGAGAACAAAATCTCACAAGTTAAATTTTCCCAGTCTCTCTATTATCTTGAATTCCCTTTGTTGTATAACCTGGGCTTAGCCAGAAATTTATTTCTTTCTTCCATATGTGATTTAGTGCCTAAATTTCTAGGTTTTTCTCACCCATGCAAATATGTTCAGGTTGCGGATCTAGGTAAATCCAGGAGCTTCAAGTAGAAACTAACAAGGACTCAGATCCTTGCTGCAGAAGTTTCTGAAGCACTTCTGTCCTCAGGGAAGGAGGAAGATGGTTTCCATGAACATGTGGCTGTTCCTTCTGCTTTGCTTTGCAGCCAGCACCAAAGTCCTGGATGGTGAGTGTTGGTTACTCAGATGGAATGAGCCCATAGTCAACATTCAAGCAATGCACTGACATAGCCATCTGTTCACCTGAAAACATAGAGGCACTGGAGGAAATAGATGTCAAAAACAGAAATAAAAGATAATGTGATATGGCAACAAGTGCAAGGTCTTTGGAATCAAATTCTAATCTTATAAGGTTATAAACCATAGTTAAATCATCAACTAAATGTAGGTTGTAAGAATTACTCTGCAAGTTTATTGTGAGAGTAGATTTCATGTATTTAAAGCATCTGACACCTAGCAGTGGATAAGCGATAGCCATAGTTAGAGCTACCTAGTATGTATGCATTGTTTTCCTATTTGCACATACCGGGAAATCCAGTTTTCAAGGGGCTTACAGCCTAGTTGGAGAGATGGTCCCTACACATGTGTACAGCTAGCATCAAGTACAAAGCAATATGTCAGCAGAGTGGGAAGCAACCCCCAGAGTCTCCCAGTGGGGAAGCAGGGGAAGAAACCTATGAGTGAGCTGAGAATAAGTATCATAGATGATCCGAAATGGAAGGAAATGAAATGTGGGCTCATCTGGGGTATTCCTTTGTTCTGTTTGTGAGGAAAATGAGTCCCAAAGAAAGGCAGAGAATTGCCCAAGATCACATAGCAAGATTATGTGGTGTTCTGGCTCTTACTCCCAAATGCCTATATAACCCTGGGGAGTGAGGATCAAGCCACCGTACTCTGGGATTCCACCAGACCTCTCTGGTTTCTATCCCTGGATGAGGTGTTGCAAAAACACTCACCACTGGGCCTTCCATCACTCCTTCACAGATCTACCTCACAGCTGTAGAAAGACTTTCTACTTACTGCTGCTGTCTTGGAGCCCGTCTTGTGACACATCCTACAGACTCTTTGCACTGTGGCTTATGGGAAAAGTCCAGTCCTGCACTTAAGGGGGGAGGTATGGGAAACTTAAGAATTCATTTTCTCTCTCAACAAGACTGGTGGTCAAGATTATTTCCCTATTACTTCAACAGTGATTTCTTTGTCCCGGTGTGTGGTTGGCTTTCATCTGTAGTAATGTATGCATTGAATCAATATATAGGGGGACAAAGAGCAATATGACTTAATGAATAATAAAAAAAGTTTATTCTGTACAGTTTTCAAAAATATTATATTGGTTATAATTTGATTATTTTAATAGTTACAGTTTATTAAGTAGCTGTTGTTTTTTGAACAAATACTAGCTCAATGCTAATCACAGCACATGCATTATCCCATTGAATCCTCCTGAAAAGCCTGACAAAAGTGTATATTGTTAGTCTATTGTACAAAAAAGAAAACTGAAACTAAAGATGTTAAATAATGTCCCCAAGTTTGCATCCCTAGTAAGTGGTTGAGTAAAAAGACTACTAGGTGTCCAGGCAAGATTTCAGGAGCCCAAAGTTCCTGACATGGGAGAGATGGGGGGCTCTGGCACCACGAGAGGCAGGGCCAGGGGCCTAGAGATGCTGCGGGAACATGGCTCCTTTCCTGGCTTGCATGTCCATCCTCATCTGAGTGTACGCAGTGGGGATGTGCATTCTTACCTCTCAGGAAGCCCCTGGTGATTGGACAAGGCAATCCGAGTGACTGTCTGTGGCTGATATGGGTTTCAAGACAAATAAATGGAGTCTAATGACCACAGTGACTAAGCACTTCTACCTGGAGACGAACCAGGATTTGTCTTTGATCAAATCCTGTCTCTGTCACTTACCCACTGTGGGACCCAGCACAGTAGCATAGGTGTATTTCTAGGAGCTGACATGTCTCCACTGGGCAGCACATGGCCATGGCTGTATATTGTGTCGTGAGGGGCACCGAGGGTAGGGGAGAGAGAGAAAAGTGAATAAGGAGGAGGGGGAGAAGGAAAGAATGAGAGGCAGCAAGATAGACAGACAGACAGTCAAAAAGGCACAGAGCCCAATAGAAAGAGAGAGGAAAAGACAGAGAGACACACCCAAGGAGAGCTAAAGGCAGCAAGAGAGAGATGGAGGAATACATAGGAACACTCAGAAAGATAGAGATGCCCAGGGAAAGAGAGTTGAACAGAGAGAGATGGACAGAGACAGTGAGCGCTGCTCATAGAGACAGAGATGGAGAGAGGAGACAGTGAACTGACAGCCTGGCCTTGAGCATGGTGTTAGGGCTCCTTTGTCCTGAACCCTCCAGGTCTTCTTTGTGGGTCCCTGAGAGCTCAACCGTTACCACCTGGATTCAGAGAAAAAAAGGTCATGGTGTTGGAGGGTTTGTACAAACATGTTTGCCCCCAGAATGCCCAGTGGAGTCATTACAGAGTTCACAAAAGAATCAGAGTGGACTGACCTAGGAGCATCTGAGTGATGCAAGGGGTCTCTTTCCTCAGACTGAGGACAGAGATTTGGGCTTTTCTTTACCACCTCTTTCTGGACCTTCTCATCCGTGGTAAGCTGCAAGGCGTGCTTCCTGATGGCTCTCCAAGATGCACATTACTGAAATTCAAGCCCTTTCGTTTGGAGTGGTAACCAATGGTCAGCCTTGTTCCTACAAAGATCAGTTTTTACTTTATTTTTTTTAATATAATTTATTTTATTATCATTAATTTACAATTACATGTGAATATTACGATTATTAAACTACCCCTTCATCAGGTCCCCCCCACCAACCCCATTACAGTCACTGCCCATCAGCGTAGTGAGATGCTATAGAATCACTACTTGTCTTCTCCGAGTTGTACTGCCCTCCCCGTGCCCCCCCAACGTTATATCTGCTAATCGTAATGCCCCTTTTTCCCTCTTATCCCTCCCTTCCCACCCATTTTCCCCAGTCCCTTTCCCTTGGTAACTATTAGTCCGTTCTTGGGTTCTGTGAGTCTGCTGCTGTTTTGTTCCTTCAGTATTTTTTCTTTGTTCTTATACTCCACATATGAGTGAAATCATTTGATACTTGTCTTTTTCGGCTTGGCTTATTTCACTGAGCATAATACCCTCTAGCTCCATCCATGTTGTTGCAAATGGTAGGATTTGTTGTCTTCTTATGGCTGAATAATATTCCATTGTGTATATGTACCACATCTTCTTTATCCATTCATCTACTGATGGACACTTAGGTTACTTCCATTTCTTGGCTATTGTAAATAGTGCTGCAATAAACATAGGGGTGCATCGGTCCTTTTCAAATTGGGCTGCTGCATTCTTAGGGTAAATTCCTAGGAGTGGAATTCCTGGGTCAAATGGTATTTCTATTTTGAGTTTTTTGAGGAACCTCCATACTGCTTTCCACAATGGTTGAACTAATTTGCAGTCCCACCAGCAGTGTAGGAGGGTTCCCTTTTCTCCACATCCTCGCCAACATTTGTTGTTGTTTGTGTTTTGGATGTTGGCCATCCTCACTGGTGTGAGGTGATATCTCATTGTGGTTTTAATCTGCATTTCTCTGATGATTAGCGATGTGGAGCATCTTTTCATGTGCCTGTTGGCCATCTGAATTTCTTCTTTGGAGAAGGGTCTATTCATGTACTCTGCCCATTTCTTAATTGGATTATTTGCTTTCTGTTTGTTAAGGTGCATGAGTTCTTTATATATTTTGGATGTCAACCATTTATCAGATATGTTTTTTATGAATATATTCTCCCATACTGTAGGATGTATTTTTGTTCTACTGATGCTGTCCTTTGCTGTACAGAAGCTTTGCAGCTTGATATAGTCCCACTTGTTCATTTTTGCTTTTGTTTCCCTTGCCCGGGGAGATATGTTCATGAAGAAGTCGCTCATGTTTATGTCCAAGAGATTTTTGCCTATGTTTTTTTCTAAGAGTTTTATGGTTTCATGACTTACATTCAAGTCTTTGATCCACCTTGAGTTTACCTTTGTGTATGGGGCTAGACAGTAGTCCAGTTTCATTCTCTTACATGTAGCTGTCCAGTTTTTCCAACACCAGCTGCTGAAGAGGCTGTCATCTCCCCATTGTATATCCAAGGCACTTTTATCAAATATTAATTGACTGTATATGTTTGGGTTAATGTTTGGATTTTCTATTCTGTTCCACTGGTCTGTGGGTCTGTTTTTGTGCCAATATCAAATTGTCTTGATTACTGTGGCTTTGTAGTAGAGCTTGAAGTCAGGGAGTGTAATTCCCCCTGTTTTATTCCTCCTTCTCAGGATTGCTTTGGCTATTCGGGGTCTTTTGTGGTTCCATATGAATTTTAGAATTATTTGTTCCAGTTCATTGAAGAAAGCTGTTGGTAGTTTGATAGGGATTGCATTGAATCTGTAGATTGCTTTAGGTAGTATAGCCATTTTGACAATATTTATTCTTCCTAGCCAAGAGCATGGGAAGCATTTCCATTTGTTAGTGTCCTCCTTAATTTCTCTTAGGAGTGTCTTGTAGTTTTCAGAGTACAGGTCTTTCACTTCCTTCGTTAGGTTTATTCCTAGGTATTTTATTCTTTTGATGCAATTGTGAATGGAATTGTTTTTCTGATTTCTCTTTCTGTTAGTTCATCATTAGTGTATAGGAAAGCAACAGATTTCTGTGTGTTAATTTTGTATCCTGCAACTTTGCTGAATTCAGATATTAGTTCAACAGTTTTGGAATGGAGTCTAGGGTTTTTTATGTACAGTATCATGTTGTCTGCAAATAGTGACAATTTGACTTCTTCTTTACCAATCTGGATGCCTTGTATGTCTTTGTTTTGTCTGATAGCTGTGGCTAGGACCTCCAGTACTATGTTGAATAACAGTGGAGAGAGTGGGCATCCCTGTCTTATTCCTGATCTTAGATGAAAAGCTTTCAGCGTCTCACCGTTAAGTATGATGTTAGCTGTGGGTTTGTCATATATAGCCTTTATGATGTTGAGGTACTTGCCGTCTATACCCATTTTGTTGAGAGTTTTAATCAGGAATGGATGCTGAATTTTGTCAAATGCTTTTTCAGCATCTATGGAGATGATCATGTGGTTTTTGTTCTTCTTTTTATTGATGGTGGATGATGTTGATGGATTTTCGAATGTTGTACCATCCTTGCATCCCTGGGATGAATCCCGCTTGATCATGGTGTATGATCCTCTTGATGTATTTTTGAATTCGGTTTGCTAATATTTTGTTGAGTATTTTTGCATCTACGTTCATCAGGATATTGGTCTGTAATTTTCTTTTTTGGTGAGGTCTTTGCCCGGTTTTGGTATTAGAGTGATGCTGGCTTCATAGAATGAGTTTGGAAGTATTCCCTCCTCTTCCATTTTTTGGAAACTTTAAGGAGAATGGGTGTTATTTCTTCTCTATATGTCTGGTAGAATTCAGAGGTGAATCCATCAGGCCCAGGGGTTTTGTTCTTGGGTAGTTTTTTGATTACCAATTCGATTTTGTCACTGGTGATTGGTCTGTTTTTTTCTGTTTCTTGTTTGGTCAGTCTTGGAAGGTTGTATTTTTCTAAGAAGTTGTCCATTTCTTCTATGTTTTCCAGCTTGTTAGCATATAGATTCTCATATTCTCTTATAATTCTTTGTATTTCTGTGGGGTCCGTCGTGATTTTTCCTTTCTCATTTCTGATTCTGTTTATGTGTGCAGATTCTCTTTTTCTCTTAATGAGTCTGGCTAGGGGTTTATCTATTTTGTTTATTTTTTCAAAGAACCAGCTCTTGGTTTTATTGATTTTTCTATTGTTTTATTCTTCTCAATTTTATTTATTTCTTCTCTGATCTTTATTATGTCCCTCCTTCTGGTGACTTTGGGCCTCATTTGTTCTTCTTTTTCCAATTTCAGTAATTGTGTCTTTAGACTATTCATTTGGGAATGTTCTTCCTTCTTTAAATAGGCCTGGATTGCAATATACTTTCCTCTTAGAACTGCCTTTGCTGCGTCCCACAGAAGTTGTGGCTTTGTGTTGTTGTTGTCATTAGTCTCCATATATTCTTTGATTTCTGTTTTGATTTGGTCGTTAACCCATTGATTAATTAGGAGAGTGTTGTTAAGTCTCCATGTATTTGTGAGCCTTTTGATTTCTTTCTAAAATTTATTTCTAGTTTTATACCTTTGTGATCTGAGAAGTTGGTTGGTAGGATTTCAATATTTTTGACTTTACTGAGGTTCTTTTTGTGGCCTAGTATGTGGTCTATTCTGAAAAATGTTCCATGTGCACTGAGAAGAATGTGTATCCTGTTGCTTTTGGGTGCAGAGTTCTGTAGATGACTGTTAGGTCCATCTGTTCTAGTGTGTTGTTCAGTGCCTCTGTGTCTTTACTTATTTTCTGTCTGGTTGATCTGTCCTCTGGAGTGAGTGGTGTGTTGAAGTCTCCTAAGATGAATGCATTGCTGTCTATTTCCTCCTTTAATTCTGTTAGTATTTGTCTCACATATGCTGGCGCTCCTGTGTTGGGTGCATATATATTTATAATGGTTATATCTTCTTGTTGGACTGACCCCTTTATCATTATGTAATGTCCTTCTTTATCTTTTGCTACTTTCTTCGTTTTGAAGTCTATTTTGTCTGATACAAGTACTGCAACACCTGCTTTTTTCTCTTTGTTGTTTGCATGAAATATCTTTTTCCATCCCTTCACTTTTAGTCTGTGTATATCTTTGGATTTGAGGTGAGTTTCTTGTAGGCAGCATATAGATGGGTCTTGCTTTTTATCCATTCTGTTACTCTGTGTCTTTTGATTGGTGCATTCAGTCCATTTACATTTAGGGTGATTATTGATAGGTATGTACTTATTGCCATTGCTGGCTTTAGATTCGTGGTTACCAAGGGTTCAAGGGTTGCTTCTTTACTATCTAACAATCTAACTTAACTTTCTTGTTAAGTTATTGTAAACACAGTCTGATGTTTCTTTATTTCTCTCCCTTCTTATTCCTCCTCCTCCATTCTTTCTATAATAGGTGTTTTATTCTTTGCCTTTAGTTAGTATTTGGATGGTCTGCTTTCTTTGGTATGATTTTATTTTCTCTGGTGACATCTCTTTAGCCTTAGGTGTGCTTCCATCTAGAGCAGTCCATTTAAGATATCCTGTAGTGGTGGTTTATGAGAGGCAAATTCTCTCAACTTTCATTTGTCTGGAAATTGTTTAATCCCTCCATCATATTTAAATGATAATCGTGCTGGATACAATATTCTTGGTTCGAGGCCCTTCTGTTTCATAACGTTAAATATATCATGCCATTCTCTTCTGGCCTGTAAGGTTTCTGTTGAGAAATCTGATGATAGTCTGATGGATTTTCCTTTGTAGATGATCTTTTTTCTCTCTCTAGCTCCCTTTAATACCCTGTCTTTATCTTTGATCTTTGCCATCTTAATTATTATGTGTCTTGGTGTTGTCTTCCTTGGGTCCCTGGTGTTGGGAGATCTATGAGCTTTGGTGGACTGCGAGACTACTTCCTTCCCCAGCGTGGGAAAGTTTTCAGCAATTATTTCTTCAAAGACACTTTCTATCCCTTTTTCTCTCTCTTCTTCCTCTGGTACTCCTATAATGCGAATATTGTTCCGTTTGGATTGGTCACACAGATCTCTTAATATTCTTTCATTCCTAGAAATCCTTTTATCTCTCTCTGCCTCAGCTGCTCTGTACTCCTGTTCTCTGTTTTCTATTCCATTAACAGTCTCTTGCATCTCATCCATTCTGCTGTTAAGCCCGTCGATCGCTTGTCTGATTTCTGCATTGTCTTTCCTCAGTTCCCTCACTTCCTCCCACAGCTCTTGCACATTTCTCTGTAGGTCCATCAGCATGGTTATGACTTTTATTCTGAATTCTTTTTCAGGAAGTCTGTGCATTTCCATCCCTTCAGACTCCCTCTCTGGGGTTGTCTGGTTGATTTTGGTCTGAACCATATTCCTCTGTCTTTTCATGGCTGTATAATTTGGTCACTGATAGTTGCCACGTATGTCAGCTGGGCTCTTTAAGACTTTAAAAAGAGAAGAAAAAAAAAGAGAAAAAAAGAAAAAAAAGAAAAAAAAGAAAGAAAGAAAAAAAGAAAAAACAAAAACAAAACAAAAAACAAAACAAAAACAAAAAAAATGCCCACCGGACGTAGATTCTGTGGGAATGCTCTAGGTGGCGCTATTGCCCCACTATTCCACAGCTGTGACTGTGCCGCTCCGCAGGGCCCTTTATCGCTCTGGCAGGGGTGGGAACGAATAGGAGGCTGTTGATCTCAGTGAGAAGTGTTAAGTATGGCTACGCTTCCTCAGTCGCCAGCTAAGGCGTCTGAAACTCCCCAGGACTCCCAGCCTGCTGGGCTGAGTGTGCTGGGGTGATCCGGCTCCTCCGCTGGGCTCCTGTCTCTTTAAGACCGCTGAAGAAAGCGCGCGCTTTTTTTTTTTCCTTCCCGGGAGCCGGCTGCAAGCACCCTGGCGCGTTCCCCGCTCAGATCCTGCCCCTCTGTCTCTCCAATCTCCGCTGCACTGCGCAATGTGGGTCAGCGCTCCCCGCGCAGATCACCGGGGCTGGCTACTTCGCGGGGTGCACTTCCACTCCCTCCCGGCTCTGAATCCTCTCCTCCCGCCGGTGCGCTGGGGTGGGGGAGGGCTCGGGTCCCGCCAGGTTGCGGCTCCGTATTTTACCCGCCTCTTGGGGTGCCGAGTCCTCTCGGGTGTAGCTGCACGCTGTGTGCTTTCCTGTGTATTATCGTCTCTCTTTTAGGAATAGATGTATTTCTGTGTTTTCGTGAATAAATATAGTTTTGGGAGGAGATTTCTGCCGCCCTGCTCACACCACCATCTTCCCAGAAGTCTCCCAGGTGCTGCTTTTCTTCCTCCAGCCCTAAACAAATGATTTGCAACCTGGGCAATGCCGGAAGCAAGCCCAAAACAACTAGTAAAAATAGGAAGGATTCCATCTTGAAAATAAGATTGCATCTTAAAACCCAATTAGTTAAAAACTAAGTTCCTTAACAAACAGACAATAAATCAGCCCACCCACCCTGGGAGCAAAGCAGGCAGTCTTGAGTGATATGCTCCCAGACCAGGAAGCTGCTATCCTGGGAAGAAATCAAAGCAATAAAATTCTTGTAAATAACCAGGAGGAGGTCTAATTAGAAACTTAATGTTTCCTCAAAGGTAAACATTTTGGGACCACTTAGCAGGTGTACATCCCTAGACAACACACCACCCTGGGCTCTCTTGTGCCCTCCTGGCCTGAGCCAGGAACTCTGTCTTCTCGCTTTATCTCTAAATAAAAGCCTCTGCTTTGCTCTCCTACCTTGAGTGCTTGCGAAGTTCATTTATTGACTCCCTGAACAAGAATCCCAGCATCAAAGGGGACAATAGGAAAAGCAGAGGTTGGGAAGGGCCACTGGCCTGGAGAAACTGAGAAGTGATTCTGTGTGCAAAGTCAACACAGCCCTCCCTCCCAGGAGGCAGAGAAATGTGCTTCCAGCCACTTCTCAAATCAGGTAACCACAACAGAATGGAAACAAGAAAAGATGTGCCAGATGCATGTGCCAACAGGCTGCACACCTAGCAGCGACTCTGTGGGGCGCTCCTCCTTGCTCCGGTCGGGGGCCAGAGCCTAGGACCTCCTGGGTGGGGGACAGAAGCCTTCCTGACTGCTCTCTACCAAGGGCAAGCCCACATCTCCATCTGCACACCAAGGAGCAGCTTCAGAAAAGTTCAGGATGCTTTTCTCCTCCTCCTCCCTTGAGTTTTACTTCAGTCAAGTTCATTGTCAGTGGCTTATTGTAGGACCCTGATAAAGAATGTTTTCTTTCCCCCAAAAGTCCACTTTTCACAGTGATATTGGAGTTTGATGCTTTTCAAAGGCTGCTGAGGCCATCACAACACAGCACCTTGTGAGGTGGGTAGGACGATGCTGCTCGTAGTGCTGCCAGCGGTGAGACCTGAGGTGGATGCAGGGTCCCGTCCCCCCAGGCCAGCCCCTCCTGCTCTGGGCCAGGCTTTGAGTCACTCCACAGTAGCCAGGTAGGGACCCAGGGGCCAGGTGGTGCTTATGTGTGAAGGGGCAACAGGGTCACCTTCACCAAAGCCTGGGTGAGCTGCTGTCCCCATCGCCACCCCAGGCTGCCTGAGCAGGTGCTCTGTGGAGCTGAAGGGAGTGATAGAGAGAAAACTCTCCCAGGACGTGCTGAATTAGGGCTGAGTGTGAGGATGATTCCTCTGCAGGAGAATCGCCCTTCCGTGTGCTAGGAACCCAAAGCTAGCCTGGGGCCCATGCTCCTCAGGGGTCTCTCAGTTAGGGACAGGCAGATAAGACACCATAGGAGCAGGAGGCGGTCACTGTGATAAGAGCGTGCTCAGAGACCACAGTGGAGAGGGGTCCCTTCTGCCAGTGGGGGCAGGGGGTGGTCATGTGGCTCTATAAGGCCACTAAATGGGAGAGTAATGTGTGAGGGATGCTTGGAGATCACAAAAAGTCATAGCCACGCACACACACCATCACATGCTCTCACACTCGCACACCTCTTGATGCCAGGGTTCTTGTTCACTGAGCCAAAGAATGAACTTCCCGAACAGTCAAGGTAGGAGAGCAAAGTACAGGCTTTATTTAGAGAGAGAGTGAAAGGACACAGCTCCGGGATCACGCCAGGAGAGGACAAGAGAGTCCCGGGTGGTACATTGTCTAGGGGTTTTTATAGGCAGTTGAGAGGCAAAGGGCTAGGGATGTACACCTGTTAACTGGTTCCAAATACTTTTGAAGAAATACTAAGTTTCTTCTTAGTCTTCCTGGTTATTTAGAAGAACTTTACTGATCTCATTTCCTCCCAGGACAGCAGCTTCCTGGTCTGGGAGCATATCACTCAAGGCTGTATGCTTTGCTTCAAAGGTGGGCTGAGTCATTGTTTTACTTTTTAACTAATTGGATTTCAAGATGAAATCCTTCCTGCCTTATGTTGCTTTGGGCTTGCAATAGTTTGGGGCTTGTTTGCTACATTGCCCAAGTTGCAACAAATCATTTGTTTAGGGCTGGAGGAAGGAAGGCAGCCCTTGGGTAAAGTTAGAAAAATAAGTTGGGCTCCCTAGCAGGCCAAAGCAAATCTCGCAATGGTTATCTTGTTGTTTTTTCTGTCCTCTCGCTTTATCTTTAAATAAAAGCCTCAGCCTTGCTCTCTCTAAGCCCACGGTCCCTGTCTCACTCTCACACCCTCGTATCTCACACCCTCGTATTAACGGGAAAACCAGTAGGCTGTCTCAACCCCAGGGCTGCCTCCCACTGAAATCCAGAGGAGCAAGTCACCCAGGGCCTGAGGACACTGAAATGCAGGACGGTTTTCTCTGAGACTGAGGGATGACCAAGCACCTTCCCTTTCCACTTCCACACTCCAGACTTGGTTGTTGCTTCTCTGGGACCAGGAGAGGTGGGGGCTGTCCAGCATCAGTTTGCTGGGCCAACCTGGCAGCTTTGCCTTGCTTCTGGAGCCAAGGGGCTGGCAGTGAGTCACAGGTCTGAGGGTGGATCCTATGCCTCGGGCCTACTGGCCCTCATGCTCACTGTTCTGCATGGTGTTTGTCCATCCGGGCGGCAAGCCCTCTCCAGCTGGTTCAGCCTCGAGGGTGCCCTGCCTGTGACCCATGCACTCATCCCCAGGCACCCTCCTCCTCCTCTGACAATGACTGCTTCTCAGGCTGGGGGGAGGTTGCCCACACCTGCCAGAGAGGAATTCCTTTGGGGTTTTTAGACCATGGGAACCAAGGAAGTATTTCAGGGGCTTGGAAGTGAACTGCAGGTCCCATTTTGATGTTAGAGGCTTCACTGAGGTGAACAATATGTTCTATCAGTAGGAGAAAGCAAAATCCTACACTTCGTGGCCTGTAAAAGTTCTATGCACTGGCATCATGACCATGATGGTTTTACCTGGGCCTCCAGCCAGGGGCCCCAAGTCTATCATGCAGGGGCCCTTCCTGGCCAGTGGAGCACCAGCTCCAGTGTGCTTTGGGGTTTTCTTGGAATCTTCTGTGAAGTTAGTTGCAGAGCAGTGTTCCAGGCTCTTGAGAGACATTTTACTCTCATTCCTCACTTCTAGTTTCAGTCCTCAATTGGATCAGATATAGAATTCAGTTCATGCATTCATTTAACAAACATTTATTTACCACTTGCCTGAGCATGCCTTATCTTAGACAATGGAAATCCATACGTAATTAGAACCTGGTCCCTGCCCTATGAGATAAGCTACATTGTAAGAAAAGTGTATTTAACATGAGCTCAAAGCTTTTCAATGTCTGGGTCCCTATTTGTGGGTAAAATTGCAATATTTCCAGAATCTCTTACCTGGCCTTAGTGCATTTCCATATCAACAGGTGTTTCCAAGGAGTGGAGAGAAGGAGTCCATCTCCATATCAACAGGTGATTACATGGGGAGTGAGGGCATATCTGGACCTGAGAGGTTGGGTGGGGTCCGTTTTTACAGCCAGATCATGAGAGACATGGGCGAGCAGAAATGGATGACTGCTTGCAAGCAATAAATGTTTTTTCCCACTTTATTTCTCCCTTTCACTGATTTTGGTTTCAAAGGTAATATTGTTAGGTCTCCATTGTCACACAGCCCTAGACCGCATCTGGGCGGGGCAAGCCCCTTATCACTTGCAGCAGCTGCATCGGGGTGTAGCAAAGTCCCTTATCGCCTGCAGCAGTTCTTAGTCTCTGTTTCTCAGAAGTCACGAGACCACCATCCTGCGCATCGAGGCCCCAGTCCCTTATAGAAGCACCACCCTCCCTGCTGCCGCGGCTGCTCTCTTCTTTTCGAGGCAGCCATTTTATCTTGCAGGCAATAAAATAACGCTGACGGAGTTCTCATGTCATTCCTTGCGAGCAAGCCGGGTAGCTAAAGAACCCTTTCAAATATGCCCTAGACAGGGAAAATACTTTCCCTCCAGACTTACACTATTTTGCTCATTTTCCATCCCTTGCACTTAGCGCAATGTCTGAGGTTTAAGTGAAGGAGCTCAGTGAGAGACTGTTGAGTGAATGAATGGCCAGTGTTGAAGAATCTGCTTGCAACAATGGCAATGTGCTCACTGCAGAAGAGACATGGCAAAAGTATGTCCCCAGCAAGGACTCTACAATAACAGCCAGATAAAGGGATTGTCACTACTGCTTATTAAAGAAAGAGAATGAAGATAACAGGCACAGCATGTTTAATTCTGCAACGAGAGCTGGGGCGTGGAGAGGGAAAAACTCACTGTGTTTCTCCTCATTCCACCACTCTATGCTCAATACTTCTTTTTTTTTAATTGAAGTATAGTTGATTTATAATATTATATTGGTTTCAAGTATACAACATAGTGATTCAGCAGTTATCTACATGATTAAATCCTCACCCTAACTAATGTAGCCATTATCTGTCAACACAGAAAGAAGTTAACAGAATCACTGACTATATTCTCCATGCTGTACTACCATCCCCATGACCAACTTTTATGTTTGAGAATTTTTGTGCCCTTTTATTCCCCTACCCTCCCCACCCATGGTAACCACCAGTCACTTCTCAGTGTCTGTGGGTCTACTGCTGTTCTGTTCATTTTGTTTTGTTTTGTTTTTTGATGCCACAAATAAGTGAAATCATATGACATTTGTCTTTGTCCTCCTGGCTTATTTCACTTATCATAATGCCCTCTAGGTCCATCCATGTTGTTGCAAAATGGCAGGATTTCTTTCTTTTTTATGGCTGAACAATATTCCATTGTGTTAATGTACCACATCTTCTTTATCCATTCATCTATTGATGGATACTTTGGTTGTTTCCGTATCTTGGCTATTGTAAATAATGCTTTAGTAAACATAGGGGGGCATACATCTTTTTGGATCAGTACACTCAATACTTCTGACACCTAATGTGTGTTTATCCCATGCTGAGCAAGTCTCCAACACCTGCTGGGTGTCCTTCAATCCAACTCACTTCTGACACTCCCTCCCTGGAGACAGTGACAGAGGCCCCAGCTTGAGATCCCACAGGACTGGCCTCCTCCCCCATTCAGACATCAACTGCAAGTCGAAGTTGTCATCTGTGCTTCTGACCAACTGTAAATCAGAGGTTTCCTAACACCTCTTCCCCAGGGATGATAATTTGCTAGAATGGCTTGCCGAACTCAGGAAAACAGTTTACATACTACATTACTAGTTTATTAAAAAAGGATAAAACTCCGGAACCACCAGATAGTAGACAGGAATGGGGCAAGGTATGGGGAAGGGCTGTGGAGCTCCACTGCCCTCTCTGGGCATGCCACCCTCCCAGCACCTCCACGTGTCCACCAACCCAGAAGCTCTCCGAATCCCACACTTCAGGGGTTCTAATGGAGGCTTCACTAGGTAGGCAGGATTGATTAAATCATTGGCCATTGTTGATCGATTCAACCTCCAGCCCATCTCCCCTCCTGGAGATCATGGCCCAAAGTTTCTCCCCGCTAACGACGTGGTTGGTTCCCTGGTATCCAGCCCCTATCCTTAGGGGCTATCCACTTCACTGGAAGGCGCATCTTATGAGTAACAAAAGATGCTCTTTTCATTTTAATGTTCCTATCCTTTAGGAAATTCCCAGTGTTTTGAGAGCTCTGGGCCAGGAACTGGATGATGGATGACCAAATACACATTTCTTACTACAAATCACAATATCATAGGTGCTTTTGTAAGGAAGCTGGCATTTGAACTGAGCTTTAAGAGACAAGTAGAATTCACAGATGGGTGAGGTAGGAAAGCCAGTCCTAAAAAGAGAACACAAGCAAAGTCCCTAAGAAGTGAAAGATCATGACCTATCATAGAATAGACAGAAATACAGGACATGTGTGGGCAAGCAGAGACAGGATACCAAAAATCTGGGGGAAAGAATTTGTTTTCCTTTTGCCCTGCTTAGGAGGTCAGGCTTTCTCCTATAGGCAATGCCAACCCTCTGACAGGTTTTACAGCGCACTGTGCTAGCAACATGGGGTGCAGACAGGCAGCTGGAGGCATCAAGGGGTGGCATTAGTTGTATGAGATTGATACAGGTATAGAAGGTTGGCCTGGGAGATGGAGAGGACGATGCAGAAGCGAGAAGTTTTAGCCTGTGTAATCAAGGCTGCTTCAGGGTAGTAGGGAAGAGCTCAAGCTTTAGAATTAAGTAGACCCAAATTTTAGTCCAGCTATCTGTTAGCTCTGTGACCTTGAGCAAGCTGTGTCTCAGTTCTCTCATGTCTAACTGCTGCTAATAAGGGTACTTAACCTTGTATGATTTGTATACTAAATAAAAAAGTTCAGGGTTAGTATAATGTCTGGCATGTAGGATGTACTCAATTATCAATAGGTCAATTACTTATAATTATTACTACTGCTTCAACATGAGGGGAAGATGGAAAGGGAGAAGTCAAAGATTTAGGTTTCTAGACAGAGCACGTAGGGGAAAGTGTCATGGAGATAGATGGGTGGGTGATCCGGGTGGGAGAACCCCCTCTGGGGAGAGAATGTCAAGTTCCAGTTTTGGAAATGTTGAATTTAAGATTGCCTGTGGGACATCCTTGGAAATGTCCATCAGGCACTCAGTCACAGATCTGGGCTGGAGTTGGAGATCTGGAGGATTCACAGCAAAAAAGAGGAAGTTTACGCTAGTGGAAGACATACAATCATTTGGAAAGGGGCCATCAAGTGGGAAGAGGAGAGACCCTGAGGCCACCCACATTTGGGAGCAGGGCCCCCAGCAAGGATGCTGGGGGTGTTGGATATAGAGGAGGTTGTCCACAAGTGGTGCTGCCAAGGGAGAGGAGAGCCCCCAACCCCCAAGACACACTGTACGGGGTCCTCAAGACACCTGCTCGGCCCTCAAGGAACTACCAGGAAGGCTTCAGGAGCTGCAAAACCTCACTTTAGGGCTGAAATTCTGTTTTAGTTGCCTCTTCTCTTTCTTCTCTTCCTTATGAATAAATGATCTTCACTTCAGTTTGTTTCTCTGCCTATCTGTCCTTGCTTAATGGGCAGAGGCTGTGCAAGCCCGGGGGCTCAGCCCTAGTGTAGAGAGCAGGTCTGCTGAAGGCATTACGTGGCTGGGCCAGACCAGATGTCCCATGTTGCCTTCCAGCTCTGCAGAGCTTCCTCCTGCCACACTGCCCCAGACAGTCGGTACTTTGAGAAGTGAGTTAAATACTCTGGCCAGGAAGGAAGGGAGTATTGGAGGTCTGTGGGAATGTGATGCAGCTACTTTATAATCTTTGGCTTTGTAAAAGATATGTGCCTTACAAATTAACTTTAAAGCATGCTTGTTTTGCAACAATGCCATACATGTGTAGGGTAGGCCAGAAGTTATACGTATGCAGTTCGACTGATTAAATATAACCACATGTTTGGAGGCTGAGTGGGAACTCGTGGATGGGAACCCTTAATATTTGCTGGCATTCTCAGAAGGCCACTGTGGAGCTGACTCTCCTGCCTCACTGACTGTCAAACTCGCCCTCCATGGTGCAAGCGCAAATCTTCAGAAGATACTCTTGACAGCTCCTTGCACGGATTAGACAGCTTTGTCCAGAATCAAAAGCTGGGTGCTTGCCCTATGAGGGCTCTTGGCCCCCACTCTACTAAGGGAACATGGGTTCTGTGTTATTTTTGGATAGTTATTTTTGGTACCGTGCAAGGAAATCTTGGGGTGCCAATGATATCCAGTTTAGGTAACTTATATAGTAACGACTGATGAGAATGATGTTGAAGAATAACAAACACATCCCCAAGTCTTATACCTTAATCTTTGCAACAACCATGTGAGGTAGGTGCTGTTCTTAGCAAATTTAACAAATGAGTAAACTGAGACAGAGAAGTTAAGAATCTTGCCCAAGAATGCACAGCGGGTAAATGTGAACCAGGCAGCCTGCCTCAGAGTCCATGTTCTCAGATTTTATAGTTGCTATGTCTCTGCAAACTCTCAATTGGCTTCAAAGAGCTTTTTAAAAAATGGAAATCTCTTTATCCTGTCCTAGTCCCATGTTCACTTCCTCTTGATAATTAGCTTTCTCCAGCTCTTCCCTCTTCCAATTCATACAAATATCCCCTTCAGGTCGGCTTTGATGGCCTTTTGTTTCCATGCCTCCGTGCTACCTGGTTCCTTCTATCAAAAGTTCCCTTGTCCAGCAGGTGACTTCTCACTCACTTCACTGGGAATGTCCCTTCCATCTCCATCATTAGTGCCAGGAGGGTTGTGGCCCCGCCCACCCTGCAGAAGGAAGGTGGAGAAGCCATACTTCTGAGGTCCAAAGGGACCCAAGAGATGAAGGACAGGTTGGGAAGCCTTTGAAATTGGCCAAGAATGACTGAACCGAAAAAGATGAATCATATCAAAGGCTGGTGGGCATGTGGAGCAACAGGAACTCTCTTACATTGCTGGCAGAAATGCATAATGGTATACCCACTTTGGAAACCAGTCTGGCAGTTTCTTATAAAAGTACAACATAAGAACTTTAAGAGTTCAGTACCTACCATTCAGCCCAACAATCCTTCTCCTGGTTATTTGCCCAGGAGAAATTAAAACATATATTCACATAAAACTTGGATGCACACATTCATAATAACTTTATCTATAAAAACTAAAAACTGGAAACAACCCAGTTGTCCACCAAACTGGTAAATGGGTAAACAATTTTTGTATATCCAATAATATTACTCAGCAATTACAAAAAATAAACTACAGATATATGCAGCAACATGAATGACTCTCAAAGCTGTGTGCTAAGGAAGAAATGCCAGACACAAAAGATCACCTACTGTATAATTCCATTTAAAATATATATATATATTTAGAAACAAAATTAGACTGAAAGAAAGCAGAACAGCATCCACTAGGGTTGAGTGGAAGAAAGGCATTGACTGTAAAGGAGCACAAGGGCTCTTTCTGGAGTGATGGAAGTTCCCTATCATGATTTCGACAGCATCTACATAAGGACAGCCATTTGTTAGCATTTGTCAAGTTGCATACTGCAGGTTGGTGAATTTCACTGTGTGTGTAAGTAGTACCTTGATAAAGCTGATTTAAGAGACAAACAAATGAGGAAAGCTTCCAAAAGAAGCAGAAAAGAAAGGGGAGCAAGGCCTTACCAGCTGGTGAGCAAGGCAAATTAACTAATTGCTTTGTGCCTCTGTTCCCATTCATGTAAGGCAAGGATAAGGGCACCTAGTCCCTAATAAATGTCAGGTTTCTGCCTCTTTTCTTTTATCCTTCTTCCATACCATCAGACTGGGCTGGCTAGAAATCAGGACTAGCATTTATGGGTGGGGCGGGGAGCTGGCTAATGGGGAAATTTCTCCTCTGTAGAAAAGAAAACATGAGGGCGTATATATACTATTGGGGGAGCCCCAACTGGTGTAGTATTTTCAGAGTAGAATTTTACACTATGTAACAAAATTTTAAACACACATGCCCTTTTTCCTTAGCAACCTACTTATACAAACCCATGCTATAAAAATGCTAGCAAAAAATATCTTTGTAGAAAGATGCACATGGCAGCTTTGTTTGTAAGAGCAAAACATCGAAAACAGTCTCACTGCCCATCAGTAAGGCTTGGTTCAGAGAATTATGGGAACCCTGTTCCCTGGAATATAATGAGCTGACAGACAACATAAACTAGACATCATATACTGACACAGGGAGACCTAGCTGATGTACTGCTAAACAAAAAAATCTGTGTGTAGAGCAACATGTATAAAATGGTGCCATTCAAGAGAAAGTGTGTGGGGCAGAGACTGGTAGTATCCTTTCTTTATTTCACATAGCGATAGAATTCTGTCCATTTTAAGGGGGCAGCTATGGACGAGCCTCTCTTTGAGCCAGCTTTGGCAGAGGGTCTACATTCTGGCCAATGGGATGTGAGCAGAAGTGGTATGTGCAACTATATGGTCACATTCTTCCAAAGGAAGCTAGTTTTCATTCACTTCCTCTGTCCCCTTCCTGCAGCTGAATCCCTGGGATGACACTCTGATGCACACGAGCACCCCTGCTGGGGGATGACACTTCATGAAACAGAAGCAACTACCCACCCCGTCCCACACCTCCAACTGCTTCTACAAAGAAGAAGGAACTTCCACCTTGTCTCAGCTATTGTAGTTTGGGGTCTCCGTTACAGCCGCTAATCCTGTGCCCTTCGTGGTACAGCCCAGCTGTGTTTACGGTATATCACACAGCCTGTGCTTATGTGCCAAGCACTGTTCCAGGCACTTCAACGCTGTGAAGTGAGTCCCTTTATTGTCCTCATTTTACAGATGAGAAAACCAAAGCACAAGGGGTCAGGGACCTTGCCCAGGGTCTTCCAAGCAGAGTGGCAGAATGGGGACATGCTCCTGGGCAGTCAGACTCTGGAGGCTGGGTTCCCAACAGAAATCCCAAACGACCTCAGCAGTGTGGGACTTGGGGTTGGGGGGAAGGGGACAGACATTTTCCTTTTTGACATTATACATTTCTGAATGTTTAAATTTTTTTTATAACAGTCTAGATATTTTGGGAAAATTAAACATAACAGTGAGTGATACATTACTTTAAAATACAGCTAAAAAAAGCAAAGAATCCACTTCTCAGGCCTAATTGCTCACGCAGCCCCAGAGAACAGGCAAGCTGCTCTGTGGTGAAGCCTGACATTGTCCCAAGACAGGAGGACAGGATGGATGTGATGCTGAGACAAGCAGAAGAACCCGCCGCCGGGCCGAACCAGCTGGCTGATGCCATGTTGTCCAAACAAGCAGTGGAACACATTTCTCATTTCTCATCATTTGTTTTGCCATAATATAACTTCAGTATAAACCTAGGAAGGAAAAAAAGCCCTCTCATCAATCGCCCTTCTCTTGGGAAGGTCTTAGGCTTACTGTCTCTTTTTACATTTGTAAATATTTAGCGCTCTAGTTTCCGGAAGAAGATGAGGGCTTGACTTTCATAAACTTTTGTGTACTGCGTGACAGCCCTGTGTGTGCTGGGGGAACATATGTGTGTGGGGGGGAGGTGTTCTGAGCCAACCCTTTGTACCATATTTGGATGGAAGTGAGTGGACTGCTGCATATTTTAGTTTCAGATCTCTTAACTGGAACGAAGGATGTTGGGCCCATATAGTTACCGGGTCTCAAGAGTAAGTGGACTTCGTGGCCAGGAGGAAATGTGTGTGCATTGTACAGAACCCCATGTGAGCCCCAAGCCAGCAGGTTTCAGGTGAAAGGGGCATTTTGCACCTCAGTTTAGACTGCTTACAGAAAATAATATTTGAACAAATTTTGGGTTAAAAATAATCCAACCACAATACTTGTGTCCCTTTTTTTTAAGATGATACATTAGTAACAGATCATAGCTGCTGTTTTATCCATTTGCTTTTTGTTTCAATCATATAAAAATTAGCTGTGTTTTCTCCTTAATATTATCTGTGAGATAATGTTATCTGGACAAATAAGACTCTGTTTTGTGGACCCTAATTTTAAATTATGTTTGTTTTTTGTTTGTTTGTTTTTAGGAGAGCAAGGCAGAGGCTTTTATTTAGAGAGAAAATGAGAGGACAGAGCTCCTGGTTTAGGCCAGGAGGGGACAAGAGAGCCCCCATATTATGTTTGTTTTAACAGATCTCTACATAGCATTTCTCTCTCAGGACATTTCTGAAGACGGAGATGGAGACTTGTTCTCCCACGTGATGTCTGATCCTAACCCTCCCCCTGACCCGAGGTGGCTTCACTATCTGATCAGCTCTTTTCTGAGTCATTCTCATTGAGGACACTTTTCTTTGAACAGAACAGTTTCTGTTCAAATTCAGTTCAGTTTAGTAGGCATTTCATGAGCACCTACTGTGTGCTTCTTCCTACGGTAGGACATAGAGATGAACAAGGAAGGCAGACTCTAAAGGACTCTGTTTTTTTTTAGTATTATAATAATTTTTAAAATTAAAGTGTCATTGATATACAATCTTATGTTGGTTTCAAACATATAACACAGTGGTTCAGCAGTTACCCATATTATTAAATCCTCACCCCCTCTAGTGAGGACACTATCCATCCACGTAGTGATATGTTACAGAATCATTAACTGTATTCTCCATGCTGTACTACCATCCCTATGACCAGTTTATATTGTGATTGTGAATTATTGTGCCCCTTTATTCCCTTCCCCATTCCCTCCAACCTTCCATAAACCCTCCCCCTTGGTAACTACTAGTCCCTTCTTGGTGTCTATGAGTCTACTGCTATTTTGTTCCTTCTGTTTTGCTTTGTTTTTATACTCCACAAATAAGTGAAATCATTTGGTATTTGTCTTTCTCCACCTGGCTTATTTCACCGAGCATAAAACCCTCTAGATCCATCCATGTTGTTGCAAATGGGAATATTTCTTTTCTTTTTAAGGCTGAATAATATTCCATCATGTATATGTAGCCCATCTTCTCTATCCATTCACCTATTGATGGACATGTAGGTTGCTTCCATATCTTGCCTATTGTAAATAATGCAGTGATAAACAGACGGGTGCATAAGTCTTTTCAAATCAGGGACTTTGTCTTTTTTTGGGTAGATAGAAGGACTCTTTTTTAAGTCAACACAATGACAAAAATATCAAAGTAATACTATTCTAAAGCATTAGGGATAAAGTCTGTCTTCTGAGGGGCAGAAGGACAAAGAAAACTTGAGAGAGGAGGGAACACATGAGCGGGGCATCACACAAAAGCTAAGAGGAGAAGGGCACGAGGCTCAGAGACTGCCAGGCGAGCAGAAAGGCTAGAGCATGAAGTGGGAGGTGCGAGCGGCCAGGGAGGGCTTCATGGCCCCACAACGTGTTTAGCTGTGGGGACCTAACACCTTCAGTGAATTACCATCCACTCACTTCACTCTCTCCAACAAATTAGTGAAAACCAACTAATTAGTGGTACCCTATCCAAATTACTTACATTAAGTATAAGATTGTTCAGCATAAAATTATCTAATGTAAATTCACTTTATCTAGACTGAGTGTTTCCAATAATAGACATACCAAGCACATAATACTCCTTTTGGACACAGGTTAAAAGGTCCATCCTACCCAAAGTGTGGTCTAGAGATGGGGGCTGGTCTGTGGATCATTACCAGTATCCATGAGGCCAGCACAGAAACCAAGAGCAACTGTGACTTAAGAACGCTTATAGCAATTTGACAGAGTAGTTTTATGACTGCTAGATCTAATAACTAAAAGTGTGAGATTTATGGCTTCTTAAAATTTTTCATTTTAATTGCATTTTACAAAATCCCTTGACAGACTGGATATTTAAAATCTGGTCCTTCACCACGTGTAGATTGAGAAGCACCCCTCCAGACGTAGGCGCCGGCCCCAGCCCATCAGTCATGGCGCAATTGTGGATTCTTCTCTCCCCAGAGGCTGCCCAGGTCCTTGGTCCAGACTGGATCCTGTACAAGGGCCCCTGTCAGAGCAAAGTCCAGATTCAACCTGCAAACCCTGGAAAAGCAGAGATTCAGAATGTACCCTGCAGGGGAAACTTGCACCACCAGCTACGAGAGATTAGAGTTCTTACATTCTGTAGAGGGGAACCCCTCCTGTGGCAGGTCTCCTAAAGGTGTTGCCCTCATCCTTTCACAAGGATTCCTTTCTCACGTGGTAGAAATCCGGAGGTCATCAGTTCAGGCAGGGGGTCAGCCCCACGCAGTCCCTGAGAGGCTGGCAGCTACCTGCAGCACCCTCCCTGGGTGTGCCTCATGGTTCCATCTGACTGCTGAGCTGCAGTGAGCACATCTGCATTCCAGGCAGCAGGTAAAGGAAAGGAGAGGAACTTCCCAGAAGTCTCTGACTTGGTAAATACGGAGGACGCTTTTAACAGAAGTGCTCATATGACAGCACACGTTGGTTTTCAAGTTCACTGGCACACATGATTTCTAGGCCAGGCCTTTCTTACTGGGCCACTCAGACATTAGCAGGACACATTTCTTTGGAGGATTACAATGAAGAGGGATTGAAATGCCCTTCTTGATCTGTCTCTGTTGTCTGGGTTTCCATTTTCTTTATCTTCATACCTTAGTTGCTGCATAAGGAATGGATAGTGTGTAATGAGAACTAAATGGGCTGGATGAAGGACTCCCACTGTGCTGGGAATTATCTTGAATGGAACCAGCAGAAAAAGCCTAACCTTGACAGAGGGTGATCACCTTTGATCCATGATTTTCCATCTAAGGTGTTTAACTGATTCTCTTCTAAGTTCCAACCTACACTGGGCCTCCTCTCCCCCCCGCAGGTCCTGGCACACCCCCCGGTCTAACAGAGATTGGAAAAGGTGATTCTGTCTCCTGTCCTGCCTCCCGCCTCTCAGTCCACCCTGTGGGGAATCACTGTTCTGAAGGACAGCTGGATGTGCTCTTGTTCCTTGTGGAGTTTCTGAAAGCTGAAGCGGCGGCCTGGCCACGTGGAGAAGTCAGCATTATTTCAAAAGCAAAGACAGTAAGTTCACTATTGACATGAGTGGTCCTTTACAGCCCTCTAATGGGAAGGACCCTGTGTTTAAGGACCTGGCATTGCCTCTGGCTGACTGGGTGTCCTTGGGCATGGCATTTACTCTGAGTCTCCGTTTCCTCATCTGTAAAATGAGGATAAAAATACTGCAGATTAAATGAGACTGTAGATCACCCTGTAAACTAAAGAGTTCCCAGGCAAGACGAGGTGTTGTTATCATCCTTGATATAATAGCATGTAGGAAAGAGAGAGATGAATTCTGTTGGGGGATCTGGGAGGGATTTTTCCAGAAGGTGGATTTGAGCTGGATCTGTAGAGAGGTTAAAAGGCATGTGCCTTGTTTGTCCAGTGTTGGTGGTGATTTTGTCCAACTCCTCTCAACATCCCTCGCCCTGACTCCCAACAGGACGTATCAAGGGCCAAAAATATATTCATGTCCTTTGACCCAGTAATCTCACTTTGGAGAAATGATTTCAGGACATCATCCTCAGAGGCAAAGAGCAATACGCAGTGCAGAGTTTTTAAAATAATAGCCAAAAAAATAGAAACAGCTTAAATGCTAACAGCAGGGAAATGGTCAGATTAATTATGCTCTTAATAAATGCAATGTATGTAAAATTATAATTATGAAAGCTATGTCAGAACAGGGGAAACTATTACATTATCATGCTAATTGGGAAAAAGTGAATACAAAATAGTGTATCTTTGTTATGGTGGCAACTCTGTATAGAATATTTGTATATTAGAACTGATTAGAAACCAAAAACCCAAAACACTTGCACTTGGTTAATAGTCTTACGTTGCCTTAAACATTTTTAAACAAACATTTGAATGTCATTACATTAGTGGAAAGAGTGTTGTGTCTGAGTCAGAAGGTGGTATGTCAGCCTTAGCTTTGCTGTGTTGCAGCTCTTGAGACCTTGGGCAACCATGAAATCTTCTCAGTCCAAGTTCCCTCACCAGGAAAGTGGAGACCGTCATACACACTCATAGGGCTGCCGTAATGGTTAGGTGACATCATATATATGTGATCACACACCTTGTAAATGGCACAGATGTAACTGTTCTCTTTGCCCGCTGGACAGTGAATGAACCCGTCCCAAAATCTCATCCATCTTCTTGGGCCCGTGAAGGAGTGGGGAGGGCCGTCAGACCTCAGTGGAGGTCTAACACCTGTGAACACAGAGGGCGAAGCAGGGGGGTGGGTGGGAAGACCCTCAGGCTGCAGTGTGACTCTTGGCCAGGCCAGTGGGGACTCCTTGGCAAAATTACCTGAAGGAGGAGGCTGCATTTGCAGGACTGGGCCTGCACAGCACCTGGTGGGCTTGGGGACAGGGGGACTGGGGGGTGACACGGCGGTGCGTGCCAGAGGGCCAGCAGGAGCTGTGAGTCGGCTCTGCTCCCTGTACCACATCCCAGCGGTGAGCTGGCATGACTACCACATTTCCCTCTTTCTTCTTCCCCTTGCTGGTCCCACCTCTGCAATATGTTGCTATCATCTCCATTGTCCCTGACAGTCCCATTTCCATGTAATTTCTTCACTAATTCCTCCTAAGGTATGCTGACAGAGTAATCCTTGTGAAGACAGCTCAGCTTACATCACCACTCAGACCCTTTTAGGGGTTCCTTCTTGCCCAAGAGCACGCCCCGCCTCTCACCTGGTGTGCTAGCGGGGCCAGGCCTGCTCACGCAGCCCCCTCTCTGCCTGAACCTGACCTCCCATATCTATGGACCGTCCCCCATGACACGGCAGCAGTGCGCCTGCTCATGGGACTGCCGTTCAACCTGGCAAAAACACAGAAGGTTGGTTTTGGTTACACAATATGAAATTGTACCTGGACCCTGGATTTTACGTTCAGGGGGACATAGCTTGCTTTTGCAACCCAGTGGAGTTTCAGGAAATGCAACTAAGTGTATAAAATCCCTGATAAGATCCCATTTGGGGTTTTCTGCAACCTGGTAGCATTTCACCTACACAGGCAGAAAACAATTGCCACCAGCCGAAGTGGTTTTTCCACGAGGTAGGTGGGAGATTTGGGAAGTCCTGCTGCAGAATACTCCTCAGCCAGCCATTCTCTGGAAAAGCCTTCCTTCTGCTTATCCAGTCAGCTCTGACATGTATAAAGTGTCTATGTCAAGACCTCACTTGAGACAGGCCTCCCCAATCCCTGTGCCAAGTCCCTGTGCCTCTCCATCCTTCTTTCCACTCACTAACTTCAGTTACCTCTCCTTTCTAGTGAGTTCCCTGGCTTAGTAACTGCCCCCAGAAGGTAATTTTTGCCATGTAGATGGATGACTGTATTGGTTTCCAGTGGGCAAGAGGCAAGGGCTAGAGCACCCCTGGGAGGAGATGTGGAAAACGTAGGATGCTTTGAGAGGATCTGGAAGGGCAAATCCTCAAATCCTTGCCTTGTGCAGGGGGCAGAGGTAGCCCAAAGGGGAGAAATCAGCCAGGTGCCCTCTGTCGCACCGCCTCAATGTCATCACTCTCAAGGATGGCACGTGCAGACCATTTTTTCCTAACGTGAGGGACATGAGGCAGAGAGAGGTGGATCTGAGGAACTTGCATATCGCCTTTGCTGTGCGGATATCTGTCATGGCAACACGATAGGTTCTGCTAGATCGCAACACATGAATTTTTGAAAATCACCACAGACGTAGAAACCACAGGGCTTATAGGGATCATGGGGTTACAGGCACAATACTCAAAACTCTCATCAGTAAAACTAAAACACAACAGCACAGACACCTAATAAAAATGGCAATACAGTTTGGTATATGTTAAGTGGTTAGGAGAGGCATATGTGGACAGTACATAAGGCATTTTATCTTAAAAAGGACCTGAAGCTCACCTTTGGAAGGCCCCCTGGTTCCCAGGCCCACTGCCTGTGTGTGAGAGGAAGAGAACAAAAAAGAGAGAAAGTGAGAGAAATGAGAGAGAAAGGGAAAAGAAATGCAGAAAACAGAGGAAAAAGACAAAGGAGGCTGAGGGGAGATTACAGAGGGGCGGGGCCAGGGTGGACTTTGCTCCGGTGCTGCTGTGGGTTAGCAGGACAGGCAGGAGAAGGAGTATCTGAAATCGTCTTAAGCATTCCTACACAGCTCCGCTCCACTGGGTTCAGTTTTCGGTGCTCCTCTGGTGTTTCTCAAAGACAGGATTTTGCATGAGTAGCATATTATCTGCATTTTGGAAGCGAGGATTATAGCAGAACTGACTGTACTTCAGCTCAACGAGAAGATGATAGAATTTTGCTCTTTGTATCTCTGCCTTTCCAATGATAATGATGTCTCGCTTTGTCTCACACTTGAATCTTTTCCCTTCCTGGCTCTCTTCTACTAGATTTGTACTATTGTCAATGTTTTCCATAACCAGAGGCACCCTTTTAGCTCAGTCATGAAAATACGTATTCTGGTAATTTGACTGACTCCTTCTGGTTTCAATGTTGTCTACTGAACTCTTTTCAGGTGCTTGCTAACTGTCAAAAGCCCTTTGTGTGACCTATAGAGCCCAGGGGTCCACTCCTCCCTCACCAGCTCTACTACCTGACCTATTTGCTGTTCTTTGAACAGAGGGAGCCCATTCTTGCTAAGGAACTTTACATCTTCAGTCCTCAAAGCCCATCTGTGGCCTATCCAGACCTCTGCCTGGAATGCTCCTTCATCCTGTACACATATGGCCCGCTCCCTCACTTCTTCAGGTTTCTGCTCCAAAGGTATTTCCTTGAAGAGGACTTCTCTTATCTTCCCAAATAAAACTACCTCTCACACCCACCCAGGTCACTCCATCAGTTCTTATCCACTTTTTTCCTAATTTATTTTTACTTCTGGCATTGTTACTCATCACCACCTCACACAATAATTGCATATCCATTCCTTTATGGATCATCTTCCATGACTAGAATAGGTCTCACCAGCTCCCAATGCCTAAAACAGTTTCAGGTACGCAGTAAGTATTCAGTAAATATTAGTCAGTGAGTGAATGGCCCATGTATATTATTAAAGATGTAAATAAAAATACTAAATTATTTGCAATCAATTAAGCCATTAAAATAGTCTAGCACCAAATGTGTGCCCTGTCCTCAATGCTTGGATGGATATACCTGGCTGACGCCAGTGAGATCATGAAATGGGCCGACTGGGTCTTAAATACTCTGGTTTTCCCAGTCTGTGTTATTTTTCAGTCCTCAGTGGTACCTTCACCCCTCGTCTAGCCCCCCAAATTCTCTCTGCTATAGTAACACATGCTTTTGAACAACTCGCAAACTTAGGTGGCCTCTGATTCTAACCTTAAGTTAAATGAAGTGAAAACCAGTAGGTAAATCAGGATTTGGAGGAGTCTTTTGTATCCTCTAAAATAATCCCCTGGAGGCAGTTGTGTAGTCTATTTTGTAGGAGGATAAAAAATCCAGAGAACACTTGATAATGCAATGTTGTCTCAGAAGACACAGATTCTAAGTACAGCAGCTTAGAGCACCAAGGAGCAACATGTACCCTGTACCACCGAACGGGATTGTTTGAAGATGTTCCAGTTAAACATATTCCTTTACTTTACCCCTTTAAGCACACTTGCTCTCATAAGGATCCCCCAAGGAAACAGGATAACCATTTTGTATTTTTTTAATTTCGAGAGATCTGTTGCCCATCCACTTTGCTAAGATGTAGTTGGTCTCATCCATTCAGAGGCCAGATGGTGACTATTGCTCAGTCCCATTCCAACAAGGGAATTTTTTACAAACATGCTTTTGTAATTACTTTTCATCTAATTAGCTAAACAAAGTAATGAGCCCTCATGGTCTAACAACCTTCTTGCTATATGACAAGTACATTGTAATCTATCAGTCATCACAATTTATGCTAAATTTACTTAATTATGCAAATTTAATCTGTTCACATTTTGTTACACTAAATTCACCACATGTAAATTAGACTATGATTTAGTAACAAAATAAAATGAAGAAATAATACCTTTATTTCCACTGAGTCAGATTGAGCGGTAGTCAACAATCCTAGGCCACGTGTGTGATCTACCACGAGTCATTATTATTTTCAGTGAAACATGATGTAGTTATAAAAACACTCTCATAAATGATGCTTATCCCTTGTTAGGGAATGGTCCTTTAATTTGTTATCCTTATCTGAGGTAAGAATCAAGTTTAAATTGTTTAAAATAGCAATCATGTTATTCACAAATTAGGTGAATTCCCCTGGAATTGAAACACCAGCACATTTAACTCAACATAACATCTGGTAAATAGAAGCATCCTCCATGGCCATATGCGCTCAGTGGTCAAACCTCACAGGAAAATGAGATTAGAACAGACGTCTCCTTCATTGAAATAGCCAATTGATCTCTTTTCCCACTCAGTTGCCTGGACTTTTGTCTGAATAAACCAAATAGAAAGGTTACCTTGGCTTCTTATATATACAGCCTGCTTCCTCAGTTTTGTCTTCCTGCCTCCTCCAGATGATAAGCAGTCAATGAAGAAGTACAAGTCCTGAAAGTGCAGAGTTGAGTGTTTTAAAAAACAAAACTGGCATGTTATATGACTGTGGGTGCTTATGCCACTGCAGATAGAAGATGGTTCTCAAAAGCGCTATTGAGTCCTCAAACTGTTAACTTTTATTAATGTGAACACGGTGCTAGGCTAGTTTCTGGGGACTTTGGAAAAGAAATATACCATATGATCCTTGCCCCAAAGAGCTTCTTTCTGGGAAAAAAAAAACCACAGGAAACAACTAGAGAAAAATACCTAATTATTATATATACTTCGAAAATGACCAGAGCACAATATGGAGTTAAGTATTCTATGATGAAGATTATGGCTACACACTAAATGTGTTTGAAAGTATAAACCCTAAAGGAGAGGCTGGCACCCAGCCCACACTGCCCTAGTAGGAGGCATAGTGTTGATGTCATGTCCCCCAAGCACCAGGCAAAGTACAGTGAGTGCAGGGCGATAAATAGGAAATGACAGATAATTTACAGCATATACTAGACTTGAAGCAAGATGACGCTGATGAAATAAGGGAAGAGAAGCATATGTAAATAGAGCATGGACATTATATACAAACAACAGGGCAAACATATCTTGTGGATGGAAATTGAAGAGAGAGCAAGAAAGAGACATTTCCTTTGACAGAAAGGCAGGAGGTGTGGTATAAAGAGTATTAGCTTTGGTTTCAGACACACAGGAATTTAAATCCTGGCTCTTCCACTAACCATGTGAAACTGGGTGCATTATCTAACTTCTGTAAATCTCATTTTCCCCACATCTCTTGTGAGGCTCCTAGTTTGTGCAATTGTTATTAACATTAACTATGTTAAGATGTGGGGAACACCCCACCATGCTGCTGTTATATCTGTCTTCCTCAATAGACTGTGAGTTGCTCACAAAAGGGGTTGTGTCTTAATGGTCTTAGTATTTTGAATTCCTACTACAGCCTCTGACTCATGGTGGATTCTTACTGAATATTGAAATAATAAGAATCATGGAAACTGGACATTTGGATAATAAGGGGGGCTTATTATTAACTGAGTACTTGCTTTGCTCTCAGCTCTGTGATAGGAGCATGTCATGACCATCTTATTTAATTCTCATTAACAATTTGATTGTAGACATGAGCATCCTATGCAAATGAGGACAGAAAGCTGCTCAAGTTTAGGGGGCCAGTAAATGGTGATACTCTGAACTGGCAAAGTGGAGACCAGCTCTGCTCCTGTATTAGCAGAGGAAAATCCCACCGACCAATAGGAGTTTGAGGAGCCGCCTGAGTACCAAAAAGGGAGAATTCATGAGAGGAGTGAGAGCATTCCAGGAATGGCAACAGCTTCAAAGCCACTCCAGCGCGGGACAGAGGTGGGATGGGAGCTTTGGAAGGGGCAGATTCTTAAGCACAGGCAGGAAAGGTGGGGCTTCGCGCCCCTGGGTGTCACAGGTCATGCTCTGTGCAGGTGGGCACAAAGCCTCTACACGGAACTCTAGCTCTGGCTGTTGGAGTGTGCCATGCTGCAGACCAGAGGTGCAGAGGTGGACGGTGCAGGGGTCCAGGCTAGGGATAGCACAGAGCAGACAGAAAGCTCTTCTGAGGCAGGGGGCGGGGCTCGGCACTGCCAGTCCCAGAGGGAGCCTAAGGAAAGGCCACTGGATTTGGCTACAGATTGATTGCAGGTAGCATTAGCCACTCTTTAACAACCAGAGAAAAACATGTAGCAATACAGTAGCCACTTAATGTACTGGTCAAGGTGGTCCTGGCAGGATTCCAGCTGTGTGACCTAAGCAAAGTGACTCAAACCTCCCTGCGTGTCTGTGCCCCTCTTCTGTAAAATGGGGGTGCTGTCTCCAGGATGATTATGGTTGGGAAACGAGTCACTACCAGTAGAAACTTGACAAATGTCACTCGAATGGCTAATGAATTTAAAAGAAAAAGAAGAGTAGACTGACTAAAGACTTTATGTTCAGAAGGTGTATTTCATTTGCTTTTTTGTTTTCTACAGGGTCCACTCACATTCCCTAAATATAATACAGAATTTGCAAACTGTTTATTGGGAGAGTTATTCCAAACTACGGCCCACATCCTTAATTTTAGCTGGCCTTAGGCAGGGGGTGTCCTGTGGACCCCCTGCAGGCTGACAGGTCTGACATCAAACACATATACAACTCCCTCTGTCCTGGGTCCTTATCCCTGCCTCCAAAAGGCAGCGCTGGTTGTCTAGCAATGCTCCAGGCTCAATTTTAATTTCTTATCTCCCCCCTCCCAACACATATCAAATTTATAACGGGGTCTTACTCTTTCTTTCATTGTAAGGCCTCTTAGATTCATTTCTCCTCAATTTCCACATTTTCCTTTCTCCCTATTTTTTTTTCCCTTCCAATGGTCTTCTGGTGACCTCTCTGTCTCTTTCTATCCAGGGCCAAATTAATGATCAACCGATTATTTACGATACCATTTACAATGCTTTTCTCCCTTTGAACTCTCCTCTGACTGTTAGAGCCAATTGAATTTTTGGTTTGTTATTAAAGGCTTTACTTGGTACAGTCTTCCCAAATTCTTAACTAGGGGATGGTGCCTTGAACCCACTCACAGCTCACGCCCGTTGCTTTCCAGGACATCCCTTCTCCGGTCCCCGATGAAATTCCATCTTTTCCGGAAGACCTGGTTTGAGTCCCACATCCCACAGGAAGCTCTCCTTGGCCGGTTTTTCCAGCCTTAATGTCCTTTATCGCTTTGGGACCTCACCCCATTTAACACTGAATTTCGCTAAACACTCGCGACTTTGTCCTGGAGGGTAACTCGACTTCTGGCCGAGCGTAGGATCCCGCACTCAATGAAGCTGAAAGAATGGAAAGATCAGCAAACGAGCACGCTCCCGGCCGGGGCCCTGATAGCTAATTACCAGCACAGACCCGCTCAGCCGACCAGTCTGAGCCCGCGAGGCCGACCTCTGGTCGCGCCAGGCAGCGCTCGGCGGACGGCGCCCCGGAATCGGAGCTGCTCCGGCGCCCACTCGCACGGCTCCGCTGCCGGGACGAGGGTGCAGCGCCCCGCGCTCCGCTCCCGCCTCCCGAGGGCCCAGCGGCGGGGGACCCGACGGGATTCGGGAGCCGCAGCCACCGGCGCCGCCGACCCGCGGGAGGCGAGGGCGACGGGGCCGAGGCCGGAGGCGGGGTCCAGAGTCGCCCCCGCCCTCTCCCTCGCGGCCATTGGGCAGCCTCCGCGGCGCGCCCTGGACGGGGCGGGCCTCCCGGCCCCCCCACTCGGTTCCTCCCCTCTCGCCGGGTGGGAGCAGTGGGAGGCGGGCAGCTTGGAGGGGCCGCGGGGGGCGTCCGGTTACATCCCCGCCTTTCTCGGCCTCGGGCCGCCGAGCCACCGGGTTTGCGGGAGTCAGTTTGGGAACATGCTGGGCGCGATCGGCCGGAGCGGGGCTGAGTGGACGCGGGCGCTGCTCCTGCAGCTGCTGCTGGCGGGACCCGGGGGCTGCCTGAGCCGCCAGGACCTCTTTCCCTTCGGCCCCGGACACGGGGACCTGGAGCTGGAGGCCGGGGATGACCGCGTCTCCCCGGCCCTGGAGCTGAGCGGGGCACTCCGCTTCTTCGACAAATCCGACATCCACTCGGTCTACGTGAGTGCGGCCGGGCAGGCGGTGGGGCCGAGCGGGCGTCGGAAGGAAGCCCGGGGCGGGCCGGGGGCTCCTGCCGAGCCGGATGGACGTGGGCGTCATGGGCGGGGACCGGGACGCGCTGGCCCGCGCGCGGGTGCGTTGCTCGGTCTCCGAGTCCCGGTGGGTTCCCGCCTCCGTCTCGCCCGTCGACGTCTCCCCGCCGCCGGGCCTCTGTCCTCCGAGGAGCGCGGGGGGCTGGGGCGGCCGCCCCGTCTGCGAGCCCCGCGCGTGCCCCGCCCGGCTCCGGGACCCCGGGCGAAGCTTCCCTCCGGCTGCTGCGCGCGGCATCGCCTCCGGGAAGTCGGTTCTTGTCCCGCCATTGTCCCGTTGCCCTCGGGGACCGGACCCGGTCCGGCTGGGACAGGCGCGGGCGCGGAGCCTCTTCAGGGCAAAGGCTGAGCTGGCTCGAGGCCGGCGCGCGGGCCCGGGCCTCCTGTGGGTGCCAGGGCAGGAAACGGGCATTTCGCCGACAGCCCCCGCATTTGGGGGCTCCGTGGACCCCGTGTGTGTGAACTCCGGATGTGTCCCGGCAATGATTCTGCTGTCCAGCTGAGCTCGTTTCAGTCCAGAGTTTAGGGCTGGGAAAGCAGGGCGACCGGGCGACCCAATTTTCTGTCGCCCAGCATTGTCACCATGGGGGGCGCCAATTGGGGAGTAGGCCAGGTGAACTTTAGTTCTCTGGCCAGGCCTCCTCTAGGCCCAGGGACTCTGTCAAGTTGGGGCAGTCCTTTCGTGCTGCGGCCTTCCTGGGCCGCGCACCATGTGGGTTTCATATAAAGCAGCGTGCGATCCAGAAGCAGCTGGAGCCTGTGCTGCGCATGAAATGGCTGTGCTCTTGTCTGGCCAGGGGAGACTGTGCTTGGACACACCCACGCGGAGCTTGTCAGCTTTGCCTAAAAAGAATGAATCCTCAAAGTCTCCACTCCAGACAGTGTTGGCCTTGTCGGCTCACTGCCCCGAGCTCCTTGTGCAGTCTGGTCAGGCTTCCCTTCCTTAGAACAGTGTTTCTTAATGGGTAAAATAAAACCCACAGGTTTTCCAAGGAAAAAAGTTATGTTAAAATACAGGTCAAAATATTAAAAGTTGTATTAAGTAATATATGTGTTTATTTTTAACCACATTAAAGAGCAAGTTCCAGCCGTGCATGTAGTGGTGGTCCAGCTAATTACTGAACTCTCAAGATCACAAGGACTGTAAACAGTATTTGAAGACACCTACAGTGACTCCCTGTGTCTTCTCTGAGTGGCAAGGTCACTTAGCGCTACTACCTTTATTATATAAGTGCTTTGTTGCCTACATTCACATTGGAGGGAAATGCTAAGTATCACTTCAGGGTTACCAAAAATAATGAATTTCTTTTTCTCCCCCAAGTTAACAGACCCACTGAATTCTATTCATGAACCCCTGTGGGGGTCATTGGGTCTCAAGTTAAGAACCCTGTGTTAAATTTGGGACATCCTCCCCTCCTTTACTTGTGACATCAGACTAACCACTTTACAGTTTACAGACTTAGAAACTCTTTGCTAAACATGGTTCCTGTCAAACCATTACCTTCCTGGAAAGTCTATTTGGGTCTAATCCGCATGTCAGTGAGAGAATCCCAGAGCTCTCTCTTTGGATCTTATATCTATGCTACAGGTTGGGTTCCCAGAAGCTGTCTCTAAGGTGGAAATTACCAGGCAGTTTATTTCTTGAGGGTGAGCGCCTCAGGTCCACATGTGTGATAGGAGGGAAATAGGGTTGAGCAGAGGGAGCAGCTGAGCTGCATTGCAGTCCAGCAAAGGTCTCAGCCAGCCCCTGGGAGGGAGGAGGGTGGAATGGCCGGCCATTCAGAGCTGTCTCAAGGCTGCACGAGAGGGCATGAGATCCTTATGGTGATCAGCTATTGGATATGGGCTTCCCTGGAAGGAGGTATGACCCTGGGCGAGGGTAGTTTTTTTGATGGAGGCAGTCCTCACAGAGGGTTGACAACTGAGGACTGCCTTCCCTGGAGCTGAAGAAGGGTCATCTGGTGACAGATCTCAGCATCCTCTACTATCCGTATCTGCGTAGAGGCCATTTCGAGCTGATGGAAGCCTTCACATGGCCCTGCATGAAAAGGTGAATTGACAAGGAGTGTGAGCATGGACTAGGTGGTCCATTCCTAGTTCTGGGTACTAAACTAGGCAAGTGAAAGGGACACCCACCAATAAGGAAAACACTTATTGGGTGAGTATATCTACATGTGTTAGGGTCTTGTTTTACATTATTTAATCCTCAAAACAACTCACCCCTTTTTTCAGATGAAGATATAATAATCGTTATTAGTAATTACCCAAAGCCAAACAACCAATTAATTGCCCAACTAGGATTCTAGCCTGTCTCTCTGACTCATAATGTGTTCTAGCGTCAAGTCTAAATCATATGGTAATGGACAGGAGAGACTGTCGTGGGCCAGCATAGTGTGGTTTTACAGAGGTGGTTACATTTAAGACTTGAAAGACAAGTCCACTTTCAGTAAGTAGAGGGGAAATGGAGAGGCCATTCCAGGTGGGAGGTACTCTAGGGACATGCATGAGGATGGGAACAAGTTTGGCATATGCTGGGAGAGAGGAATGTGATACAACCGGAGCAGAGTGTTTCCATTGGAGTAGGAGTTTCTGTCTGGGTAGGCAAGTGGAGTTGGGAGATAGAATTTATCCGTTAGCTTTTATGTGTAAACAAGTACAAAGCCTCAGGGGCATGTAACATTAAGCATTTACTGCTCAAGTGTCTGGAATCAGCAGGTGTGGACTGACTAAGGTGGCTTTAGCAGAGAAGTTGGGATGATTTGTGTCTGCTCTATGGGTTTCTCATCCTGCACTTTGTTTAATATGGTGGCCATTAGCCATATGTAGCTATTTAAAATTGAATTAAGTAATATTACAATTTCTGCCTTTCAGTCACACTAACCACATTTCAAATGCTCAGTACCCTCACACAGCTAGTGGTTACTATATAGGACAGTGCCGCTGCCCTGTAGTTTGTTTCCATCATCACTAAAAATTCTGTTGAATAGAGCTGCTTCAGAGGGCCAGCTCACACATGCGCTTTTTCATGAGGATGTTACAGGCACAAGACAGTAAGCAGGAATGCATAGTGCTTTTTCAAGCCTCTGCCTGGGACATGTCTCCTAACATCTCATGGACTAAAGCAAGTCACATGACTGAGCCGGGTCAGCCGGTGAGGCAGGTCACCCTACCCCATATAGTGGCAGCAGGCATGGATACAGGGAGAAAGGAAGATGTGCAGCCAACTGATGCCATGAACTTCATGGAGGGTCATGAGAGATGGCTACAAGGTTGATGGCTGGGGTAAGCTGCATGCCCATCTTTAGAAAGGTAAGTTTGTCAGTGGTTTGCAAGACAGCATGAAGAGGGACAAGAAGAATCTGGGAGCAGGAAAACCAGTCCCATGAGTTGCTGTTTCACCCAGACTTGTAAGGATGAGGGCTTACAGAAAGGGAGCAAGGAAGAAGGGTGAACCAGGGAGGTGATCTACGATGCATCAACAGGACTTCTGACCAGTCACATAGGGGACATGAAGAAGAAGGCAGATGGGCAGGGTGGGGAGGATTGTCATTGAGGAGTTAAGGAGTGATGAGATGGCCAGGAGGGCTGACATAAATGAAAAGTGTGAGCCCAGGCTTGGCTTTGTGGCATTGGGGACTAACAAGGGAACGTTGGAGATGCCCCATAGCCAGTAAACCTTCAATCACGCAGTCAGGCTAGGGAGGCAAGTGGAAGCCTTGAGACTGATTTACAAGAGGAAATAGAGTAAGAAAGAAGCTGAGGGTTGAGAGCCCTGGGAAATAACATTACTGATGACCTAACATGGCAGTTCTCAAAAGTGTGGTCTGGGGAGTCCTGGGTGTCCTGGAGACTTTAAAGAAATTCACAAGGTCAAAACTCTTTTCCTCACCATGCTAAAATGGTATTTACTGTTTATACTTGCATGCTCTCATGTGCATACGGTGGAGTCACCAGAAACTATGTGATGTGTGGTATCTATCACCACAGATAAAATGTAGAAGATAGGAGAATCCAGTTCAGCTATTAAGCCAGACATCAAATTGGTTTGCAAAAATAAAAAACAATGACACTTCTCTCCCTAAGTACTTTTGGGTTGTATTTTCATAAAAAGTAATGTTAATTATGTTCACATGCAATAAGTTGATTATTATTTAAATATAAATAAAATTTTCTCAGTTTAAATTTTTAAATATTGGACATGATAAATATCGATCAATATAACCAATATAAACACAAGCTTTTGGGGGGGTCTTTAGTAATTTTTAAGAGTGTAAAGGGATCCTGAGACCAAAATGTTCATGAGCTGCTGATCTAATAGTATCTAAACCCTGCATGCCTCTGCCTTAGTTTCAGATCCGTTTGAAGGCGGGAGAAGGGTATGGGTGGGGAAATGTTCTGTGTTAAGGTGAGGACCCTTGTGGGTCACCAGACTTCCTCCTGTGGGCCATGGCAGGCTCCCTACGTGGTAAGATCTGATTCTCCCCATGGAATAACCTCTTCTTTTTGGATGTAAATCAGCACAGCCCCATTGTTGAAACCAGCCATTCTCTGGACCTCATCCGGGGTAATGAGTGGAGAATGGGCCAATCTGTAAATCTCCTAAACCAGCTGACTGAGCCATTGGACGTTTCTTGTGAGCTCTGCTGCCTTGACCTGCGAACTGAACTCCCAGGCAAGATGTCTTCAAAAATGCAATGAGGCTGTACAGAACAATAAAAGACATTTTTTCTTTTTTTTTTCCACTGGATTCTATCATCTGTTTACTAAAGCTGGTTATCTCATGCTTATCGGAAGCCTTGATTGCCTGTCTAGACCAATAGAAGGATTTCTAGAGCATGATAATATTGCATATTAAATTATTTATATCTTGATGCCTAAAAATGGGGAAATGAATTAGTTGTTATTTAATCCAGCTTGTTTTTGCAATAAAATCCTTCGTGTTATGGAAAAATAATAGAAGGATATTCCTGATAGCAGAGAGAATGTATACCTTTATCCTGACTCATCTCCCTGCCTCTAGTGTCTCTCTCACACACACACTCCTTCCACAAATGGAGTTTTGTTACACCACTTACGTATCGGAATCTTTCCTGAAGTAGGGTAAATTTAACTCATTCTTCAAGATCAGCTAACTTTCTTCTTATTTTTACCCTACCTTCTCTGCCCTTACAGGCCACTCACTCTCTTCAAAACTTGGTTCATTCCACCAGCGTTTATCAAGGGATTCTCAAGTGTCATAGGGGACTCTGCTAGTTGCTGGGGCTATAAACTGTGAAACACAGCAACTGAACATGACCAGCTCCCTTCCCTCAAGGAAGTCTCAGGGTCATGAGGGAGCCACAGGTGAACAGGTGACTCCAAGGCCCTGTGCTGTGGGCCATGATAGAGGAACAACACTCAGGACTTGGGGAGCTCAGGCATGACTCCATTCCACCAGGTTCACTCCCTGACCCTCAGCAGACCTGAGCTAAGTCTCCATTGTACTGTGGTCATTGTGCGTGTTCCTTTGCTTGTCTTATTTTATTTTTTTTGAATGGTTTGAATTTTTAAAAGCTATTATTGATATACACTCTTATGAAGCTTTCACATGAAAAAACAATGTGGTTACCCATATTATCAAGTCCCCACCCATGCCCCAATGCAGTCACTGTCCATCAGTGTAGTAAGATGCCACAGATTCACTATTTGCCTTCTCTCTGCTACACTGTTTTCCCCTGATCCCCCGCATCATTTGTACTAAAAATAATACCCCTCAATCCCGTTCTCCCACCCTCCCAACCTGCCCTCCCACACCCCTCCCCTCTGGTAACCACTAGTTCCTTCTTGGAGTCTCTGAGTCTGCTGCTATTTTGTTCCTTCAGTTTTGCTTTGTTGTTACACTCCACAAATGAGGGAAATCATTTGGCACTTGTCTTTCTCCACCTGGCTTATTTCACTGAGCATAATATCCTCCAGCTTCATCCATGTTGTTGCAAATGGTAGAATTTGTTTCTTTCTTATGGCTGAATAGTATTCCATTGTGTATATGTACCACCTCTTCTTTATCCGTTCATCTACTGATGGACACTTAGGTTGCTTCCATATCTTGGCTATTGTGAAAAGTGCTGCAATAAACATAGGGGTGCATATGTCGTTTTGAATCTGAGAACTTGTATACTTCGGGTAAATTTCCAGGAGTGGGATTCCAGGGTCAAATGGTATTTCTATTTTGAGTTTTTTGAGGAACCTCCATATTGCTTTCCACAATGGTTGAACTAGCTTACATTTCCACCAGCAGTGTAGGAGGGTTCCCCTTTCTCCGCATCCTCACCAGCATTTGTTGTTCTTAGTCTTTTGGATGCTGGCCATCCTTACTGGTGTGAAGTGATATCTCATTGTGATTTTAATTTCCATTTCCCTGATGATTAGTGATGTGGAGCATCTTTTCATGTGTCTGTTGGCCACCTGAATTTCTTCTTTGGAGAACTGTCTCTTCATATCCTCTGCCCATTTTTTAATTGGGTTATTTGCTTTTTGGGTGTTGAGGCGTGTAAGTTCTTTATATATTTTGGATGTTAACCCCTTGTCAGATATGTCATTTACAAATATATTCTCCCATACTGTAGGATGCCTTTTTGTTCTGTTGATGGTGCCCTTTGCTGTACAGAAACTTTTTAGTTTGATGTAGGCCCATGAGTTCATTTTTGCTTTTGTTTCCCTTGCTCGAGGAGATGCGTTCAGGAAGAAGGTGCTCATGCTTATATTCAGGAGATTTTTGCCTATGTTGTCTTCTAAGAGTTTTATGGTTTCATGACTTACATTCAGGTCCTTGATCCATTTCAAGTTTACTTTTGTGTTTGGTGTTAAACAATAATCCAGTTTCATTCTCTTGCATATACCTGTCCAGTTTTGCCAACACCGGCTGTTGAAGAGGCTGTCATTTCCCCATTGTATGTCCATGGCTCCTTTATCGTATATTAATTGACCATATATGGTTTGATTTATATCAGGGCTCTCTAGTCTGTTCCATTGGTCTATGGGTCTTTTCTTGTGCCAGTACCAAATTGTCTTGATTAATGTGGCTTTGTAGTAGAGCTTGAAGTTGGGGAGCATAATCCCCCCTGCTTTATTCTTCCTTCTCATGATTGCTTTGGCTATTTGGGGTCTTTTGTCATTCCACATGAATTTTAGAATGATTTTCTCTAGTTTGTTGACGAATGCTGTTGGTATTTTGATAGGAATTGCATTGAATCTGTAGATTGCTTTAGGCACGATGGCCATTTTGACAATATTAATTCTTCCTATCCATGAGCATGGGATGTGTTTCCATTTATTGGTATCTTCCTTAATTTCTCTCATGAGTGTCTTGTAGTTTTCAGAGTATAGTTCTTTCACTTCCTTGGTTAGGTTTATTCCTAGGTATTTTAATTCTTTTTGATGCAACTGTGAATGGAATTGTTTTCCTGATTTCTCTCTGCTAGGTCATTGTTAGTGTATAGGAATGCAACAGATTTCTGCATATTAATTTTGTATCCCGCAACTTTCCTGGATTCCATATTAGATTTAGTAGTTTTGGAGTGGATTCTTTAGGGTTTTTTATGATCAATATTATGTCATCTACAAGCAGGGACAGTTTAACTTCTTCCTTGCCAATCTGGATGCCTTTTATGTTTGTGTTGTCTGATTGCCATGGCTAGGACCTCCAGTACTGTGTTGAATAGAAGTGGGGAGAGTGGTCTTGTTCCTGATCTTAAAGGAAAAGCTTTCAGCTTCTCACTGTAAAGTATAATGTTGGCTGTGGGTTTGTCATATATGGCCTTTATTATGTTGAGGTACTTGCCCTCTATACTCATTTTGTTGAGAGTTTTTATCATGAATGGATGTTAAATTTTGTGAAATGGTTTTTCAGCATCTATGGAGATGATCATGTGCTTTTTGTCCTTTTTGTTGATGTAGTGGTTGATGTTTATGGATTTTTGAATGTTGTACCATCCTTGCATCCCTGAAATAAATCCTATTTGATCATCATGGATGATCCTTTTGATACATCTTTTAATCCGGTTTGCTAATATTTTGTTGAGTATTTTTGCATCTGTGTTCATCAGGGATATTGGTCTGTAATTTTCTTTTCTTGTGCTGTCTTTGCCAGAGTGATGGTGGCCTCATAGAATGAGTTTGGAAGTATTCCCTCCTCTTCTACCCTTTGCAAAACTTTAAGGAGGATGGGTATTAGGTCTTCACTAAATGTTTGATAAAATTCAGCGGTGAAGCTATCTGGCCCAGGCATTTTGTTTTTAGGTAGGTTTCGATTACCAGTTCAATTTCCTTGCTGGTAATTGGTCTGTTCAGATTTTCTGTTTCTTCCTGGGTCAGCCTTGGAATTTTGTTTTTTTCTAGAAAGTTGTCCATTTCTTTTAGGTTATCCAGTTTGTTAACCTATAATTTTTTGTAGTATTCTCTAATAATTCTTTGTATTTCTGTGGTATCCATAGTGATTTTTCCTTTCTCATTTTTTATTCTGTTTATGTGAGTAGACTCTCTTTTTTTTCTTGATAAGTCTGGCTAGGGGATTATCTAATTGGTTTATTTTCTCAAAGAACTAGCTCTTGCTTTCATTGATTCTATTGTTTTATTCTTCTCAATTTTATTTATTTGTGCTCTAATCTTTATTATGTCCCTTCTTGTACTGACTTTGGGCCTCATTTGTTCTTCCTTTTCTAGTGTCTTTAATTGTGATCTTAGACTGCTTGTATGGGATTGTTCTTCTTTCCTGAGGTCGGCCTGTATTGCAATATAATATACTTTCCTCTTAGCACGGCCTTTGCTGCATCCCGCAGATTTTGCGGTGTTGAATTATTGTTGTCATTTGTCTCCATATATGGCTTGATCTCTGTTTTATTTGGTCATTGATCCATTGGTTATTTAGGAATATGTTGTAAAGCCTCCATGTGTTTGTGGGATTTTTTCATTTACTTTGCGTAATTCATTTCTAGTTTCATACCTTTGTGGTCTGAGAAACTGGTTGGTGCAATTTCAATCTTTTTGAATTTACCGAGGCTCTTTTTGTGGTCTAGTATATGATCTATTCTTGAATATGTTCCATGAGCACTTAAGAAGAATGTGTATGCTGTTGCTTTTGGGTGTAGAGTTCTGTAGATGTCTGTTAGGTCCATCTGTTCTATTGTGTTGTTCAGTGCCTCTATGTCCTTACTTATTTTCTGTCTGGTTGATCTGTCCTTTGGAGTGAGTGGAGTGTTTAAGTCTCCTAGAATGAATGCATTGCATTCTATTTCTCCTTTTAATTATGTTAGTATTTGTTTCACATATGTAGGTGCTTTTGTATTGTGTGCATAGATATTTATAATATTTATATCATCTTGTTGGATTGACCCTTTTATCATTATGTAATGTCCTTCTTTGTCTCTTGTGATTTTCTTTGTTTTGAAGTCCATTTTGTGTGATACAAGTACTGCAACTCCTGTTTTTTTCTCCCTATTAGTTGCATGAAATATCTTTTTCTATCCCTTCACTTTTAGTCTGTATATGTCTCTGGGTTTAAAGTGAGTCTGTTGTAGGCAGCATATAGATGGGTCTTGTTTTTTTATCCATTCAGTGACTCTGTGTCTTTTGATTGGTGCATTCAGTCCATTTACATTTAGGGTGATTATGGATAGGCATGTACTTATTGACATTGCAGACTTCAGATTCGTGGTTACCAAAGGTTCAAGGTTAATTTCCTTACTATCTAAGAGTCTAACTTAACTCACTTAATATGCTATTACAAACACAGTCTAAAGGTTTTTTTTCTTCCTCCTCTATTCTTTATATATTAGGTGTCGTATTCTGTACTCTTTGTCTATCCCTTGATTGACTTTGGGGATAGTTAATTTAATTTTGCATTTGCTTAGCAAATTGCTGTCTACTTTTTTTACTGTGGTTTTATTACCCCTGGGGCAGCTAATAAACCTTAGGAACACTGCCATCTATAGCAGTCCCTCCAAAATCCACTGTAGAGATGGTTTGTTGGAGCTAAAATATCTGTTTTTGTTTATCTGGAAATTGTTTAATCCCTCCTTCAAATTTAAATGATAATATTGCTGGATAAAATATTCTTGGTTTGAGGCCCTTCTGCTTCATTGCATTAAATATATCATGCCACTCCCTTCTGGCCTTAAGGTTTCTGCTGAGAAGTCTGATGATAGTCTGATGGGCTTTTCTTTGTATGTGATCTTATTTCTCTCTCTGGCTGCTTTTAATAGTCTGTCCTTATCCTTGATCTTTGCCATTTTAATAACTATATGTCTTGGTGTTGTCTTCCTTGGGTCCCTTGTGTTGGGGGATCTGTGCCCCTCCTGGCCTGAGAGACTATCTCCTCCCCCAGTTTGGGGAAGTTTTCAGCAATTACGTCCTCAAAGACACGTTCTATCCCTTTTTCTCTCTCTTCTTCTTCTGGTACCCCTATAATGCGAATATTGTTCCGTTTGGATTGGTCACACAGTTCTCTCAGTATTCTTTCATTCTTAGAGATCCTTTTTTCTGTCTGTGCCTCAGCTTCTTTGTATTCTTCTTTAGTTTCTATTTCATTTATCATCTCCTCCACCATATCCAATCTGCTTTTAATACCATCCATTGTGTTCTTCAACAATTGGATCTCTGACCAGAATTCATTCCTGAGTTCTTGAATATCTTTCCGTACCTCCATGAGCATGTTAATGATTTTTATTTTGAACTCCCTTTCAGGAAGAGTCATGAGGTCGATGTCATTTAAATCTTTCTCAGGAGTTGTATTAATAATTTTACTCTGAACCAGGTTCCTTTGGTGTTTCATATTTGTATATGGCGCCCTCTAGTGCCCAGAAGCTCTACTCCCTGGAGCTACTCAGCCCCTGAAGCAATGTCGCGGGTCTCAGGGGAGTGTTATTGGTGTCTGGGGGGAGGAAAGAGCTGTTCCTGCTTCCCAGCTGCTATGCCTGTCTCCACTGCCTGAACCAGTGGACTGAGCACACAGGTGTAAGCCTCTATGGTTTGTGTTTGTAGTTGCTGTAGACAGATCTTTCCTATGGCTGGCCTAAAGCCAGGGGTTTGTGAGCCAGGTGGGGCCTGGCCAGGAGAAAGGCACAGTAGGCTGCGTATCACAGAGGGTGTCCTTGGAGCTGTGTAGCCAGCCAGGGAGCTCGAGCACCTGAAGATCGTCTAAGGAGGAAGATTTCTTTTTCCTTCTTAAATATGAGAGTCTCTATATGGCAATGCTCCCAACCTGCTGGGCAGAGTGCACCTGGACAATTTTGTCTACCTGTCCTCTCTCCCGAGCAGTAAGCTCTGTCCAATCCTTGCCCCTTTAGCTAAGGGCTTCCTTGTTAGGTAGTCTCTCAGACTGCCCGCCTTTCTTTTGTCCCAGAGCAGCCAGATATGGATCCCTGCTTTCCACAAGTGGCTGGAATCTCAGTCTCTCCAGGAATTCTGCCTGTCTTAGCTTTCCAACCCCATAATCACGAGAGTATCATGCAAGCACCATGAAATGTAGGTTTGTGCTCCCAGAGCAGATCTCTGGAGTTAGGTATTTGGCAGTCCGTAGCCTCCACTCCCTCCCTGTTCTGTTTCTCTTCCTCCCGCTGGTGAGCTGGGGTGGGGAAAGGGCTTGGGTCCTGCTGGGCCACAGCTTTGGTACGTTACCCTGTTCTGTGAGGTCTGCTCTTTTCTCCAGGTGTATGCAGTCTGGCACAGTCCTCTTTCTTGTTGCTTTTTCAGGATTAGTTTTATTAATTATATTTTCATATTATATTTGGTTTTAGGAGGAAGTCTGTGCCTCACCTCTCATGCTGCCATCTTTCTGCTTGTCTTATTTTATATTCTGCCTGTCCACAGTCTATAAAGCCCCTGAAGTCATAGAGCATGGCTTGCATTTCCTTTGTTTGTCCAATTTTTCCTTTCTTTGGGGATCTTGCCAACCTCTATGGCTTCACCTGCCTATACCACAGCAATGTCTCTGGGCATGACCTTACTCTTTCATGAGCACTAATCCCATATTTCAAAGATGTTTCCATTGCAATGCCCATATGTCCCTTCAGGTTCCATGTGGCACACTGAGAATTACTCATCTCCCTCCTCCCCTCAGCTACTGTCACCACCACTTTCTTTTCCTTGTTTGTGGTTCCTTATGAGGGTTCTCCCACTGCCTTGAGGCTATCTCACTCCCTTCCTATTATATTCATTTATTCTACAAATACCTGTCAAGTTCCTGTTATGTGCCAGGTACTATTTTAGGCACTTAGAATACAAGAGAACAAAACGAAAGAACCCTGTCCTGAAAGAGTTTATATTCTAGCAGAAGAGTGGCAGCAAGAAAATAAATAGTAAACATAATAAATAAGTCAATTATACAGTACATTAGTAGGTGATATACTACTAAATAGCAGGGATCTGGGGGGGAGTAGGCAGTTGGATATATTTGGAAGAGAAGCCTGGGCTTTGGATTTAATCGAGAACTCATTGGCCATAGATGATATTTAAAGGAGGAAAACTAAGTGAATTCTGCCAAGGGAGTGTGTGTAGATAGAGGAAAGGCCCAGTGGAGCATCCACTGGGTCAGGGAAAAGAAGAGGAGTGAACAATGGTGAGCAAAAGGGGTGGCCAGTGAGGTAAGAGGAACGCAGAGGCCCAGCAACCAAGTGAAGGAAGTGTATTGAGGAGGAGCAGTGAGCTGCCATGTTAAATGCTGCTGATGGGCCAAAGGATGAGGACAGAGAATTGACCATTGGATTGCAGAACATGGTGGCCATTTTGGAAAATCACCAGTTCTCCACTGCACCTCCACAGCACGGCTTTGCATCTGTATCTTTCTTGCCACCTTGGAAATGATACTTTTGGTGTTCAGCTTCTTTAATGTTCTTCCCACATCCTAACTACCGAGAAAGGTGAACTTCTTGGCCTGGCTTCAGTGCCTCACCCACTTATCTAGCTTTATTTCCAGCTTTGCCATAACACTTCCCAGGAAAGTAAAGTATGTCTTATTTGGCCCTTTGCTCATTCTTCTCCACTTTATCCATGTCTCAGACTCTCCCTTATTCTCCCAAGTCCTTCTTCCTTACTAATTGGTCAGTGCCAGCTGACTACATTGATCTCTCAGTCCTTAGAACTCTGGAACTTTAATGCTATCCGATCCAGAGCTTAATATATTAACAAATGTTCATGGATCTTAATTTTCCCTGAATCATTGATAGCTAACATGGGAAGGTCTCTGGAGCCCATTGATGTGGTTTGAATCTCTGTTCTGGTTACTTACTAGCTGTGTGATCTTGGGTAAGTTATCCAACCTCTGTATGCCATGGTTTGTTCATTTGTACAACAGAGACTTTGTCATAGGGTTGTGAACACTCATTGAAATAATGTATAAAAATACCTAATCATGCAGTCATGTGCCCCAGAACTGTGGGCTTTCTTCTTCCTTGTGAGCAGAGGTTTTCTTTTTTTTTAACCAAAGCCTTTATTCTATGCTCTATTCTGTTGTACTTAGGTGGTAGATTTTTTTATGTAACTTTTGAGAAAGATGTTTCATATGCCTCAAGCTAATGCTATCTCTGTCAAAGACATCTACAAAAACGTGTCCCTTGTATTTTTACACATAATATAGAGAACTATAAAATCTCTCAAGGTGGAAACTCTCTGAAATTTCTTAAAGTGTTGGGAAGTTTAGCAAAGCAAAAAAAAAAAAAGCATTACATACAAGTAATGTTTATGTATTTTGGCATATATAGTGTTTCTTAGTGTACTTGTACAGTGTATCTATATATACACACAAAACACCGCCAAAGCAAGTGAAGTGATGAAAGCACCAATCTTTTTTTTTAATTTTGGTGTGATTAATATAAAATCACATGGGCAACATTGTGGTTACTTGATTCCCCCCATTATCAAGTCCCCACCACATACCCCATTTCAGACACTGTCCATCAGCGTAGTAAGATGCTACAGAGTCACTACTTGTCTTCTCTGTGCTGTACTGCCTTCCCTGTGTCCCACCCTACGTTATGTGTGCTAATCGTAATGCCCCTTATTCCCCTTCTCCCTCCCTACCTACCCACCCACCCACCCTCCACAGTCCCTTTCCCTTTGGTAACTGTTAGTCTATTTTTGGGTTCTGTGAGTCTGCTGAAAGCACCATTCTTCAAGTTACTCTCAATCCTGTGCATGAGTAAGTGTCTGTGACCATTCTTTCTCTTCTGTTGAAGTACCACTCATGCTAGTAGAACCTCTCTGGCCCCGTGGTAGTTCCTTACTGAGATCAAGCCAACCTTATGTGCCATTTCTTAAAGCAGCATATCGACTTGGTGGTGTGGTTCTACTGTTACTCATTGTGTCTTCCATTTGTTGTGTTTAAACATCCAGCATTTCAACTTGGTGCTCACACGTGTCCATCAGGGCAGAAATCTTTTCATGGTTCAGACCCCTCAGTGGAGCATCCATACCTTAACCACACGGCCGTGGACTTGTCACCTTGTACATTGTGACTGCAGTGGAACTCTTGCTGCACGATCAAGAGATTCGTTGCTTGATTCTGGTGGGCTGCCTTTTCAGTGGATATTTTGTAACTTCTGTAATGCTCTTCTGAATCGCCTGTTTTAATCTTGGCCTTTTCAGCCTTTCCTTCTTTATCATGTTTCTTGCCATTCCTAGTAAGTTCTTTTACAGAAAACTTCAAGTTAAATGGGTGTTCCTGCAAACCCAACATGATCCCCTGACTTTTCTCAGGAGGTGGCAGGCCAGGGGCAATGGCCCAGGTTTGACAGGAGGATGCTCGGAGTCTGTCTTATGTCCTGAACCGTGGGCCAGCACGGCTCCCAGGGATTGTTTTATTCCCATTACCACCACCTGTAGCGTTGCCACTCTTCCTGGTTTGTAGGAAGTTAATGAATCTGCTGGACAAGCCCAGGGCCCCTCCTGTGGATATGTTGGGTGATCTCAGCATGAAGGCTCTGACTGAGAGACGCTGGGAGCTGAAGTCCAGCCCACAGGCCACTTGCCCAGCCCTGAGCCTCAGCAGGGGGCCAGGGCCACGCAGAAGAAAGGGCACCTGCTCCTAATCTGCCCACAGGGCCCCTGGGGTCTACTAGTGGCCTGGCTGAATCAGAGGATACTTAAATAGAATATTGATTTCCCATGGGGACTAACCGGAAATTGATTTATCATGGTAACCAACTTGGAACTCAGGTCAAATCACTCCATCTCTCACATTCTTGTTATTTCAGGTCCCTTTTATTTATAAAATGAAGAGGTTTGACAAGATAATCTTGGAGAGCCATTTTACCTTGGATTTTTAATATTCTCTGATTGCGTGACCAGATGTTGAATCAAGTACTATTTCAGGATGCTGGATATTATTTCTCATACAATGCAGTACAACCTTAAGATACATCAGCAATTCATTCCACACATGTTTAATTTATTGCCTAATATGCTAGGCACAGTGCTAGGCTCTGGAGATAAGAGATTGCAACAAGACCAGTATTGTTTTGGCTCTCAGAGTTTTACGGACTACTGCGGGAGGCAGACATTAAACCAGAATTCCACTGATAATTAATTGATCAATGCCACTGTGATGAGGTCTGCAAGAAGTCCATACACTGTGGTGGAACTGAGCTGTTTGGAGGGGTTAGGAGAACCTTACCAGCATAGCTGGAACTACAGGATGAGCAGAGGTTAGCCATGTGGAAGAGGGAGGAGGCAAGAGGAGAACCAGCTGGAGGAGACGTTATTGCGTGTGAACATGGGCGTGGAGAGCGGAGTTTGGCATGTCACGGAACGTAGGCCTTACCCTGCTCTCCTCGCCTGCCAGGTTCCAGCCCCAGAAGCTTTCTTTCCCTCCACCACAGCCAGCGTATCCCAGCCCGACTTGGCACCTCCCTTCCCTCTGCCTGGGACACACGGCCTTGACCCCCTTCCCTTCTCTGGGGTCTCTGCTCACGCACAGCCCTGCACTTGTGATGTGTTGCTGTGCCCTGTCTTATTTTCTCATAGCGGATATAACCACTGAAAACGAGTGTGTTCGTCTGCTTACCTGCCTGTGTGTTGTCTGCGTTTTGCACCAGAGTCTGAGCCCTGTGAGGGCCAGGTCTCGCCTGCCACATGCCCCGTGTCCCCGGGGCCTAGGAGTGGTGCCCGTGGCACACAGTGGGTACTCCACTACTGTGTGCATAATGAATGAACGCTAGGCCTTGTTTACCTTAGTGTGTGAAGCAGTAGGATGCCATCGGAGATTTCTAAGTAAATGAGTGACATGATTTATCTGTAAAGGATTCCTACTTTCTTCCACAAATAAAGGGTGTGGGAGAAAAAGGAGAGAGGACTGGTATAGATCACAGGAGACTTGAGACAGGTAACCTAACGCAAGGTGAGGACTGGTTGGATCCTGATTGAAATAAAGTGGCCTTAAAAGGTCAACTTTGAGACAAACTTTTTCTAGAAAAGGCACTTAGAGAAATATTAACAGGTGAAATAATTTGATGTCTGAGATTTCATTTAAAGTACTTCAAAAAAGAAACTGTAAATGTGCACGTGTGTGGAAGGAGCAGAAGACAAGAACTGGGGCGTGTGGATGGTGTGGGAGCCGAAGGGTGGGTGTGTGTGTGCGTGCTGTGCTAGCCTGTGTCTCTGCAAATTTCCCTTGTAAGTACTCTCATAATAAAAGGTTTTTTAAAAATAAAAGTTTTTTTAATATAATGTATTTTATTATCATTAATATACAACTAAATGTGCAATATTACAGTTATTAAACTACCCCTTCATCAGGTCCCCCCCACCAACCCCATTACAGTCACTGTCCATCAGCGTAGTGAGATGCTATAGAATCACTACTTGTCTTCTCTGAGTTGTACTGTCCTCCCCGTGCCCCCCCAACATTACATCTGCTAATCGTAATGCCCCTTTTTCCCTCTTATCCCTCCCTTCCCGCCCATTTTCCCCAGTCCCTTTCCCTTTGGTAACTATTAGTCCGTTCTTGGGTTCTGTGAGTCTGCTGCTGTTTTGTTCCTTCAGTATTTTTTCTTTGTTCTTATACTCCACATATGAGTGAAATCATTTGATACTTGTCTTTTTCGGCTTGGCTTATTTCACTGAGCATAATACCCTCTAGCTCCATCCATGTTGTTGCAAATGGTAGGATTTGTTTTCTTCTTATGGCTGAATAATATTCCATTGTGTATATGTACCACATCTTCTTTATCCATTCATCTACTGATGGACACTTAGGTTGCTTCCATTTCTTGGCTGTTGTAAATAGTGCTGCAATAAACATAGGGGTTCATCTGTCCTTTTCAAATTGGGCTGCTGCATTCTTTGGGTAAATTCCTAGGAGTGGAATTCCTGGGTCAAATGGTATTTCTATTTTGAGTTTTTTGAGGAACCTCCATACTGCTTTCCACAATGGTTGAACTAATTTGCAGTCCCACCAGCAGTGTAGGAGGGTTCCCTTTTCTCCACATCCTCGCCAACATTTGTTGTTGTTTGTGTTTTGGATGTTGGCCATCCTCACTGGTGTGAGGTGATATCTCATTGTGGTTTTAATCTGCATTTCTCTGATGATTAGCGATGTGGAGCATCTTTTCATGTGCCTGTTGGCCATCTGAATTTCTTCTTTGGAGAAGTGTCTATTCATGTCCTCTGCCCATTTCTTAATTGGATTATTTGCTTTCTGTTTGTTAAGGTGCATAAGTTCTTTATATATTTTGGATGTCAACCCTTTATCAGATACGTTTTTTATGAATATATTCTCCCATACTGTAGGATGTCTTTTTGTTCTACTGATGGTGTCCTTTGCTGTACAGAAGCTTTTCAACTTGATATAGTCCCACTTGTTCATTTTTGCTTTTGTTTCCCTTGCCCGGGGAGATATGTTCATGAAGAAGTTGCTCATGTTTATGTCCAAGATATTTTTGCCTGTGTTTTTTCTAAGAGTTTTATGGTTTCATGACTTACATTCAGGTCTTTGATCCACCTTGAGTTTACCTTTGTGTATGGGGCTAGACAGTAGTCCAGTTTCATTCTCTTACATGTAGCTGTCCAGTTTTTCCAACACCAGCTGCTGAAGAGGCTGTCATCTCCCCATTGTATATCCAAGGCACTTTTATCAAATATTAATTGACTGTATATGTTTGGGTTAATGTTTGGATTTTCTATTCTGTTCCACTGGTCTGTGGGTCTGTTTTTGTGCCAATACCAAATTGTCTTGATTACTGTGGCTTTGTAGTAGAGCTTGAAGTCAGGGAGTGTAATTCCCCCTGTTTTATTCCTCCTTCTCAGGATTGCTTTGGCTATTCGGGGTCTTTTGTGGTTCCATATGAATTTTAGAATTATTTGTTCCAGTTCATTGAAGAAAGCTGTTGGTAGTTTGATAGGGATTGCATTGAATCTGTAGATTGCTTTAGGTAGTATAGCCATTTTGACAATATTTATTCTTCCTAGCCAAGAGCATGGGATGCATTTCCATTTGTTAGTGTCTTCTTTAATTTCTCTTAGGAGTGTCTTGTAGTTTTCAGAGTACAGGTCTTTCACTTCCTTCGTTAGGTTTATTCCTAGGTATTTTATTCTTTTTGATGCAATTGTGAATGGAATTGTTTTTCTGATTTCTCTTTCTGTTAGTTCATCATTAGTGTATAGGAAAGCAACAGATTTCTGTGTGTTAATTTTGTATCCTGCAACTTTGCTGAATTCAGATATTAGTTCTAGTAGTTTTGGAATGGAGTCTTTAGGGTTTTTTATGTACAGTATCATGTCATCTGCAAATAGTGACAATTTGACTTCTCCTTTACCAATCTGGATGCCTTGTATGTCTTTGTTTTGTCTGATTGCTGTGGCTAGGACCTCCAGTACTATGTTGAATAACAGTGGAGAGAGTGGGCATCCCTGTCTTGTTCCCGATCTTAGATGAAAAGCTTTCAGCTTCTCGCTGTTAAGTATGATGTTAGCTGTGGGTTTGTCATATATAGCCTTTATGATGTTGAGGTACTTGCCCTCTATACCCATTTTGTTGAGAGTTTTAATCAGGAATGGATGCTGAATTTTGTCAAATGCTTTTTCAGCATCTATGGAGATGATCATGTGGTTTTTGTTCTTCTTTTTGTTGATATGGTGGATGATGTTGATGGATTTTCGAATGTTGTACCATCCTTGCATCCCTGGGATGAATCCCACTTGATCATGGTGTATGATCCTCTTAATGTATTTTTGAATTCGGTTTGCTAATATTTTGTTGAGTATTTTTGCATCTACGTTCATCAGGGATATTGGTCTGTAATTTTCTTTTTTGGTGAGGTCTTTGCCCGGTTTTGGTATTAGAGTGATGCTGGCTTCATAGAATGAGTTTGGAAGTATTCCCTCCTCTTCTATTTTTTGGAAAACTTTAAGGAGAATCGGTGTTATTTCTTCTTTATATGTCTGGTAGAATTCAGAGGTGAATCCATCTGGCCCGGGGGTTTTGTTCTTGGGTAGTTTTTTGATTACCAATTCGATTTCGTCACTGGTGATTGGTCTGTTTAGTTTTTCTGTTTCTTGCTTGGTCAGTCTTGGAAGGTTGTATTTTTCTAAGAAGTTGTCCATTTCTTCTATGTTTTCCAGCTTGTTAGCATATAGATTCTCATAATATTCTCTTATGATTCTTTGTATTTCTGTGGGGTCCGTCGTGATTTTTCCTTTCTCATTTCTGATTGTGTTTATGTGTGTAGATTCTCTTTTTCTCTTAATGAGTCTGGCTAGGGGTTTATCTATTTTGTTTATTTTTTCAAAGAACCAGCTCTTGGTTTTATTGATTTTTTCTATTGTTTTATTCTTCTCAATTTTATTTATTTCTTCTCTGATCTTTATTATGTCCCTCCTTCTGGGGACTTTGGGCCTCATTTGTTCTTCTTTTTCCAATTTCAGTAATTGTGTCTTTAGACTATTCATTTGGGAATGTTCTTCCTTCTTTAAATAGGCCTGGATTGCAATATACTTTCCTCTTAGAACTGCCTTTGCTGCGTCCCACAGAAGTTGTGGCTTTGTGTTGTTGTTGTCATTAGTCTCCATATATTCTTTGATTTCTGTTTTGATTTGGTCGTTAACCCATTGATTAATTAGGAGAGTGTTGTTAAGTCTCCATGTATTTGTGAGCCTTTTTGATTTCTTTCTAAAATTTATTTCTAGTTTTATACCTTGGTGATCTGAGAAGTTGGTTGGTAGGATTTCAATATTTTTGAAATTACTGAGGTTCTTTTTGTGGCCTAGTATGTGGTCTATTCTGGAAAATGTTCCATGTGCACTTGAGAAGAATGTGTATCCTGTTGCTTTTGGGTGTAGAGTTCTGTAGATGTCTGTTAGGTCCATCTGTTCTAGTGTGTTGTTCAGTGCCTCTGTGTCTTTACTTATTTTCTGTCTGGTTGATCTGTCCTCTGGAGTGAGTGGTGTGTTGAAGTCTCCTAAGATGAATGCATTGCTGTCTATTTCCTCCTTTAATTCTGTTAGTATTTGTCTCACATATGCTGGCGCTTCTGTGTTGGGTGCATATATATTTATAATGGTTATATCTTGTTGGACTGACGCCTTTATCATTATGTAATGTCCTTCTTTATCTTTTGCTACTTTCTTCGTTTTGAAGTCTGTTTTGTCTGATACAAGTACTGCAACACCTGCTTTTTTCTCTTTGTTGTTTGCATGAAATATCTTTTTCCATCCCTTCACTTTTGGTCTGTGTATATCTTTGGATTTGAGGTGAGTTTCTTGTAGGCAGCATATAGATGGGTCTTGCTTTTTTATCCATTCTGTTACTCTGTGTCTTTTGATTGGTGCATTCAGTCCATTTACATTTAGGGTAATTATTGATAGATATGTACTTATTGCCATTGCTGGCTTTAGATTCGTGGTTACCAAGGTTTCAAGGGTTGCTTCTTTACTATCTAACAATCTAACTTATCTTTCTTGTTAAGTTATTGTAAACACAGTCTGATGTTTCTTTATTTCTCTCCCTTCTTATTCCTCCTCCTCCATTCTTTCTATAATAGGTGTTTTATTTTTTGCCTTTAGTATTTGGATGCTCTGCTTTCTTTGCTATGATTTTATTTTCTCTGGTGACATCTTTTTAGCCTTAGGTGTGCTTCCATCTAGAGCAGTCCATTTAAGATATCCTGTAGTGGTGGTTTATGAGAGGCAAATTCTCTCAACTTTCGTTTGTCTGGAAATTGTTTAATCCCTCCATCATATTTAAATGATAATCGTGCTGGATACAATATTCTTGGTTCGAGGCTCTTCTGTTTCATAACGTTAAATATATCATGCCATTCTCTTCTGGCCTGTAAGGTTTCTGTTGAGAAGTCTGATGATAGTCTGATGGGTTTTCCTTTGTAGGTGATCTTTTTTCTCTCTCTAGCTGCCTTTAATACCCTGTCTTTATCTTTGATCTTTGCCATCTTAATTATTATGTGTCTTGGTGTTGTCTTCCTTGGGTCCCTTGTGTTGGGAGATCTATGAGCTTCGGTGGACTGCGAGACTACTTCCTTCCCCAGCGAGGGAAAGTTTTCAGCAATTATTTCTTCAAAGACACTTTCTATCCCTTTTTCTCTCTCTTCTTCCTCTGGTACTCCTATAATGCGAATATTGTTCCGTTTGGATTGGTCACACAGTTCTCTTAATATTCTTTCATTCCTAGAAATCCTTTTATCTCTCTCTGCTCAGCTGCTCTGTACTCCTGTTCTCTGTTTTCTCTTCCATTAACAGTCTCTTGCATCTCATCCATTCTGCTGTTAAGCCCGTTGATCGCTTGTCTTATTTCTGCATTGTCTTTCCTCAGTTCCCTCACTTCCTCCCTCAGCTCTTGCACATTTCTCTGTAGGTCCATCAGCATGGTTATGACTTTTATTCTGAATTCTTTTTCAGGAATACTGTGCATTTCCATCCCTTCAGACTCCCTCTCGGGTTGTCTGGTTGATTTTGGTCTGAACCATATTCCTCTGTCTTTTCGTGGCTATAGAATTGGTCACTGATAGTTGCCACGTATGTCAGCTGGGCTCTTTAAGACTCTTTGGGTGACGAGTCCTCTCGGGTGTAGCTGCACGCTGTGTGCTTTCCTGTGTATTCTCGTCTCTCTTTTAGGAATAGATGTATCTGCTGTGTTTTCGTAGATAAATATAGTGTTCGGAGGAGATTTCTGCTGCTCTGGTCACACCGCCATCTTCCCGGAAGTCCTAAAAAATAAAAGGTTTTTAAAAATTGTGCTGCTTCCCCAGTAGAGGACTTCGGGGGCAGGGTGGAGGAGGAAGAATGAATTCTGGGGCTAGGGGCCTGTTGTCTGGGTCCAGGGGAGAGGCAGTAATGGCGTGTGGAGCAGGGCTGAGGGCTCCAGACCTGTCTGGAAAGTGGGAACCAGGAGGCCTGCTCATGTGTTAGCTCCTCCGAGACAGGGAACAGCCCTGTGGTAGCTCAGGCAGGTGAGAGGAGGAGCCTGATTATGGAGAAGGACAGCCAGTGCCCACACAGCTGAGGGACTTGTCAGCGTTCACTCAGCAAAGAATGAGTATCGGAGTTGGAACTAGAACTCAGGGCTTCTGACTCCTAGTTCTACAGTCTTCTTTATATATATATATATATATGTATATGTATGTATGTATTTTTTTTTAAATAGCTCACACGTATTGTGTTTTAGTCATTCTCCTCACCAGTTTACATATATTAACTCATTTAATGTTATAGCAACTCTATGAAGTATTTATTTTTTACAGTTATGGAATCTAAGTTACAGAGAGATTTGAATTTCTTCAAAATCACACAGCTAGTAAGGGGCTAAACAGAATTCAAATCCACAGTCTGTTTCCAGAGTCTGTGGTTTTTTCTTAATTGAAATATAGCTGATATATAATCTTATATTGGTTTCAAGTATATGCCACAGTCATTCAACAGTTCCCCATATTATTAAATTCTCACCCCTGCTAGTGTAGTTGCTGTCTGTCAGCATAGGCCGATGCTACAGGATCATTGGCTATATTCTCCATGCTGTACTGCAGTCTTTATACTTTGCCATGTTGGACACCACTTGCTTCCCTTCCTGCCCTCATTTATTCATGTGACAGTATCTTATCAGCTCCTGTTTTGTACAGATTTTGGGGCCAGGTGTGTGGGGCTACAGTGACAAGTGATACCACACATGGTCCCTGCTGTCATGGAGCTTATTGCTGCATCAAACTACTTGCCACTGCATAACACCACCTCTACCGGGTGACACCACCCACCACTGGGTGACACCACCACTACTGGGTGATACCACCTCCACCAGGTGACACTGCCCACCACTGGGTGACACCACCTCCAATGGGTTGACACCGCCCTCCACTGTAACACTGCCCTCCACGGTGTGACACTGCCCTCCACTGGGTGACACCTCCCTCCATCACACTGTACTACTAACTACTGCATTGCTTGTGAAGAAAATTTGGTTCTTAGCATCTAAGGAGCAGGTTTCTTAACTGCTTTGTCCTCAGATAAATTTTTTTCTATTCCTTAATTTTTAATTAAAATGTTTTCAAACACACACAAAAAAGGGGAGAAGTAGTATCATGAGAAAATAGTATCGTAGGCACATTACCTAAATATAACACCTGGTAGCATTTTCTGTATGTTTTAATCAATTTCCCTTTGCTGACCTATTTGAAAAATGACAGTCTTCATGAAATTACATCACTAAATATTTTAGTATGCATTCCTAAAATAATAACATTGCCCTACATAACCAGCATCCGTTATCACACAAGAAAATTAGTAATAATTCCCTACTATCAATTTCTGCCCAGTCCATATCCAATTTCTCCTATATTCCCAAAGCTTTGGTTCTCTATAGCGAGGTTTATTCAGACTGGGGTCCAAACAAGGAAAGCATGACATTTGGCCAAGTCTCTAGCCCCTTTGAATCTTGACTAACACCCTCTCGGTTTTGATTCATCAGCTCATTTAGGATTTACTGCCCGCTGTCCCATAGAATGCCCCACTTTCTGCATCTGCCTCTTACTTTGTAATGTAGGCTAGCTTTCTGTTCCATCTCTGTATTTTCTTCAGAAAACTGGTAGTCTTGAAAATATTCAGGTTTAACATTATTTTCTTCAGAAAACACGGAGAATTTTACTTTCCAATTAACTTTGAGACTAGTAAGACAATGCAAATGCTTTAAAAAAAACTTGTAAAAACTGAAAATAAGTTTCCTTTCCAACCCTGGCCTCCTCAAAGGCAATTGCTGTTCATGAATTTTTTTTATCTCCTTGCAGAGAGATTCTCAAATGTACAAACATGGTATGTACATACACTGCCACCCCCGCTCCATTTAATACAGCTTCTTGATTTTTTAAATAATAGCTTTATTGAGATACAATTCTTATATCATAAAATTCAGCCCTTTAAAGTGTGTAGTTCATGGATTTTTAGTATATTCAGGGAGTTGTACAACCATTACTACTATCTAACTCTAGGATATTATTCTCACTCCCAAAACAAACCCCATATTCCTTTAGCAGTCACTCCCCATGTCCCCCCATCCCTGGCAACCACTAATCTACTGTCTGTCTCTGTGGATTTGCCTGGTCTGGACATTTCACCTAAATGGAATCCTACAATGTGTGACCTTTTGTTACTGGCTTCTTCCTCCTAGCATAACATTTTCAAGGTCCAGCCACATTGTAGCATGTACCAGTACTTCATTCTTCTATGGTGAATAGAAAGATAGGCCATTGTTTTTATTTGCCCATTCATAAGTTAATGGGTATTCAGGTTGCTTCTTTTTGGCTTTTATGCATAATGCTGCTACAAACGTTCATTCACAAGTTTTTGTGTTGGACATCAGCTTTCAGTTCTTTTGGGTATATACCTAGGAGAGGAATTGCTGGTGAAGGGGTTCAAAACAAGTCTCCCTGAAGTGTGCCACTTTGACATGTGGACTATTTTGCGCAAAGGAAATCAAGACACTGCAGGCTTAAGAGAAGCTTTTGCCCCTCTCTTAACTACCTGGAAGAATCTAGATTGTGGGTCTTTCCAGAATGAGAGTTATTACCGCAGATACTTTTCATCTGAGTGACCCATCTGCATGGCAGGGCAAACATCTCATTACCAAACAAACCTGCTCTTCCTGTTGTCCCGTGAATTATCCCCCTCCCCTCTGAATTCCCAGGCTCCATCCCATTCTTTAGCTCAGGATGACATATGGACCTCATTTTGCTTTTCTGTCTTTAAACTTCTCATGTATGTGGGGTTCCTGTGCATATGAAATTAAATTAGACTTTCTCCTATTAATCTGTCTCGTGGCAATTTCATTCTTAGAACAGCCAGAAGAACCTTTGAAGGGTAGAGGGAAATTTTACCTCCCCAACACTAGGCCATATACCGTAACTCCATATTTAACATTTTGAGGAACAACTAAACTGTTTTCTAAAGTAGCTGCACCATTTTACATTCCCACCAGCAATGTATGAGGGTTCCAAATTCTCTACATCTTTGTCAACATTTGTTATTTTCTGGCTTGATTCTAGCCATCCTAGTGGGTGTGAAGGGTGCAGTATCTCCTTCAGGTTTTGATTTGCATTTCCCCAATGGCTATGATGTCAAGCATCTTTTCATTTGCTTATTGGCCACTTGTATATCTTCTTTGGAGACATGTTTATTCAAATCCCTTGCTCATTTTTGGGTCATTTGTATTTTTTTTGTTGTTGAGTAGGTCAAACATTATTTAACAGGAATACTTGGTGAATGAAGCTGTATATGTCATAGGGTGTCATGTCAAGCTGTAAGTGATGTGCAGTCCTTGCTCTGCTAGCTGTTAGTGTTAAGGAGATGGCAGCTAGATCATGTCTGTTGAGTTAGGTTTCCCCCTTGTGAACAGTGAGCAGTTGGGGGTGACATTTGGCCTTATGCAGCTGTTTCCTCTCCCAGTAACCCTTCACCTAATGCGTTTAACATCCATTGATGATTTGTTTGCATCAGTTATTAAATTAACGGTTGCTAAACGGTGTTTTGTTTTGTTTTTATGTGGTTTCCTTGTTTTTTCTATCTTTCTTCCTACATGTACTATCTGGCATGCTTCTGTAGGGAAGAGCTTTTCCTCTTTGTAACTCTGGGGTGGAAAATATTTCTCTCTGCCCAGGGCAAATTACCTTTGAAACCGAAATCAGTTGGAGGGAGAAATAAAGTGGGAGAAACCTGTTTACAAGGAGTCATCCACTTCTGCTCACCCGTGTCTCTCACCACCCAGCTGCAAAAAAGGGACCCAAAGAAACCTCTCCAATCCAGATGCACCCTAGCTCCCTGACCCTTGTAATCATCTGTTGATATGGAGATGGACTACTTCTGTCCACCCCTTGGAAACACCTACTGATATGGAGATGCAGTAAGACAAGGTGAGAGATTCTGGAAATACTGCAGTTTTACCCACACTCATCAACTGGGGCTTTTGGGTTGCATTGGCATATGGTTCATTCTGGAAAGGCAGAGGAATACTTAATTCTCTCCTTATGTTTCTGATGTTCACATTAGGGGACTGGTGTTCAAATTAAGGGATTGGTATAATCCAAGTTAAGGGAGTATGGGTGCTCCAACTGACTCAGGTAGACTTCTGATAAGTACACTCAAAGTGTCAAGGAGGAACATGCTTCTCCCCAGAGACCGAGCCTTTGGATGAGGCCCTGCGCCTCCCTTTCCCGATGTGTCCTCCTGGGACCCAGAGGATGCTGCTGCCTCTTCTTTGATGGATATGCTAGGATTTAACACTTAAGGACCCCACCACTCTGAAATGTCAGAAAGTAGTCAGTCTCGGGGAGAAATTTCCTGCAGGGAAGATCAGTAACCCATCTACAGTCTCTCAGAATTGGACATTAACTAGATGACGCTGAAAACATTGATTTATCTCCTAACTCCTACCCTAGGTTGTGCCTTGTTTTTTTTTCTAAATCAAGGTAGAGCTGCTGTCAGGCAGCTGCCTCTTGGGGGGAATCTCTCCCTGAACACCAGGTGAAACCTTAACCTGGACAGGGGAGGCTTCTTGACTCATTGAGAAAGCATTCACAAACAGGTCGGATGAGTGTAGGTAAGGAAGGAACTCATTCCAGTGAGAATAGTAGTGAATGGCAGCAGCCATGCAGGCAGTAGAGAACAAGGAAGAACAGAGAGAAAAGGGAAGCTCATTGAACTGCTCAGGACAGGGCAGATCCCTTGCCAACACCTGAAGCCAGGTCACCTGGTATGAATGTCCTCTTGAATCTCACGGCATGGGAACTAAGCCCCTACCACCCAGGATTTGGGGTGCCACAGAGTACTTGATGGAGTGAGATTATGTTTTGAAAACCTCGCAAAGCAAAGAAAGGAGATCTTCGGGCAGGCTGCTAAAGAGCATGAACATACAGCTGCAGTCCTGTCTGGATCACCCAGATGACAGGAACTTGCAAGCCCAAATCAGAGATCTCAGTAGTCTCTCCCTACCTGTCATAAGTAAAACATAGAAAGAGAGAAGACTAGTGCTCAAGTGTAGAAAATCGGATGAAATAGCAAAGTAACCAAGACGCTTACAACTGGGAAAAAGGGGTTTCTTATTAATTTCCCAAGAGGTTTGGAAGAGTGCAGAGACAAAACACTCAATAAGCTGAGCAGCAAGAAGCGTTTATTTAAGGCAAAGTAAACACTTTGCCTTAGAAAGGAGGTGTACTTAAAGGCTTAGGATTCGTGACTTTTAAGGATTTCAAGAATGGAGTAAAGGGCCAGTAAAGACATCATGTGGTCTCATGATGTCTGCCTCTGGGGAGAGACATTATGTCACCACCCACAGTCAGTCCTCTAGATATTCGGCAAGATAAACTTAACCCAAGGAATTGATTGATCTTGTTCTTTTCCAAGATAGTGGTTACCCTCAAGCAGTGGAAACGTATCCTTTAGGACTGCTTGCCCTGCCTTAAGATAGGGTCGGTGTTGGCTAATCATCACAGAGTATGTTAGGAATCTTACCTCCTAACTCCCTAGTTTTTAAAATGGAATCTTAGCCTCAAGATGGAAATCTCTCCTGTTCTTACTATACTGTTTATATCTCAGCATTTTTCTTCATAGGCAGGAAAAAATTAATCATAATGCGTGTCCCATATCCCCTGCTCTATCTCAGAGCCATTTCTCTGGTTCTGTGGGGTTAATGGGAAAAAGTTTGCAGTTTTGACTTAGAGTTTTGTTCTGGCACTTCTCGTATAGGATCTTAGGCAGTCCTATAAACTGAAAGTTACTTTTTCTCAAATGAAGACTAAAGATGATATTAAGACCTACTTTACAATGTTTAAAGATGTAACTTGAGTAAAAATGTTTTGTAAACTGTAAAGTGCCTTGTCAGTGGGTCAGGCCTCGTGTCCCTTGGGCTCTAGGCTTGAAATCAGTCAACTGCCACTTTGATTGTATCATGGATTTAGCTATTTCCTGGACTTCTCTACAAGTCTTTCTTTTCTTAGGCCCTTTAAGTTTTCCAGCTTTGTCCATCTGCCCAGTCTCTATCCATGAAGCCATCCCATGAAACTTTGCAGCCTCCTGGACTTTTGCTTCCAATTCCTTTAAACCTGACGTCCTAATATGACAGAAAGAGCACGGGTTATGGACCCCAGCAGATGTGGGTTTGAATCTTGGTTTCATCACTTGTGCGTGACATTAGATAACTTCCGTATCATTTCCTTGTCTGTTTTATATACGTGAAAAGACGGATGGTTGTGTTAAATCCTAAAAAATGCACACTGCTTTAGTAAAGGTACTCACACTTAGAAGACGCTCAGTAAATTTGTTGTCCTTCCATTCTTTACCTTTAAGTTCCTGCTTCCACCACCCATTCACTTTTGCAACATTATGCAATTTCATTGTCTTCTCATACAACAGTTTGCATTTCCAAAATGATCCCATTTGTTACTTATTTGTGCCTACCTCAAGTATTCTCAACCACATCTGTTTTGGAGAAAGCTCCCCCACTGTTGCAGGCTGCTTTCTGCCCTGGGGACTGCTATTAGCCTCATTTCAGCCTAAAAAGATGGTTGCTGTTTTACTATTTTGGTATACATTTAAATACAAAGAATCTAATTTTAATTTATGGAGTCTAGACTCTCCAGTGATTTGTGCTGTCTGTAAGTTCACTTTAAAGATGAACACAAGACAGGAAGTGACTTTTTAAGTGCCCGCATTCTGAGCTTGCTGTTCTGTCCACCCTCTTCCTGATGCCAGCTGAGTTGAAACAATTGTACGTAAATGGGTCCAGCTGTTCGCCATGTGATGCTTGGCCTTTTTGCTCTGGGCAAAATGTTTTCTGATATAATTGACAGTGTTGTGCCCTGGTGTGTTTCTTGGAGTGAGCAAATAGATATGTTCTATAAAGAGGCATTACACTGCTAACACACTGAGCTGAAGTTTAATTTTGCTAAGACTTCTCTTACCCAGTGTGAACTGGAAGTAAGATTTCAGGGCAATAGTTATATCAAGCAATGTGCTGGAAGTAGCTGCTGTTCAAGAGAGAAGTTGTGTATTATTTACTCCACCACGAACTTCAGGTAGGCAATATTTGGCTAGTCTGAGTCACCTTAAGACAATAACAGCATTAGTATCCTCAGCGTCATCATCATCATTATTACTTACTGTTAGAGCTCTGTTAATAATTCAGACGGGCTTCTCAGGAGCACATTCACTCCACAAGACTTCCGCGGTATGAACAAGGATTATGCCCGGGCCACTGGGAGTCGGGGCTCCAAAGGGCTAATTGCAACCTGTTAAAAGATAAGCTGAGGCATATTAAAAATTTTAAGAGTTTATTTGACCAAAAATCAGCTTGACTGAGGCAGCATCCCATCTAACAGACAGAAAGGGGCTCCAAGGACTACAAAATGAAAGACTTTTATAGGTAGAAGGGAGTGGGAATACGGAAGTTTTCTGGCAAGAAAGGCCGTTGGTTATTGCAAAGTTACTTTCCCGTAGAGGATGGCACAGGTCCATCTGCCAGATTACATAACTAGTGCTGGTCAGGTGATTCCTGACTGACTGGTTTAAGACTCTGCTCTGGGGAGAGCAGAAAGTGTAATCAAGTGAAGTCTCCATTTGATTAACTGGGGCTGAGCAGAAGTGACTCCATTTTGTGCCTGTTGTCTTATTTTTTAGCAAGAGGGAGAGAGGTGCAGACATAAAGGAGCTGATGGTAAACCCTGCTTGGGGAGGGCGGGATGGCTTCATGAGGAGACAGAGATTCTGCAAGGATGCAAGCTGAGGAAGGGTGTGCAAGGCAGAGGGGACCGTGGATGCCAGAGCATTCTGTGTTAGCTAGGTGAAACACCATGGTGAGTCTGGAGACATGTAAGCAATTAAATTTTTTTTTTTCAGCACATGTATTTCTACTCCAGCCTTCTATTCACCAACATTCATACCAAAACTAAAATCCGGTCCCATACTCCCTGGCGTTTTTTTAGCTAGTGCACAGGTGGTGTAGAGAAAGCCATACTGGTGCTGTGTAATACTTGTGCTCAATGATTGCTTCCTCTGGACTCGGCACTCCGCACAGGGAGCGTTGAGGCTCTGTAACCTTTGATCAGCTTTGACTACAGAGTCCTTTAACTGCAAGCACCTTCTGCTCATGAACAGTCTAACACACCCAGGGCAACTAGCCCTCCTGAAATCCCTGGTAGCAGAGAGTCAAGGGCTGCAGGGGAGAGTTGTGGCACCCCAGGGAGGGAGGGATTCAGACCGTGAACTCGGGCCCTCCTCCTGGCAGAGAACCTTGATGTTGTCTTATTCATAAAAGCTATCTACCCTTCTTTGGGTAGATCAATTACATTCATTATGCGTTCACAAAACCTTTTTATTATGGAAAATTTCAACCACAACACATGCAAAAATAGAATATTGTTATATTGTGTTCCCTTGGATGACCCCGTTTCAACAAGTATCACTTTGAGGCTTATCTAGTTTCATTTATAACCCCTCACCTAAACTGGATTGTTTCTAAGCAAATCCCAGACATTTTATTTCATTGGAAATATTTCAGAATGCATCTCTAAAAAATGACTCTTTTTTTAAACAAAATAGCAAAGTCACTATCACTTAAAATATTAATTCCTGATATCATCCAATATCCAAATAGGTTTATAAAATGTTTTATTTTGCTTTTCAGTTGACTGGTTTAAATCAGGAGCTAGGCAAAGACCACACATTGCATGTAGTAGATATGGTTCCTAGGACTTGCTTGGGTTTCTAAATCCACAGGTTCTCCTCACTTCCTTTTTTCTTGCAATGTATTTATTAAAGAAATTGGGTCTGTGTCCTTCAGAATATCCCATGTTCTGGGTTTTGCTGATCACGTCCCCTATGGTATCATTTAATGTGTTCTTCTGGCCCTGTAATTCCTGGAAACTGGGAGATCTAGAGACCTGCTCAGAGTCAGGTTATTGGTTCACATTTATGCACACTCTTGTTTTAGTATCTGGTGCTCCACTCCAGTGGAAGGACCTCAGTGACATGGGGTGCTGTGACCCCTCAGGCAGCTCATCAGCAGAACTTAGCTTCTTCAGGCGTTATTTCTAAAACAACCTTGGTATGCAGACCTTCTCCTATGTAAGCCCCATTTCCTGGAGGAGGGCAAGAGGGAGAGACTGACCCATGCCAGGCAGCATGTAAGCTCTGCAGCTAAAGTGGTGACCCAGAGGGTCATGGTCCCGGGCCCTTGAGGGATGCCCCACCTAGTGAGGACTGCAGCAGAGCCAGCAGACGAGTAAATGGGATCATTACCAATCGTGGCGCGTGCCTGGAAGGAAACAAGTAGGAGACAGAGATGTAAACGGGGGGTCAGGGAGTGAGAGGAGGGAGAAAGGGGCATCCAGCCTACACCAGTGCATGGAAAAGGCTCTCTTAGCAGGTGTTATTTCATCTGAGCCCTGGAGGGTGAGAAAGAGCCAGTCAGTTGAGTGCGTGAGTTGGGGATGAAATGGTAGCAGGGATGGAGAAAGTGCCATATACTTAGGACACGCAGGACATGCGATGAGAAAGAGGAAGGAGTCAGTCTGACTCCCAAGTGTCCTGGCTTAAGCAGCTGATGCCTGGCAGTCATGGCGACAGCCCTGGACACCTGGACAGGTGACTGTGTGCCTCTCTCTCTGGCTCCCCGTGTGCTCCCCACCCTTCTACTGAATTACTTGACTTTAAAAAGATGGAAAAAAGAAACAAGGCTAGTAGGAGCCTCCCATGCTTGACAGATTTGTGAGGTGAGACCGGCAAGTCTACCAACTTACTGGTATAGCTGAAAAAACCTGAAAAAAAGCCACATTTACTGGGGAGAAGTTTAAAGCTAAGACTCAGATAAAACTTCTGGATGTTCAGTAGATGACATTTATCTTTGATGTGATCTTTCTTCATTATCACAGATGGTGTAGTTGATGTGCCATAAAAATAATCTAACACTAACAAGGGTTATGTGGTCTTCGTCCAAAGCATTTGCAGCGCTTCGTGGTACTTGCCAAAAAGCTCGAGTCCCAAAGCCTTCCTTGTGAAAGAGAAACATTCCTGTGCCCAGATTCTACATAATAAAAGACACCAGGAGTGTTCAAAATTCTTGGACCGACTTCAATTTCACAGGAATACAGCTTTTTCACACAACATTGCATGTGGCCTCCGTGTGATCACTTCCACTAGCAGCTGTTAACTACCAGCTTCTGGCTTGAGAAGTGAGCTGGTTCCCACGCTCCCACAGGCAGACCCGTCGGGATGCTTGTGCTGGGAGCTGTTAGGATGGGCTGGGGGAGGAAGCGGGTGAGAAACCAGCTGGGCCAAGCTCCTGCCCAACTCCTGCTCCGACTTCTTCTCTGCAGCCTGTCAGCCTATTTGAGAAAACCATTGCTGGTACCAGCTGGTGATGGAGAATGTGCTGCCTGACCAATGAACAGCCCGTGATGTTTGGTAAAGGGAGGGTTTGGCTAAGTCCACACTGAACTCCCCCAACTTACACTCTTTTCCCTCCTGGGCCCCAGTTGGCTCCACCACACTGGGCCTTTCTATCTGTTCTTTGGCATGTTGCAAGCATTTGCCCTACATTCCTGCTCTTCTGGCCCACTCCTGCCCCTCCTCTGTGATGAGGTCCAAAGTGTGAAAGATCAGGCTGTGGGAGGAGGGAGGGAAACCCACAGGCCTGCTAATCAATTCCTGCACAAATGACAGTCCCTTTTTTTGCATGGTATTCTTACACTCTGCAGCCTCTCAGTGTATAAACTAAGGTGCCATTTGCAAAATCTCTCCCATTTGATTAGTAGACTAAAAAGATTCACACACTCTCAAAGTACAAAGACCACTGGAACTGGTGTTCTGGGGACCCAATCGATTGTGCCCAATGGCAGTGAGAGGGGTTAAAGCCTCATTCTTCACATGGCTTTGTAGGGGCCCAAGTCTTGTCACCCCCATCCCCTGCCCACCGGATGGCTGTTTGTCGCTTTCCATTTTCCCAAGGAGTGTGGGTTTTAGCTGGATAAGAACAGTTATAGGCAGTTATAACTGATTTCAAGGAGGCTGTACACATAGTGATTAAGAGGGCCAACTTTGAAGTTGGGCTCCTTGGGTTCAAATCCTAGTGGTGCCACGTATTGGTGATTTTGGACAAAGTGATTAACTTACCTTTTTCCCTCATCAGAAAAAATGTGGACAGTAGTAGTATGCAGTCTTACGGAGTTCTCCTGGGGAATAGATGTTAACAAGATGCCTGGAACATGTTAAACATTTACTAAATGTTAGCTGTTACCCTAACACATCAAACTATTCACAATAATGGTATCATAATGTCCCATTTCAAATTTACTTCTTGACCCTGTACTTGACTGTTTACTTACTATATCATCCTCTGTTGGTGTCAGTCCTTCAGACTGGACTTCTGGACTGTGGGTTCCTTGAAGGCAGAGACTGTGTGCGGCCCACTTGTGGACCCTCAGCACTCAGCACAGCCCTAGTGTGCCCTGGTTCCTCCACTGGCTTAGGTGGCTCATGTCTGAATGGTGCTTTGCAGAATATGAAGCATGTGTACAGCATTCTGCGAGTGGGAGCTCAGTTCCCCTGAGGAAGACGTCGTCTCTGCACTCCTCTGAACTAGTCTTGGTTTTGCACAGGTCACCACAAATGGCATGATCGCCATGACAGAACCCCCAGCCAAAGAATCCTCTCCTGGGCTCTTCCCACCGACCTTCGGGGCAGTCGCACCTTTCCTGGCGGACTTGGACACGACAGGTGGCCTTGGGAAGGTTTATTATCGAGAAGATTTATCCCCGTCTGTCACTCAGCTGGCCGCAGATAGTGTCCAGAGAGGGTTCCCTGAAGTCTCTTTCCAGCCCAGTAGTGTGGTGGTCGCCACTTGGGAATCTGTGGCCCCCTACCAAGGGCCAAGCGAGGACCCCACCCAGGAAGGCAAGGTGAGCATTCGCCTGGGTACACATGCAAGCAGCGCAACACGCAGGTGTCTGCACTGTGGTCTGCCGGGGAGCGCTGCTCTTGTGTGCATTGTGCGTCTGTACTGATAAAGTCAGGTCACTTGAAAGCAGATCTGCTTAGTTGGATCTTGCAGGTCCGAGACTTCCAAAAGCTTTAGCTTCAAGACTGTGTAAGTCGGTGTTTTAGTGATGATTAGATGTAGAGAAAGCCAGTTCCTGAGAAGACTGCTGTATGGCCAGAACAGGGTTGATAAACTGCATTCCCTACCTGCTCTTCCTTTGGGGGGCTGGCGGTGGGGGGCGGGTTCTAGTTAAATAGAGAAGTTACTAATATGAAGTGAGGGGTAGAGTAATGAAGCAACAAAGTAGGCTTGAGACATGTGCTGAAGAAATAAAGGCAAGGCCCACCTCTAGTTGGGTTGACAGCCACTTGCACCATGTGAGTAGTTCAGAGGCAAGTGTATCATAATCCACTGGTGGGCCTCTCTGGGGCCTCGGGGGTCAGGGAAGCCTGTAAGGGGTGTAGAGTTTGGACTCGCAGTGAAGGAAGGGGAATATCTGAGAAGGTCAAGAAGCTGGCTCCAAATCTGACATGACTCTTTAGGACATGCCTCAGTTTCTCCTTGGAAAAAGTAATTTCGTTCCACCATGGTTACATTTATATAGTATTACAGGGTAGAGAGACACTTGAAAGGTGTTCCAGGCTGGTAGTTCCCAAAGTGTGTGCTGCAGAATGGTAGTCCTGCCAGACAGTCGTTGAAAAAAGCTTCACCAAGCCCACGGCCAAATAAACTTGGGAAATGCTAAAACTGTATGTGTCTCTTGAGGACTCACTCTGGAAAGTCCTACAATAGATAACCCTGCTTAGATTTATTTAATTTAGCAGTTCCCAAACCTTTAGGCCATACCCTTTGTTCCCTCCCAAATAAGATCCATTACATTCCACAGAAGACACTTTGGGAAAAAGTCTGTCATTGGCCTGCCTGGCATGTCTTGCTTTGCCACCTGTGTACCTGTGTGTATCTGAGTGCAGTACTTGAAAACCGCTTAAAACCTTGAGTTTCTTGAGTGTGAGTCCCTTTCACTTGAGTGATCAACGCCTGACCCCGAGTACAGAGCTCCAGCTTGCCGCTCTGGCCTAATCTCCCCTAACCCTTCCTTGTCTGCATACCCTTTGCAGCAGTTGTGTCAAATTCATTGCAATTTCCTGATCGTGTCTTTTTTTTTTTTTTGACCCACCGTACCTTGTACTTGCTGTCCTCTCTGCTCATGACGTCTGCTCCCGGATTCTCACTACAGCTGTCGGGTGGTCCTTCAGATTCCAAAAGCCTCCTCTGCTCCCACCCATCCCAGCCTTGGGCACTTTGTCCTATGGCTCCTATGTGCTTGCACACAGCACTGTTACAGAATCTGTCCCTCAGCTTTGCAATGTTTTGTGCACGTCGGTTCCCGATTTGGACCAGAAATTCCCAGAATGCACATTTTTTTCCTTTGCGTCCACATTGCGCAATGCCTGGCATGTGGGAAAGGTACTAACACTTGAGAAATGCTTTTTTTTGTGGCTGGCCCTGCATATACCCTCCCACATAGTCCTCCTAACATTTCTGTGAAGTAGGTGGCCTATCTCCATTTTACAGATTCAGAAATGGAGTCAGAGAGCTGAAGTAGCATGCCCAAGGTCACACAACCAATGACGAGTAGAACAACGACTTCGATCCACAACTGTGTGCTCCCAAAGCTCATACCCCTTTCTTACTGTGTGGGCCTGGAACTGAATATATATATGCCAAATGATGGGTGTGGTTGGGTATGTTTAATGGCCATGGAAGCAAATTCTAAGGGTAAGAATTTGCAAAGTTGCAGGAGATTTAGGCCACCATCTAGAGGTACCATCTCTATAATTTTTGATTAACCTTAAGGTCACAGTTATGCAGAAGGTATTCATTAATTAATTAGAACATTTCATGTTGACATAGCCGTAGAGGTAGTTAAGTGGAGCTCTCCTGGAATACTTGGCCCTTGCTACAAGACCTTCTTTTAGAATAAGGTGCTTATTCTGCCATCTCTATACTTTCTATGTGGAGTCTGGTGAATAGCACATTTTAAGATCTGTAGATATTGTCCTGAGTAACTGAATTTTAACTCATCTTCACAGAGAAACACATTCCAGGCTGTTCTGGCCTCTTCTGATTCCAGCACCTACGCTATTTTCCTTTATCCTGAAGATGGTCTGCAGTTCCACACAACATTCTCCAAAAAGGACAAGAGCCATGTCCCCGCTGTGGTGGCATTTAGTCAAGGCTCAGGGGGATCCCTGTGGAACAGTGATGGCGCTTACAATATATTTGCTAATGACAGAGAAGCGATTGGAAATTTGGCCAAGTATGTTTTCTTCCTTCTTCAGTAGATTCTCCCCTTAATAAGAGTATCATTTCATTATTTTATTAAAGATATAAAGGGTTTTACAGAACATTGCCTAAAAATGTTCCATGGATTTAAATTTTGTAGATAGTTTTTATATTATATAGTGCTTTTTCCTGATGAACTAAGGAAATATACTCTTAAGATGAACAGGTGTCCTGTTTTTCAGATATCATCCTCATTTGAAACAGTTTCTACCATCTTCTTTTAAGTACAAAGTTAGAAATAAAAGGTATTCAGACCTATCTCCTGCTATGAACCTGAGGCTGAGAAAACCCTTTTGCCCCCATGTTGACTAAGGAGGAAATTCTTAACAAAAGAAACAGGGTTCTCTCAGGTTATTTTGTAGAATTTGAAAAAAGGGGAAGAGCTCAGACTTTTTCTAAGCTTTTCCTAAAATTAAAATCTTTCCTCTGCCATTATTCTTTAAACAATAAAGAAAGGAATTCTCCCCTCTGCCCAATTCATATTATCAAATTAAGTCTAAAACTCCTCTGCTCTTTACTCAATGGTGTGCTTAGCAACTGATTTTATGGGGTGGGTGAAGCCCTCATTTACAGTGTTTGCTGTTTCCGTGGTGTAAATACTCCTACCACAGCCTCACATTATCTTGCTCAATGTGGAGTTTAAAAAAGATGAACCATTACATAGTCTTCTCAGTATACACATGCTATAGACTTAATTAACTTCAAGAAAACATAGATGGTAGTAAAATAATTCGAATGTGACAAGGTTTGAGTATTTATTTCCTTTGTTTTTAATATAATTCATTTAATTGTAAGTTTATATAATTTTGTTTTTTACAAGGGCTGTGTTTAATAACTGGCTTGGGAGATTCCCAGTATTTAACAACTGGCTCTTACGAGCTGGTGCAGGCAAGCTCCTGCATGCCATTGCCTTTACCTGGGTCCCAGGCGGGCAGATTGATTAGATGTCCTATTTCTGTAGGACTTTCTTGATTCCTCATCCCCCATTCCAACCCATTTTTTTGCTCAGTGTTCTCCAGTGAGTAATGTGTGCCCCTTCTTCCCATGGTATAATGTGGTCATTTTAATAATTTATGATAAGAACACTTCTAATCTTAGACACATAAGAACAGTAAAATTGGTGGAGCAAGAATAGAGATCAGGGTTATTCTATTTTATTTTATAATTATAAAATGCCTTTAGGTTCTGAATCTCACTGGTGTTTCACGGATACCCTTTGAACATAAAAAGGTAAACTGAGACCTGTCTGAGATTCCACAACTAATAGAGTTGGGATATCTGATAAGCCAAGACTGTGCTGTTTTTACTCTGACACCAAATATGGGGTATTTTTTTCCCCACACCAAACAATTCTACAATTCTCTGGACACCAACTGGGTGTCCTACAATTCAATTAAATTCTGACACTAACCGCCCAAGTGAGCAAAGACCCCACAGGTTAAGGGCTCAGCCCCACAAGACTGTCCCAGGTTGCCACCTGTACATCTGATCAACCAGCTGCAAATGGGGGTTTTCCACGACCCCTGCTCAGGTTTGATAATTTGCTGGAACAGCTCACAGAACTCAAGAAAGCACTTTACTTACTGTTACCAGTTTATCTGAAAGGATACAAGTCAGGAAGAGTCAACAGAGGAGAGACAGAGGGCAAGGTATGGGGGGAGGGGGCTCGGAGCTTCCATGCCCTCTTGGGGTGCACCACTCTCTTAGCACCTCGAAGTGTTTGCCAACTCAAAAGCTCTCCAAGCTCATCGTGTGGGGGTTTTTACTCACATAGGCATGCCTGATTGAATCATTGGCCATTGGTAACTAACTGAATCTCCAGCTCCTCCCTCCTCCCTGAAAGTCAGGGCAGGGGGCTGCAAATTCCAGCCCTGTAATCACGCATTGGTCTTTCTGGTGGCCAGCCCCCATCAGGAAGCTGTCTACGGTCCCCAGCCACCAGTCCTCTTGTTAGCATACGAAAACACACTCATCCCTCCAGAGATTACAAGGATTTTAGGAGCTATATGCCAGAACTGGAGACAAAGACCAAAGATACATGTCTTCCTGTATCACACCACACCCTGGACAGAGAATAAGGGAGAAAGTGAACCACTCCATCAGCAGGTTGCTCATATGATAGGGCCTAGACCAGCAACTATACAGAGTAGGCCACGTTTTTAAGGCCTGACGTGGCGCTGGATCGCCCCCTCCCAAACGGCTGAGGGTAAGCCTTTGCCAGTGTTGTGACATTTGGTTACAGCCTTGCCCAGCGGCCCTGGATGGACTCAGCTCTGTGCTGACCAGACACCCTCCCGCCCGACTATAGGCAGAAGTAGGCAGTGGGTTTCAGATTGACACAGATCCCAGGGCTCCTGCTTGCTTATGGGGCCGTTTGCTGGGTTGCTAGCCTGTTTCCAAGAAGCCTGTCCTTCCCCCTAGGAGCAGCAACTCTGGGAAGCAGGGCGTCTGGGTGTTTGAGATTGGGAGTCCTGCCACGGCCAGTGGCGTGGTGCCCTCGGACGTGAACCTGGGACTGGACGACGGAGCAGAGTATGACGACGAAGATTATGACTCCGTGACACGTCCGAGCCTGGAGGAAGGGGGCACCACATCCATCCCCTACGAAACTTATAGAAGGGGAGACACGGGCACATACAACGTGCCGAGTGTCCTCACCCCTGGTCGCCTGGCTACCGAGAGACCCCTGGGGCCTCCCACGGAGAGAACCAGGGCTTTCCCTCTGCCGGGGGAGAGGTTTTCCCAGCAGCACCCGCAGGTCATAGATGTGGATGAAGTGGAGGAGACGGGAGTTGGTAAGGCTGTTTAAGCTGCAGTTGGGCCCTTGGGTCTCTGGACAGGAGGGTGGCGGAGGGTTGTCAGTGTGCATTCCATGGTGGTGTGTGAGGATGGGAGCCTGCGGGGGCGGGGGCCACCTCACAGGTGCAGAGTACCAGTGGGCTGGCCCCATGGCCTCAAAGATTCCAAGCATCTTCTGGGATCAGGCCTGTGGTTATGGAGACTGCTGAGTGGGTCCACTTCCAAATTTCCTATTTATTCCTTTTGGTCTGTTTTAAAGAAAAAAGTGCTTTTGAGTTATTTTGACTTAGTGTCTTGTTTGTGACTTTTGAGATCAGAAACATGTTCACCACCTGAAAAAACATTTCAGAAGTCCCTTTGGCTATGTATGCAGTTTATCTTTGGCATTTATTTCCTCTTAATTTGGGAACGAGAATGGTTGATTATTATTCCTCCCAGGTCCCATCAGTTTTGGAGTTGCTTGTGAAGATTTAAAAATACAAAATCAGTAGCTGCCCCTTTTAAAGATAGTTTTAAAATACGATACCTCTAGTTAACCATATTATATCAGAATTTTTCTACATTTTGAGGGAAAACCATTGGAACCCCAGCATGCTTTCCTTTGTCTTATAAAAGACATTCAAACTAAGCTGTCATTATTTTTTGCTCTTCAAGTTGACTTATAATCCATTAAGAGTCATATAAATGGTGTGGTCCAGTTTAAATGAGGTTTACAACTCTACTGATTCTACTGTGAAGCTATCAGAAGGCCCTCAGAAAAATCTACTCCATTCCACATTATTCACTCATTTTTATTTCTCCTTACTTGTTCTTATTTGGCTCATAACATTAGTCATAAATGTTCATGAGTATCCCAAAGCATTGGACAAAGGCTTGTGGCCAGGGGTAGTGTGCTTACTTACTTGTAAGGCACAGGAATGGAGGAGTCACCCTTCAGTGGCAAGATGAGGACAAGGGTTCATGTCTCCAGGCTCTTCCTGTACACACTGCAACCTGGATTTTCTGGGGTGATGCTGACATCTCTTAGCACATAGCACTCTGCTCCTACAGCTGGGTATCAAAAGTGATCTCTCAGATGTGGTGGGTACGTTTGCTTGCAGATGTTGAGCTGAAATTCTCATTTGTGCAGCCATCACTTTGAAATGAGATCATATCTGGCCCAACAACTTAGGATGGTATTACCTGGTACTGGTGAACACCTAGATTAAAACCCCAAATGTGTCTAAAACAGATGTCTTTCTGTCCTGTCCCTCTGTTCCAGTTACTTCATTGTTTTAGTTAGAAAGGAGAGTCTTGTGTAGCCAGCAGTGCATTCCTGGTGTTATCTGAATGGTCACCCACTGTTACCAAAGCCATAATAGACCTTGGCCTGACCCTGGTCCTGCAGCCAAAGCTTATGCAATCAGTAATGTCACATGTGCTCAGCTCAGGGCCTTTGTTCTTGGCTCCAAATCATATCTTTACACACACTGGAAATTCCCTCTGAGTAGGTAGGACCAGTTGAATCAACCTAGCAGTAAACTTTACCTTTTATCTTCACTCACAGTAGTCAAATATAAATTGGATCATTATCTCCTCTAAAAGTTCATCCCCTCTTGTGCTTTTAAACTTTGTTCCAAATTTATTTTCCCTGGATTAAGTATAATGAGCAGTTCATAATTCTAATAGCATGAACCTTGGTGGTAGAAATTTGGAATAGGGAGAAATTCTTTGTTTCTTGGGTCAAAGGCTCTTAGACCAGGTATAACTGAGGAATTATTTCTATTCAGCTTTTTTGAGTAGGGGAGCTTCTGAGTTATCCCCTGGGGAGAAGAGAGGGGCAACATTAAAAAAAAATATTTTAAGCTGATTATAATGCCAAGCATTATGTTATATATATTTTACCACAATTTTAAAAAGTAAAAAAATATTTTTAGTTACCCCTCCCCCTTCCCCCACCACAAAAGGTGGGGGATCTTTCTGACTACATTATTTGGATACCATGTTAAATTTGATATTGGGTGGCAGTAACCTCATACTGATTTCAGGCATACTGGGTACATCAAATGATAGCATTTTAAAATAATTCACTCTTGTGATTTCTCAAACTCTGTTTAGACCCATTCACCTTGGTGGGTTGAGTAATGGAGCCACCATCCTTTTTAAAGAGCTACATGTAGTGAGTCCTGTCTCTGAATTGCCTGGGCAGATGTGAATTCCTGCTAGGCTGGAGGGCGCACAGGGTAACAGAGCTCTGGTCCACAGCCCTGTGAAACACTGACAAGTGTGCTGTGGTTTCTCTGAACAGTTTTCAGCTACAACACAGATTCCCGCCAGACGTGTGCCCGCAACAGACACCAGTGCTCTGTGCACGCCGACTGCAGGGACTTCCCCACGGGCTTCTGCTGCAGCTGTGTTGCTGGCTATACCGGCAATGGCCGGCAGTGTGTCGCAGAAGGTACTTTGCTTTCATGTGTTCCGTTTGGGGGGGGGAGAAAAAGGAGGGGTGAAGTTTCTGTTTTGGGACTTGTTTTGCAATATTGCCTTTACCCAGATCTCTGGGGGTGGGTAGTGTTTGTCATAGGGCAATGTTTGAAGTCTTGTTTCCCATTCTTTCCCATCCTTCTCTAACCATTTTGCTGATGTAGGGAGGGCTCTTCTTTCCTGTGCTATTATTTCTCCATGTCAGAAATGACTGCCACTGGGAGCCCATCTTTACAGCTGCTTCTCACACAGGATGAAGGTGTGTTGAAATTATGCAGCTTGCACGAGGAGTTTTTAATGCCTCTCCTCTTCTTCATTTTCTTTCAGACCTCTTATTTGGCACTGCTCACAGTCCTGACTAATGGTGGTTAAGTGCCATCAGGGCCATGGGGGGCTGGGAAAGACCACAGTTTGTAGCAGGTAAAGCCTACTCTGGTCACCCTTCCTGTTGGGTTTCCTTTTCTTGTCCCCTGAAACCGCAGCACGGTGATGGCGTCGTGCAAGGGGGCCCCGCAGTTGGTCCTAGAGCACCAAGCCCACTGTGGGGCTAACTCCAAAATGGATTCAGCTGTGGGCCACCAGTTCTGAGCTCTGTCCCCAAAAGGATCATCCAGTTCTGATGCTCTCAGATGATTAGACACATCTTCTGCGCACAAGTCTAGGGGTCCAGATAACAGTTTACTCAGAGAGTGAGACCCATGGGAGTCTGCGGCCATAGATGAGAACACAAAAACAACAAAGACCCTACTGTCCTGAACATTTGTCCTTCAAATGCCAAGTCACCTCACTTGTCACTAGTTATTACCTTGTGCATTTAATGAAGACCCTCAATTGGTTTGCAAAATCAGACTAAATAAAACTCCGTAGGAGGAATGGTCTCTGTTTTTCAGAACCCCCTGCCATAGCTATAGTTAAACCAGTTATTTTAATTTGCCAAAAAAAAAAAGTTCCCCTCTGGGTCACAGTGAAATCAAGTGAGTTTTGTTACATACCATCCACAGTAATGGAAGAAAATTGTGTATACTTTTCACATTAATTTTGAGGGATGTTTTTAACTTCTGTAAGTGTATTTTCTGTTTTCTTCCAAATCCTACCTCCCCAGGGAAGGCACGCCTTCGCTTCTTTGTTTTAGGCTTGGCTCTTATACTCCTCTCACCCTAGGAGAAGCCTCCAAACTCTACGACGAAATCTTATTCTCAGAGAGAAGCCTCATTAGTGCTTTCCATGCCAAATATCAGAGCTGGAAATGGTGAGCCCTTTGTGTTTGGTGACAAGCTCAGATATGACAAACTGTTGGGCTATCTGTTTTAACATTATGTACATGCCCCATAATAGTTTTGTGGTTTAAATATTTGTTGTGGTTTAAATATTTGTTGGATTCTTGCTACTTTTAAAACATTTTTCAAGCTCAAAGTTTGGTGGAAAGAATTTGGCTTTCTAATTTGGCTTTCCTGCTTGTCTCCGTAATAGTTTGGGGAGGCATTTTTTTGATATTATTCTTCTAACTTCACAGCATTCCCCAGTGTAATAGACATAGTTCATGTGCAGAAATACTGTGTGTGTGCAGTATGCTGTGTTTTGTCGGTGACCCTGTTTAGCAGCTTGGGCAGAGTGAACACAACAGGTCTTCAGAACATGGGTGATGATGACCAAGTGGGAGCCCATCTGTCTAGGGCTATTCAACAAACTTCACTGAGAACTAACTGTGCACAGAAAACTCCTCTGAGGGAGAGATTGGGTATGAGAGTCACTTATAATCTGGGAGGAGAACAAGGTATGTGCATTCAGTAACTGATAAAATTTAATTCTGCTTCAAACCTGAGCAGTCCACAGTGACTTACTTACTACTTCCTCTGTTTTGTTTTTTAAGATATAATGAAGACACTTGTTTAAATTATATGATTGGATGGTGGTTCCTACATTCACTAAGTTGTGCAACGATCACCTCTGTCTAATTTGAGAACATTTTCTCACTCCAGGTGGAAACCCTGTACCCATTAGTGGTCATTTTCAATTCCCCCAAGTGCCCAGCCCCTGTCAGCAATGAATCTATTTTCTATCACTGTGGGTTTTCCTATTCTGGACACTTACAGAATGTCACTAACTGTTTGACTTCTCTCACTTAGCATAGTGTTTTCAGTTGTGGCATACATCAGGGTTCCATCCCTTTTTTCTAGCCAACTAATATTCCACTGTGTGGATATACCACCTTTTGTTTATTCATTCATCAGTTGATTGGTATTTTGGTGATTTCCCATTTTGACAATTATGAATAATGCTGCTAAGGACATCTGTGTACAAGTTTTTGTGTGGACATACCTTTCTGTTCTGTTGAGTATATACCTAGGAGTTGGAATTGCTGGGTCATCTGGTTACCTTCAGTTTTCTTATTAGAGTACAAGGACAGCTTAATTTCTTTAGATCTTATCTTTTCCTGCTTAAATGCAAGTTATAAAAATTATAAAATAATACATATTTCTATAAACATTATAGAGATACATAGTATAGAAAATGAAAGTTCACCTTATCACCCTGAGTTAACCACTCTTAGCAATTTGTGTACATCTCTTCAGATATTTTCCCCTACGCACATGCTAACATTTATTATTTATGTAATTTTTAAGACACAACAGTACCTTACAAATACTATTTGGCATTTTATGAAGAAAGCTTTTAAATCTGCTATAGATTTCACCTCTTTCCCAGTTGTCTAAATTGAACCATTAACAGCAAACACACTCCAATCTACAAGCTGGTTTTGGGTCAGAGAGCTGTTTGTGTGGTCTGTGATGTCCACCATGCCCCTGTTTGTTCTGGCTCAGGCTGAATGAAGATCCAGGATGCAGGCTGGCAGCCCTGACCCTGCGGAATGGGAGACACTTAGTAAGGTGTGTTGTAGGTCAGGCAACCAACTGTTCCAGATTCCCTGGGCCATCCAGTTCAGCCTCTGTCCCAGTGAAATTACTAATTCTGTCCCTTACATTCTCAAAAGTGAGGAATGATTCTGTCAGTCACCTAGTTTTAGATCATCCAAAGTATCATCTTCTCCTGAGGTTATTTTATTTGCCCCTGAAGTCCCACCATCACCCAAAGGTTCCCACTGGAGCCGCTTTTGAGGCTGTCCATTATTAGTCCACATGGAAGAAAGGCAGGACACTAGAATTTCTAAGGCTCCCAGACACAGTCATAGGTACTGTCTTCTTGGGAAGAACAGCTACTTTACTTATCCCAAAGCCCTTTACCTGACAGCTGTTAGCCTCTTTGCGTTCCAGGCCAGGCACAGGTCCTACTGGACCTGTCATTCTTTTTCTGAAAGGCTAGCTTTGTTCTTTGTTTCTTGCTCAGGTTCCCCTCAGCGAGTCAACGGCAAGGTAAAAGGAAGGATCTTTGTAGGGAACAGCCAGGTCCCCGTCGTCTTTGAGAACACAGACCTCCACTCCTACGTGGTGATGAACCACGGGCGCTCCTACACAGCCATCAGCACCATCCCCGAGGCCATAGGGAACTCGCTGCTTCCTCTGGCCCCAATGGGAGGCATCATTGGATGGATGTTTGCAGTTGAGCAAGATGGATTCAAGAATGGGTTCAGCATCACAGGTAATTCATCAGACACTAAAGTTAATGATCCATGGTGGCGCCTGGGACCTTTGGCAGGGGGAGGGGGATGTGTGTGAATGGAGAGGGAAGTCCATGTCTGCCGACAGCTAGCTTACTGACAAGTATTTTGTAGCTCTGGAAATAAGATACTGAGGTAAAGTTATCAATGATTTTTCCATTTACATATATTAACTAAGACTGTCTAGAACTGCGTTTTGATCAGGGAGCGTTTTCTTGGTGGACATTTGGAAATCTCCAGCAAAGCACAGGCTGTCATCTCATATGTCCTCACAACCCAAGTGTGGGGCTCACAGCTTCCCTCATTACATTTATCAAGGCTGCCTCTAATTCCAAACCAATCTGAGACTGATACCTGACATTTCCTCATTATGTGCTTGATGAGAAGGAACCCGTCATTTCTAGCTAGTAAAATAAGCCTGATAAATACAATCCTAATGAGTCTTAGGACCTGGAGCTGTATTTCTGGGGCGCAGATACACAGCTGCTGCCTCTGACTACCTAGATCTGCCTTCACCACCAACCAGCCTTGCTGGAGCTCAGCCGTGGGTTTATTGCTGGAAACACTGCTGAAAGCAGGGTTGTACGCTTTACACAGGTAACCCTCCAAAAGTTACAGAGCATAAATATATAAAGTGTGGCCATTTCAGGAAAAGAGAGCATGTATCTTTGTAAAGGAGTGAACCTACCCATAAGATCTATGTTTGTGTTCCTTTGCAGATAGAGGTGAGCTTTGTATTCAGATGCACAGACCCTACTCCTTCCCTGCACAGCTTTCCATATCAGTGCTGTTTTGTATATGGGTGAATTTAGGTTGATGATGATTTGTAACATACATCAACTCCAGCTGGGCTGGGGGAAACTTTACAAATTCCCTACAACAGATCTTTGTTACTGCAAGGGTCCAATCTTAGTTGCCCCAGGACCTGTGTTATCAGTTGCATATCTGCTTGGGACTTAAGAACTACACAGCAGGATTGTTGAACTGTTTCTGAAAAGGGGCACATAGTAAATATTTTAAGCTTTGCCTAAATGTCTTGGGCTATATTGTGTCTGTTGCAACTACTCAACTCTGTCATTACAGAGCGAGCACCCATAGATAATATACAAATGAATGAGCTGACCATGTTCCAATTAAACTTTATTAATGGCCACAGAAATTTCAATTTTATATACTTTTCACATACCATAATATATTACCCTTTTGACATTAAAAAATAATTAAAAAATATAAAAACCATTCTTAAGGGCTGCTGGCCAGATTTAATCCGAGTGCCATAGTTTGCCAGCCCTGCTATAATGGGAGCAAAGCCCAGAAAGGGAAGAGGCTGTCAGAAAGGGGAAGTGCTTTTTTCTGCCTGTCTGGGGCTACTGCCCTGCACTGGCCAAAGGGAGTCACTGAGACAACACCTGAAGTGTGTGCTCCCAGGATGGCTACTGGGGCTAGTAACGGTTCACCCTGAGCGACTTGCCCACCCTGACCAGGACTTAGCTGTGACAGTAGTCATCACCGTAACTGGCATCTGGATCACTTGACATTGGGTAGAGCACGTTTTAACTTATGTTATCTCATCTAAATTCCACAAGATACAAGACCCATCTATATGCTGCTTACAAGAGACTCACCTCAAACCCAAAGATATACACAGACTAAAAGTGAAGGGATGGAAAGATATTTCATGCAAACAACAAGAAGAAGAAAGCAGGTGTTGCAGTACTTCTATCAGACAAAATAGACTTCAAAACGAAGAAAGTAGCAAGAGATAAAGAAGGACATTACATAATGATAAAGGGGTCAGTCCAACAAGAGGATATAACCATTATAAATATATAGGCACCCAACACGGGAGTACTGGCATATGTGAAACAAATACTAACAGAATTAAAGGGGGAAATAGAAAGCAATGTATTCATTTTAGGAGACTTCAAAACACCACTCACTCCAAAGGACAGATCAACCAGACCGAAAATAAGTAAAGACACAGAGGCACTAAACAACACACTAGAACAGATGGACCTAACAGACATCTACAGAACTCTACATCCAAAAGCAACAGGATACACATTCTTTTCAAGTGCACATGGAACATTTTCCAGAATAGACCACATACTAGGCCACAAAAAGAATCTCAGTAAATTCAAAAATATTGAAATCCTACCAACCAACTTTTCAGATCACAAAGGTATAAAACTAGAGATAAGTTTTAGAAAGAAAACAAAAAGGCTCACAAATACATGGAGACTTAACAACATTCTCCTAATTAATCAGTGGGTTAATGACCAAATGAAAACAGAAATCAAAGAATATGTGGAGACTAATGACAACAACAACACAAAGCCACAACTTCGGTGGGACCCAGCAAAGGCAGTTCTAAGAGGAAAGTATATTGCAATCCAGGCCTATTTAAAGAAGGAAGAACATTCCCAAATGAAGAGTCTAAAGAAACAATTATTGAAATTGGAAAAAGAAGAACAAATGAGGCCCAAAGTCACCAGAAGGAGGGACATTATAAAGATCAGAAAAGAAATAAATAAAATTGAGAAGAATAAAACAATAGAAAAAAAATCAATGACACCAAGAGCTGGTTCTTTGAAAAAATAAACAAAATAGATAAACCCCTAGACAGACTAATTAAAAGAAAAAGAGAATCTACACACATAAACAGAATCAGAAATGAGAAAGGAAAAATCACGATGGACACCACAGAAATACAAAGAATTATAAGAGAATATTATGAGAATCTATATGCTAACAAGCTGGAAAACCTAGAAGAAATGGACACCTTCTTAGAAAAATACAACCTTCCAAGACTAACCAAGCAAGAAACAGAAAAACTAAACAGACCAATCACCAGCAACGAAATTGAAGCGGTAATCAAAAAAACTACCCAAGAACAAAACCCCCCCCGACCAGAGGGATTCACATCTTAATTCTACCGAACATATAGAGAAGAAATAACACCCATTCTCCTTAAAGTTTTCCAAAAACTAGAAGAGGAGGGAATACTCCCAAACTCATTCTATGAAGCCAGCATCACTCTAATACCAAAACCGGGCAAAGACCTCACCAAAAAAGAAAATTACAGACCAATATCCCTGATGAACGTAGATGCAAAAATACTCAACAAACTATTAGCAAACCGAATTCAAAAATACATCAAGAGGATCATACACCATGATCAAGTGGGATTCATCCCAGGGATGCAAGGATGGTACAACATTTGAAAATCCATCAACATCATCCACCACATCAACAAAAAGAAGAACAAAAACCACATGATCATCTCCATAGATGCTGAAAAAGCATTTGACAAAATTCAGCATCCATTCATGATTAAAACTCTCAACAAAATGGGTATAGACGACAAGTACCTCAACATCATAAAGGCTATATATGACAGACCCACAGCTAACATCATACTTAATGGCGAGACACTGAAAGCTTTTCATCTAAGATCGGGAACAAGACAGGGATGCCCACTCTCTCCACTGTTATTCAACATAGTACTGGAGGTCCTAGCCATGGCAATCAGACAAAACAAAGACATACAAGGCATCCAGATTGGTAAAGAAGAAGTCAAATTGTCACTATTTGCAGATGACATGATACTGTACATAAAAAACCGTAAAGAATCCATTCCAAAACTACTAGAACTAATATCTGAATTCAGCAAAGTTGCAGGATACAAAATTAAAACACAGAAATCTGTTGCTTTCCTATACACTAACGATGAACTAACAGAAAGAGAAATCAGAAAAACAATTCCATTCACAATCACATCAAAAAGAATAAAATACCTAGGAATAAACCTAACAAAGGAATTGAAAGACCAGTATTCTGAAAACCACAAGACACTCCTAAGAGAAATTAAAGAGGACACTAACAAATGGAAATTCATCCCATGCTCTTGTCTAGGAAGAATAAATGTTGTCAAAATGGCTACACTACCTACCTAAAGCAATCTACAGATTCAACGCAATCCCTATGAAAATACCAACAGCTTTCTTCAATGAACTGGAACAAATAATTCTAAAATTCATATGGAACCACAAAAGACCCTGAATAGCCAAAGCAATCCTGAGAAGGAAGAATAAAATGGGGAATTACGCTCCCTGACTTCAAGCTCTACTACAAAGACACAGTAATCAAGACAATTTGGTATTGGCACAAAAACAGACCCACAGACCAGTGGAACAGAATAGAAAATCCAAACATTAACCCAAACATATACAGTCAATTAATATTTGATAAAAGTGCCTTGGATATACAATGGGGAGATGACAGCCTCTTCAGCAGCTGGTGTTGGAAAAACTGGACAGCTACATGTAAGAGAATGAAACTGGACTACTGTCTAGCCCCATACACAAAGGTAAACTCAAGGTGGATCAAAGACCTGAATGTAAGTCATGAAACCATAAAACTCTTAGAAAAAAACATAGGCAAAAATCTCTTGGACATAAACATGACCAACTTCTTCATGAACATATCTCCCCGGGCAAGGGAAGCAAAAGCAAAACTGAACAAGTGGGACTATATCAAGCTGAAAAGCTTCTGTACAGCAAAGGACACCATCAGTAGAACAAAAAGACATCCTACAGTATGGGAGAATATATTCATAAATGACGTATCCGATAAGGGGTTGACATCCAAAATATATAAAGAACTCATGCACCTCAACAAACAAAAAGCAAATAATCCAATTAAGAAATGGGCAGAGGACATGAATGGACACTTCTCCAAAGAAGAAATTCAGATGGCCAACAGGCACATGAAAAGATGCTCCACATCGCTAATCGTCAGAGAAATGCAGATTAAAACCACAATGAGATATCACCTCACACCAGTGAGAATGGCCAACATCCAAAACACGAACAACAGATGTTGGTGAGGATGTGGAGAAAAGGGAACCCTCCTACACTGCTGGGGGGACTGCAAATTAGTTCAACCATTGTGGAAAGCAGTATGGAGGTTCCTCAAAAAACTCAAAGTAGAAGTACCATTTGACCCAGGAATTCCACTCCTAGGAATTTACCCTAAGAATGCAGCAGCCCAATTTGAAAAAGACATATGCACCCCTGTTTATCGCAGCACTATTTACAATAGCCAAGAAATGGAAGCAACCTAAGTGTCCATCAGTAGATGAATGGATAAAGAAGATGTGGTACATATACACAATGGAATATTATTCAGCCATAAGAAGAAAACAAATCCTACCATTTGCAACAACATGGATGGAGCTAGAGGGTATTATGCTCAGTGAAATAAGCCAAGCCAAAAAAGACAAGTATCAAATGATTTCACTCATATGTGGAGTATAAGAACAAAGAAAACAACTGAAGGAACAAAACAGCAGCAGACTCACAGAACCCAAGAACGGACTAATAGTTACCAAAGGGAAAGGGACTGGGGAAAATGGGTGGGAAGGGAGGGATAAGAGGGAAAAAGGGGCATTACGATTAGCAGATGTAATGTGGTGGGGGCATGGGGAGGGCTGTACAACTCAGAGAAGACAAGTAGTGATTCTGTAGCATCTCACTACGCTGATGGACAGTGACTGTAATGGGGTTGGTCGGGGGTACCTGATGAAGGGGGTAGTTTAATAAGCATAATATTGCACATGTAATTGTAGATTAATGATACCAAAATAAGTTTAGGAAAAAACCTTAATGAAAAAAAAGAAAGTTTGAAAAAAAAATTCCACAAGATAGATTGTATCCTTTATGGAGACTGATTGGGGTGAGGTAACTTTCTGACGTTCACGCACCTAGCAACCTAGGAGTCCAACTCCGGGCCCGTGCTTTTCCCAGCTCTGCCCCTGAGGCAGCCCTTCTCAGATGCTGGCATGTGGCTGGGAAGCAGCGTCTCTCCTCTGCGCGTGTCTCAGCTGGGCCTCATGGATGTCCCCATTCTGTCCTCAGCACCACCAGCATCACCTCAACTAAAGCCCCTGAAGAGGTGTGAGAGCTCTCTGCCTTCATGACCGCGCATTCTGTGCCCAGGGCTGGCTCGGGCGGCTTCCTGAAGCCAAAGTGACAGACTGTCCTTGCTTTCCAGGGGGAGAGTTCACCCGCCAGGCCGAGGTGACCTTCGTGGGGCACCCAGGCAAGCTGATCATTAAGCAACGGTTCAGCGGCATCGATGAGCATGGACACCTGACCATCGACACGGAGCTGGAGGGCCGCGTGCCGCAGATCCCGTTTGGTTCCTCCGTGCACATCGAGCCCTACACAGAGCTCTACCACTACTCCCGCCAAGGTGAGCCACCAGCCCCGTGCTGGGGACAGCCTGGCTCAGGCCAGGCCTCCAGAGTGACCACTGCAGACCCTGAGCTGGTGCAGTCCCCGGGCTTCAGAGAGGGAAATCCATGGCGGGTTACCTGGTGAAAATCACCATTTCCCCCAATTTTAGATACAGTACATACTGCAGAAAATTTGGTGCAAAAAAGAAAATAAACCTAACTCATAATTGTAAAACCAGTACCTATTATTAGATTTAAATTTCCCTTCAGCCTTTTGTCCCATATATGTATGAAATATCCCAACGTATGTATAACATCTTAAGATAAATATGGCGAATATTATTTCAAAAGTAAAGTAATAATTTTACTGTAAGTTCTAGATGTAATATACAGCATGGATATCACATGAACTTTTTACTTTAAGTAATTTCAAACTTACATAAAAGCTGAAAATAGCACAATTTCCACATGCCATTTTCCTAGTTTTACCCTTAGATAGCATTTGCCACATTTCCCTTTATTATTCCCTTTCTTGCAGGTATATATTTTGGGGGGAAGGTAGGTTATAGACATCATGATCCTTTATCCCCTAAATACTTCATGTTTTTTTCCTAAGAACAAGACCATTCTCTTATGTGGCTGCACTAAAATAATCAAAATCAGGAATTTAACATTGATGCAATATCATTATATACTCTACAGTCAGGTGCACAGCTTTTATTTGCAATCATACCACATTATTATTAATCTTCACTTCCTAGTCAATGTCAAATCATGAATATTCTATAGTTTCATTAGGTAGACTTTTGAAAACACTTTTTAATGAATCTGTATAATTCTATTGTATGGCTGCTAATTTAAACTATTTTATTTTCTAAAGCTTAGGTTATTTCCCATTTTCCCTTCTCATAATGAGTTGAAATGAACATCTTCATCATAAATCTTGACCAAATTTATGATTCTTTCCTGACTCAGTTACTAGAAATCAAAGTGATGAGTCAACAATAGGAACTTTTTAAAAGCCTTTATTGAATTGCCATCCAGAGAGGTTGTAGCGGTTACCAAGGCTCTGCCACTTGGTCTCGCTGCACTGAGTGGGAACAGGAGTGGGTGAAGAGAAGGTACAATGAGCAGTGGGACCCCAGCCTGAAGTCAGCCTGCAACCAGATGGTGTTTCTGGCAGCCCAGCACGTGGGAACTGGACAAGAGGCAACTTACACACTCATGTTTTATTTATCCTCTGGCTTTTAGTGTGCAGTGCCGCAGAATGCACAAATATAAAGACTCTTTTATCCTTTCTTAAAAAAACAAGAAGTGGAGAGTTTTGTCGAATGGGTGCAAAGCAGGCTGTCTTCTGAGTGGGGAAAATTGTCTCTTTTCTCTGTTGAGGTTTGCTGAGAGTGCTTCAGTTATTTTTCAGAAATTGGCTATCAAAACCCACTTACTATCATTTTTTTAATCTGATATTTTTAATCTCAGAGAACTAGGGTTATGTATGGCAGCCACTATTTATTGAACCCTAAGTGAGAGAGCCTGTATAAAGCAGTTAGCACTCTGCCAGTCACTTGGTAAATGCTCCATAAATGGCAATTTATCTTAAAAACGGTATTAGCCTGCTTGATTCCAGAAATTTTGCATACATTGTCTCATCCTCACCCCAAGCCATGCTGTAAAACAACCGAGGCTGAAGAGGTTAGTAAATGGCCTGGGATCACCCACCTTGTGAGGAATGGGGCCAGGTGTGCATTCAGTTGTATCTCCTTCCAGGTTTATGCTCTTTCCACCAGACCTGAATCTCTAGGTTGGTTCTGGTGACTTAGGAACTTACAGAGGAGTACTTGATGAGGAAATATGACTAATAAATATGACTAATGAGATAATACCCATAATACTATGGAAAATCTAGGGAGCAGAATGAGTCCCAACACAGAAATCAATGGTCTGACTTTACCTGTTCTATTTGATCTCTCTTTTGGGAGTATTACAGACAGGGAATGCTGCTGGTGGTTTTAAAGCCCTTGGTTGAGACTCTTGCCTCCTTAAGATTTCTCCTTTGTCTCCCGCCTGCCCCCCGCATCCCAGTGATCACCTCCTCCTCCACCCGAGAGTACACGGTGATGGAGCCTGGTAGAGATGGCGCCACCCCTTCACAGGTCTACACTTACCAGTGGCGCCAGACCATCACCTTCCAGGAGTGTGTTCACGATGACTCCCAGCGGGCCCTGCCCAGCACCCAGCAGCTCTCGGTGGACAGCGTGTTTGTCCTGTATAACCAGGAAGAGAGGATCTTGCGCTATGCCCTGAGCAACTCCATCGGTCCTGTGAGGGGTAAGAGGTGGTGGCTCAGATGGGCACCATGTGTGCCTTCATTTGTATCTCTGTGTTCTTGGACGTATAGGTTTTCATCTCCTACTCTTAGTAAAAAGAAGAAAGTTATGCTAAAATGTCTCTGACAGAAGTAAATGTTTTGTCATCTCCTATTCTTAGGAAACCTACCATCTCTGTTCCCCTAACCTAAGGCCTCTTCATTATTCTACCTGGGGTAGAGTGAAGAACACTAGCCTGTTGAGTTACCTTCCAGAGCAGGCGGTTAGAAGAACCTGGCTTTGGAAAGCATTTAAGACACTCTAGTACTCAACCTTGAAAGGAATGTGTGCCCAGGGCCTCAGCACATCTACATACAGTCTGATGAAAGTCGAGCACGGGGCCTACCACGCACTCCGGGCCCTGGGACTGCACGTCACGGGTGCTGAGGTCTGGGGGTGCTTCTGGCTGCATGGAGTGAGCTGGCCTGTGGGGAGCTGGTGTGGCATCTCAGTGCCAGAGCTCACATCGTCCAAATCTAGAGCCCCAGGGCTCCAGGCATAAGATCTTTCTCTTTGTCAGTGATCGTTGCTTCTCCCTCCATACCCAGGCCACGGCTCCACCTGATCAAGCCTGTCTTGCTGGACTCCATAAGGAGGGCAGGTGTCTGTCCCCCTTCCCTGAGAATTGTAGCTCTAGGCATCAGGGCTGGCACGTTTTTTCTTAAAAGGCTGGATAGTAAATATTTTAGGCTTTGCCAGCTGTACAGTGTCTGTCATGGGATCTCAGTTCCACCGTCGTAGCAGAGAGGCGCCACAGACCACATGCAAGTGACTGGGGGTGTCTGGTTCCCAGTAAAACTTTATTTACAAAAACAGGTGCGGCTCCGGAGGAATGTTATTTGCTGATGACACAGGAGTTTGGCTGGTTTCCTGGTCCAGGACCCTCTGACACTCTCCTGGTCACCAGCTGAGCCTTAACTTTGTGTGAGAGGAGGAAAGCTTCCGAAGTTTCTGAATCCTCACCTGCTTTCATGTCTCTGCTTTCACAGACGGCTCCCCTGACGCCCTTCAGAACCCTTGCTACCTCGGCACTCACGGGTGCCACACCAACGCAGCCTGCCGCCCCGGCCCCGGGACGCAGTTCACCTGCGAGTGCTCCGTCGGCTTCCAAGGAGATGGGCGGACCTGCTATGGTACGGCTACCGGTTCTGACGGGGCTGGGGGAGACAGGCTAGGGGCAAGTGTCCAGGTTCTGTCAAGCAGGGAGCCGGGGAGGCGCGGGGGCGATGGGCAGGCCATGCCTGAGGTTTGCCCGTGCTCGGCACTCCCTCGGTAGCGTTAGGGGTACTGCCCCTTTCTTGCCATTGACCAAATGCACTGTCTAAGCAGCAGAGTAGAGTTACAAGGCCACACTCCACGTCCCTTAAGACACACAGTCAAAGCGAAGCTAAGTTAGTGCTGTTTACAACACTGATGATATAACCAGACCTGTCGCCTCCCAGGGCACACAGCTGCTTCACAGACCCCACCTCATCTGATTCAGTGACTCTAATGAGACAGATTCTTTCATTTCTGTCTCTTTACAATTATATTAAGCTGTGGTAAAATACACATAAAATTTACCCTCCTAACCATTTATAAGTGTACAGTTCAGCAGCATCATGAATGATCACGTTGTTGGGCAACCGTCCATTTCCAGAACTCTCTTTTTCCCCTTGCAAAACTGAAACACTGTTCCCATAAACAACAACTTCCCATTCCCCTCCCCGCCAGCTATTCTACATTCTGTCTGTGAATCTGACTCTTCTCCGTACCTCATCTTTGTGGAATCATGCAGTGTTTGTCCTTCTGTTTGACTTCATTTAGCACCATATCCTCGAGGTCCATTCACACATGCGTCTGAAAGTCCTTCCCGTTTAAGGCAGGAATAACGTTCCACTGTGTGCACATACTGATTTTTTTAATCCATTCATCTGTGTATGGATACTCGGGTCGCTTCAGTTCTTTGGCTATTGAGAATGATGCTGCTCTGACCATGGGTGTACAGATACCTGGGTGAGTCCCTGCTTTCAACTCTGGGGTCTATATCCAGAAGTGGAATTGCTGGATCATATGGTAATTTTATATCTGATTTTTTCTGTGGAACTGCTTTACTGTATTCCACAGCAGCTACACCATTTCATTCCCACCAGCAGTGCACAAGGGCTGCAGTTTCTCCATATCCTCGCCAACATCTGTTATTTTGTTTTCTTTTTGATAGTGGCTGTCCTAATGGGTGGGAGGTTCATTCCTGTTTTTATAGATGGGAAAATTGAGGCTCATTGACTGAGCCACAGATATTGGAACATTGAAACTCAAATCTCTGACTCAAGCTTGTGAATTTTGCCTCTTTCTCATTATTACTTATAATTTAATTGTTAATATTGCCATGTAGACAGGCTTGATATTTATGTGTTTGCTGCTAAACTTTAATCTGCTACTGAGGGGCAGTTAATTGGCTCCTGACTCAATGAAGAGTCCATTCAGCAGAGCAACTAGTGCAAGAATGTCACATGCTTCGACCAGTGTCATCTAAATCTGCAACACAGGGCTGGCTCATCGACAAGTGTATGGAAGCAAGAAGTCAGTTTCCCTAGTGAAGTGAGTGTTGTACTCATGTATGCTTGGCCAGAAAGCTGAGCAGCCCTCTTGAATGACTGGGATATCAGAATCTGGTGTATCCAGCATTCGTGGAATTTGGGGACCAAACTTTAGGTGTGTCCTCCAGTGTGTCCGATCAAGGGAAGATTTAGTGTGCTGGTTTTGCAGGTCCTGCTGTCAGGGTGTTGCTGTTTTCGCTTCAGGGTGAAACTTCATGTAAGTTCTGAAATCATGGCACTCCCAGGAACAGGTTGTGTAATGGTTTAGCCATGTTGCCGTAACTTTGTACATGGTGGTGGGATTCAGCTGGAGACTCACTTTACTTGCAACATACCACTGGGAAGGGGACATAGTTCCTACTCACCTCCGATCATCAGAGTTCCCCGATGTTTCCCAGAATAGCCCATGGCCTTGAATAGCTGGGTTGGCTAAGGGCAGTTTGAAGCAGGATGATAGTGCATGTGTGGGAGCAGAGCCTTCCCAGGGCCATGAGGATGGTGACGGACACCATGCAAGGATGGAGCTCCCTCATTTCCCCAGCAGAAGCATGAACCTCCTGTGTCTTCATGTAGCCCCACTTCAACTCTGTAGGCCGACTGAGCTTCAGAGCGTAGTGATACCCCAACCACTGCTGCTGAACCTCTGGCTGCGTCCACTCTTGGTGCCTGAGTCTGTCGCAATGGCCATGCTTGCTTCACTTCACAAGGCACGGCCAGCGATCCTTTGTGTAATCTGTTGCTGTCATAGAAACCCCTTTGATGTCCTTGTCCAGGGAGGTGGGTGATCGTGTGTAGACCCACTTTTGTCCTGTGGTTAGCCCTTGATCGGGCAGATTAGCACCATGGAATGTGGGTATATTCCCAGGCAGGCTGCTTTTTGTTCCGGATCGCTAGATCATGCCTTAGAGTGGTAATGCATCAAGACAGTATAGGCTGTTGGTAAGAAATTGCATTAGTCAGATCACTTCATGTATTATTTTGACCTGGAAAGTGTCTTAAAGGACAATGAGGGTGAGCCTTTGTAGTTGAGTGTGCAAGCATTGATGTAATGACAGATGACATCCCATACAAGGCTGGTGTTGCTTAGACACTATACAGTACAGTACTGGACCAGGTAATTTGGAGAAGATTCCCACCAGTTAAATGAGAGATCTGGTGCCTGGCAGAATGGCTTCCATGTATGTCGCAAGTGGGAGTCTGTAGACATAGTTTTAGATAATTTCTCATTGAATAATATTGAGATCCCACAAGACATTTATCAAATCAATCATGAGATTCTTCTCCTCGAAAACCCTGGCCTTTATAAAAAGGACAAATTGGAGAAATTTAGAGTTGTAGAATATAGGTAAAAAGTAACTACTTTGAATAAAAGAAAAAAGGAAGCAAGAATTATCCAGGATTTTCATATTGGGTTAGAGAATGATTTATGTGAAAGGAAATCTCTTCACAGAATTGAGGTTGGCCAGATATTGCATAATAAAAACAATAATTTTCAAGCAGATATTGTAATATTTTATGAGGGACATTATCACCAATTCACTATTTCCGCTAAGAAGATTAAAGACCTAGCCTCAATTTACAGAAAGGAGGATTTCAATTAGACATTAGGAAGGACTTCCAAACTGTGAGGAAGGACTGTGAGCTACTAGGTGGGACTAGGGTCTTACTCTAAAGAAAAGGTGTTGTGCAGCTTGGATTATACATGTAGGCCTGCATGGAGGACAATACTGTGCTAAGGGACCATTCCTTCTATCCCAAGGGCCCCCAGATTCTACTTGCCAATCATTCTCCAGGTAGGGAGTGAAAGATGAGCACCTCCTGATCACCTAAGAAGCTTTTTTGAAAGACACAGCTTCCCTGTCCTTAAACCTTCCAGCGGGGAATGAAGCTTGGAAGAGCTCCCTGGTGATTTTGTACTGTCGCTGTGACTGAAAGCCGCTGCTCTGTGCTGCCTCACTTTGGCAGGAGTCTAAGCCATGGGCCCTGCGGTCTATGCAGTGTGTCCGACATCTGAGCTGGGAATGTCCTCTGGGAGTTCCCCTGCAGAGACAGAGAGCCGGAACAATCTTTTCCTCCTATGTTGCTCGAGCAGCAGCTGTTGGATGGGGCTGTGAACTCCAGGCTTGCTGTATATCCTCCCCCACCAATCCCAGCTCATAAAAGAAGCTGCCTTGGGAGCTGCTTTTCTCCATAACCTCCCAGCTGTCTGAAGCAGTCTGCTTGTCTGAGATCTTGTATCTTAAACATTTCACAGAAATATACATTGCAATGTATTTTCAAAAGGCTCAGTATCATTTGGTTTGGGTTTCTGCCTTGGGTATAGGTCAAACTCTGGGGCTGCTGTGGCAAGAATGCTCGTCTTGTGCGTTGTCCAGTAAGCCAGCAAGGCATCTGTCTATTAATGATGACTGGCTTGGCTGGCATCGGAAGTGGGCACGTGAGGCTTTGTCTCCCAAGTGCGAAGGAGTCACATTAAGGCAGGGGAGTTGGGTGGTCTCAGCCATTATGCAGTCTTCCTCACATGAGTCTCAGAGTTGTAGAAATGCCAGAAATAATAGTGTATGCTCTGAGAATGCACTTGGCATGGGAAGGACTTTGTGCAACTGTTTTTTTCAGTCCATTGGTGGACAGGCAACTGGGGTAAGGACAGCTTGGTTTCTTGTCTGGGGCAACCAGCCTTAATGCAGCAGCCACCTGAGGGCCATGTTTCTGGAACTGGCCAAATTCACCCCCATGGCAGTGGTGTAGGATGAATCCCTAAAATTCTGATTATAGCAACATTTCTTGAGCGTGCTAGATGCTCCTCTAGCATGCATCCATTTTCCATAATCCTCAGAAGAACCCCTCAAGATAAGTAATATGATGCTGATTTATGAATGGGGAAACTGAGGCTAAATAGTTAGATAACTTGCCCAAGACTACACAGACTGGTAAGTAAAGCACGCAGGATTTGAACCCAGCCTTGTCCAGCTCCAAAGGATATGTGTTTTTGTTTATCCCGTGGGATTGTCACATGAGAGGACATCACCTTACTAGTCTAGTCCATTTACAGTCTTAGGAGTTAGTGGCTTTTCTTTTAGTGCATTAAACTCTGGTTAACATTCAAAAATTCATAATTAGGCTTTAAACTATTCAACTCTTTTTGTAACTATTGGAGAAAGGCAGTATTTTTTAACATAGCATATTTAAACATATCCAGACTCTGGAAACTTGTCTGCACATCTTTCTAACATGTATTTGCCAGTCTGATGTTAGTGGGCCCTGGGCTTGGTAATTAATCCCACCAGAGGCAAGGGAGGCATGTGTTTATGTAAGAGGGAAGCCTTGAGATCACTCTCTAAAGTTAGGCATGGGGCAAAAATCTTACTTAACACAACTTTTGGACTATAGAAAAGTTTGTTTTAAAATGGATCCATTTGTAGGCCAGGATGTTTTCCATCATTATAGTTTGAAGAGGTTTTTTTTTTAAAGTCTGCTTATCTTAAAATTTGCCATAGATATCGATGAATGTTCAGAACAGCCCTCAGTGTGCGGGAACCACGCTGTCTGCAATAATCACCCAGGAACCTTCCGCTGCGAGTGTGCAGAGGGCTATCAGTTCTCAGAGGAGGGAACATGTGTGGGTAAGTCCTGCAGTGACTTTACAAAACGTTTATTCATGAAGTGTATATTAGGGCCTGTCTAAAACGTATTGTCCCAGGTAGTTATCCTGGCTGAGATGGAAGGTGCTGGGCTCTGTTGGGTTTTTTTTCGTTTTTGCAGTTTACAAAGACAGTCAGACTTCATTCCCTCCCTCCAACTACCTGGAGAGTCGCATGTATGAGGAATAAGCAATGTTACTGTCTGCACTAGTAAAACTAGCACTTCGCCTGTTGCCAACTTTTGTATTACATTCCCCTTCTTATACAACTTTTAATTCTTTTCATTATTCTGTTAATAACTATTAAAACAATTAGACTTGTTCCTCCTTATAATTAGTGGCCTTGAGATTCGTGTGGAGGGACTGCATTACAGACCCGTGTGTCATTACCTGCGTTAGATTGAATTCTTCCTGATTAACATATAAGATGCCATTGAGATTCCATTAAGATTCTATTTATGGGTTTCAGTTTTACAAGGCACAGGTAGTAACATAACTTCTTAGCCTTTTAAAAGTGAGTTGAGGCTGCTAATTAGGCTAATTATGCGTTAGGTTGATGAAGATGGGCCAACCACGAAAAGCCAGATTGTTTCAATGTTTCCACTTTTTCCCTGTTGGTTGCAAGAATTTTAAGTTCAAAGGTTCTTAGAGATTTCCAGGTCTGGAAGGCAGTATGCAGAACGGGCCATCTGAAATCAACATTTCTTCCCACTTTAAAACAGATTCCTCTTTCACCTCCTCAGTGAACCATCCCATATCCCTTCCTTGCTGTTTGCTAAACCCTAACACACTTTCTGTTTGCTTTGTCTTGCAACTTCGATGAGGCTGCCCCTGGGGTGCGGTCGTGTCTTGAGGGCGGGAGGGAACAGGCAGTTCTCATATTTTGAGTATGACCCAAACATCTGTGAATTTGGAGACGCCAGTCCCCTTTGCACAGAGTTGAGATTTCAGCTGTGTTAAAGTTACTGTATCTTTTTTTCTTTAATTGAGAACAACAATTTCTTTTTATTTGGCCTGACTTCCTTCCCTGCTTTTGGAGATAAAGGAGATTCAAAGGTTGATTTTTCATGGCTGCACCATTTACATTACATTTTGCCTCAAACTCAGGGAATGGCTCCTTCCCCTTGGGTGGGGAAGTCCTGGGATAGACGTGTTTTTGAGGCATGATGTCCTGGGTTTCTGTATCCACCCATTCCTGCCATCCACACTCCTGCCGGGGCAGGGTGGGGAGCAGACATCTCCTCCTAGGCATTTGATTTGGAGGAAGACGCTTAACCCCCTGGGCCTCAGTCCCTCACCTGTAAAATGAGCTGCTTAGACTGGATCAGGGGTTTACTGTGACCCATGGAGCCCTTGGCGATGTCTCAGTTGCTGCTGGTGAGGACCCAGGGAAGCTGAAGGCAGACTCTGGTCCTCCCCTCCTGACCTCCAGCCTTTCATATTTACATATCAAATTCTGAGTAAGCTGTTGTTTAAATCATGGATTCCACTGCTCAGAAACAAATGGGAAGACCACCTGAGGGTCATTAGGTTCCACCAAGACCTGGTGTTACTGTGAGCTTCCCTGCTGCCCTGCTGCCTGCAGACCCCACACGATTCTGTCCTCTTGGCTCTTTGCCCCTTTTCACCAGCGCCTTTGAGACTCCTGGCGTGGAGAGGTGTCTCCCTGGTAAAACCGAGTCTGCCTCAACACACTCAAACGAGTGACTGTGGCTTGCCACTGGGGAGTTTGGTGGTCAGTTTCACCTCTCCTGAAATTTCATATTAAAACTGTATCCTAGATTGGAAGCCTGGATTGGGAAGGTTTCTCACCAGGTCAGAGCAGGGAATGCAGAGGAAAGAATCCAGATAAGAGAACAGCTCTGTGGCCCACCCACTGTGAGGGGCTGGGAGCTTATGCAGGGCATGGGGGCTGCTCAGAGGTATAGCTTTGCATGAGGATTGGTATCCATTATGGGACAGGCTGCTTTGTGGGCTTCCCTATCTGGCAACCTATAACCTGTGGCTTTCTCTTTTCTGCTGGGTGCAAATTTTTACAGCCAACTGGAATGTGCAAATTGTGTTTACACAAAGGAAAGGTGGGCCTCAGTTTGCCTATAAATCACCTTTCTATGAAGATATTGATGCCCCCTCTGGGTGGACCCGGCCCTGTGATACATGGCCTGGCTCACGCAGCATGGGGAAAGTGAGGTCCCCCCTGCCCTCACTGGGTGGCATGGTGCAGTACACAGCTCTGGGCACCTGCCTGTCTGCAAGGGCAGGAACAGGCCGGGCTTAGACTGACGGCTTAGCTGTGCCTTACCCAGCATTCCTGTTCTCCCTCCCCTGCCTGTCATACTGTTAGAGAAATTATTGTAAGTCATTCAATTTTATAATCTTCTCAAGACATTAAAGTAACTAGAGGTATGTAATGCCCCCCTGCTTAGAGCTCTGCATACCCTGCTCTTTCGTCTCCTTGAATCACGTGATGTCATGCACACGGCTCAAGAAGGTCCTTCCTTCTCCCCCGTTGGCTCATTTCCAGGCCCCAGCCAGCCTTCAGGTGTCTCTCAGGGACCACTAGCAGGTGGGTGGCAGCGTTGCACACCTAGCCACCTGTTCTACTCATGCTGGGTGGGGGCACAGTCCTACAGTCCTTTTCCAGGGTTCTTTCCAGAAATGAAGGTGCTAGGGAAGTGAAACCCTCAACTTTATTTTAAAATTATCATTCTGAGCTCAGTTTTGTCTGCTTTCCACAACTTTCACCTCCATCCCACCCTGCAGCTTCCCACTAGTTGATGGGGCTGGGTCAGAGCTGTAGGGACATTGCCCCTGTGGGAGGCCAGGAGCCTCTGAGGAAGCTCGGCTGGCACGCTGGTGCCCCCTGTGGGTGTCAGCTCACCTTGAGGTTGTTGGGGTAGTGGCTTCTGGCTTGAGCAATGGGCCAGGGCTGCCCTGGTTTTAGGATTACTCTTCTTTGAATAAGCACAATCAGTAAGACCATCTGGAAACTCTGTGTGAGGATTGAGGAAGACTAGCAGGGCTTTGGGTCGTGCGGTGGCCAGCAAGAGCCTTAGGAAATACTTGCCTTTTAATCAATGTGAAACATTCACTAAAAAAATGTTCTTTCTGTATTCTAAGAATGAAAAAGCTAAAACTAAACTATTTAAAGTTGTAACATTGACTTTTAAGTCGTCTTTAAGAAGAACATTGCTTTGGCCTGAAAAATGGTCTTATGTAAAGGAAAACATGATTTAAAAAATTAAATTATAAACTGCTTTTTTTCTATAAATGACTTGAGGATTATAGAAACAGATATGTGAAGATGGTGGCCAGCAGGGGATGATAAGACCTAGGCATCCTGCCAAAAGGTCCTCCTCTGTTAATACAGGTGGGGCTCTGAGCAAACGTGATTAATGAAATGATCACTTATAAGCTATAAATGGCATAAATATTTGATGTAAGAAACAAAGAGAAGAAAACATAGTGAGATTCAGTTTCTGGTTGTTCTGTCCAAAAATATTCCTACCTTTTTTTGGCCCCAATTCTTCAAGAGTCCTCCCACTCACACCCCACGAACTGAAGGAGCTGACAGGGGCGACCCGAGGAAAGAAGAGCATCAGGGATGGTGGGGAAGGAGTGAGAGAAGAGAGGAGGGGTCCGAGGAAGCAGGAGTGTGTTCTTGGGCTGGTTCAGTATAATCTGGGCAGCTGTTTTCCAGACAGAAATCTGGAGTACTTGTGGCAGTTTGAAAACCGGCAACCCTTTGGCCCACAAGACTCGGTTTGATGCCACCTGTCCCACGGGAGTTACTTAACATTGTTGCCTGCAGGAGGCCGAGCTGCTAAGTGAACAGGCTGGGCCTGCACCCGCCAGTGCTTCGCTGACCTCTCATTTGTCACAGACCTTCAGAGAGGACCCACTGTACCTGTCCTCGTACTCGGTGCTCTGAGGGGGAAGGGCTCTGAGCTCTCCATCTCTCTCTCGAAGTACTTGTGGCAAAACAAACTGGAATTAATCTTGGGAAGATTAAAGGAAAAAGAGGAAGGAGTTCCTACATCTGGGATGATCCAAACACTTAGGACCTCCTCTGAGGGAGGGGAAGGTTCTGTTCTGACATTGTGAGGGCTCTGTCCTAGGACTTAGAGAGAGGAACGGCACTGTGTCGGGGGACGGGACTGGGTCCTATGTCTTAGAGCTTTGAAAGCAGAAGCTAAATGGCCTGAGCCAGCCATTGGCAATCACCCCTAGACCTCAGCCTTCGACTTCCATCTTGAGGCAAGAGCACCTGGTGGAGTATTCTTGGCAGCCCTCTGTCACTCACTGCTATGCCCACATTCATGAGCTCTCTCATCAGGATCCCCATTAGAATACCAGTCCCGTCTACTGGGTCCTCCTGCATTTAGCTCACAGGAAGGAGTTCCCATTCTACAGAGGAAGAACGTGAGTCTCTAGGAAGTTGCATGGTTTACCGAAAGCCATGCAGTGCACTCATGGGTACCTGGTAGGAGCTCAGGCCTGCCTACCCCAGAGGCCCCCCGTGCCCACCACACCTGTCTTTCTGCTCTGGAAAAGCTGATTCCTCCTTCTGTGGTGGGAAATGGGGTCTTTGTGGCATTAGTAGTGAATCTCCACCTGCCCGGTGGGCCAAGGTTAAAGACTCTGTGTGGAAACCAAGATCTTAGCTCCAAATGCTCCACCCAGAGTCACCACAGGAAGGTGTACACTGCAGGGTTCCACCTCCACACCCAGGTGAGGGGAAGTTGGGTGACCGAGATGTGGTGTGGACAGGGGCCCGAGACCGAGCCCTGAGGCAGAACTGAGAGGGAAAGCCAGGCGGAGTGACCAGCCCTGGTTGGTGTCATTGTGTGAAGACTAGCCAGAGGCGGGATCTCGGTGGGAGAGACGGAGGAGAGCCAGGAGTGGGGCATCTGGGCACAGGGTGGAGTGCAGAGGGCACTGAGGCTGCTTGGAGACTAACGTGTGCATCACTGTCTTGTCTGCAGCTGTCGTGGACCAGCGCCCCATCAACTACTGCACTTCTGGCCTCCACGACTGTGACATACCGCAGCGGGCCCAGTGTATCTACATGGGAGGGACCTCCTACACCTGCGCCTGTTTGCCAGGCTTCTCTGGCGATGGCCGAGCCTGCCAAGGTGCGTGGCTGCTCTGATTTTTCTCTCCACGGAACGTAAAAAATTTCCTGTGATGGTACTTACTTATGCTAACTGTTAACTGGTCCCCTGATATAAGAGAATTATCCTCTCAATTCTGCTGGGTAAGTGGGCTGCATTTTGTATCTCTGTAGTAGTTTGGACTATGCATTTTCTTTTGGGGGCTTTTCTCATTGGGGAGACACTTGGCCTCCCTCTACTATTTTGTTCTGTGTGACTTGCTCATTCTAGCTCATTCAGTGAGACACCTGCTGTCTGCTAGGAACTGAGGAGGTGGTCTTTCCAAAAAAAGGCAAACAATCCTTGCATGCATGGAGCTTAAAGTCCAGCTTTTGGTTTAATAAAATATATATAGTCATTCATCTGACCTGCTCCAACCTGCTGTAAAAAAAATGAAATGCCCTTACTGAGTAAATGACTGCAAAGTCAGAGAATAAATGGCTCTCCAGAATTCTTTCAGGCCTGAGATAAGTCTATCATTGTCTGGCAGGGTGCTCTTAGAGATCATTTTAGGTAAGATGGCTGTGAGCACAGTACCCTGGTCCCTTGGTTAGCAAAATTAGTTTACATTATACCAAGGATTTTTTCTGAGAAGTACAAGCTTTCCTAAAATAGATTATAATTTCGGAGATACTTTCTCTTCATTACTGAACACATGAATTATGTCTTGTCTCTGAGGTTTTTTTGTCAGGCAGTTATTAACCTGTTTCCAAACTCAGACATTTTTGAAGCTCTCATTTATGAGAAGGAACATTTTATAATGCAAAATAATCTTTTCTTTTTCTCTTTCACCTGCTTGATTTTTCATGGAAACATTATCATCAAAGAAACACTTGTAAATACACTAGATAGATGTTGGGGAGTTAGTGTTTTGGTAGTTAATGTTTAGTGAATTCTAAACTGTCTCTCTTCCCAGATCAGAAACAAGGTCCCATAGAGTTGAGCTAGTGGCCTAAATTATTGTGCAAACTATGAATTCCAGAAGAAATCTCATTGTACCTGGGCTGGGTGCCTGTTTTGCAGATGTGGATGAATGCCAGTCAAGCCGATGTCACCCCGAGGCCTTCTGCTACAACACTCCAGGCTCCTTCACATGCCAGTGCAAGCCTGGTTATCAGGGAGACGGCTTCCGTTGTGTGCCTGGAGGTAAGCGTTAGGGACAGTAGGAGTTGGTCGGGCCATTGCCATAGCTGTGAATACTGAGTACATGGTCCTGGGAGAGAAGGTGAGTGGGGTCATGGGAGGCCCCATGGAGAGCCCTAAAGGTTGTTGAGGTGGGAGGTCAGAGCATGGCTGCAGCTTAGAGCCATGCACGTTGTGCTCTGCACAACCCCAGGGGGTGCCACACACAGACCATGACTGTACTGGCACCTGGAGTCTGGGCATCCTTATAACTTGAGCAAGCAGAGCAGGGTAAGAACTGGTCTGTATTAGCCAGGGTTCTCCAGAAAACCAGGACTAATAGAGAGAGAATGTGTTGTGTGTTTGTGTGTGTGTAGAGAAAGGTGTGTGTAAATACATATATTTGCATATAAAAAGATTTATCATAAGGAATTTGTTCACACAATTTTAGAGGTTGGCAAGTCCAAAGATCTGCAGTCAGCAAGCTGGAGACCTCGAGGGGCCTGTGGTATAGTTCTGGTCTGAATGCTGGCAGGCTTGAAACCTGGGAGGAGCCAGTGTTTCCATTTGTGTCTGAAGGCAGGAGAAAGCTGATATCCCAGTTCACAGGTCATCAGGAAGAAAGGATTTTCTCTTACTCAGGGAAGGGTCAACCATTTTGTTCTATTCTGTTCCTCCACTGATTGGATGAGACTCCCATATTAGGGAGGGCAATCTGCTCTACTCAGTTCAGGAAGTTAAAGGTTACTATCATCTAAAATACCCTCATAGAAATACCCGAAATAATGTTTGACCAAAATACCTGGGCACCCTTGGCCCAGTCAAGGTGACACATAAAATTAACCATCGCAGACAGTTTCCTGAGAGTCATGGAGAATAGAGCTGGGAGGGGTCATACTGGTGGTGAAGGACCACCAGTTGGCGGAAGATACAGTCTTATCTTAGGTACTTATCCTACCTGGGCTGGGCAGCTTCTAAAGATGCCTGCTGACTTGAGACTTGAATGGCAACTTGTTAGCTCATGAAGATAATTATAGACCTAGGTCATACCTCAAATGAGTCTGGGAATGTAGAAGGCACTCAGCAAATGCTGTTGAATGAGTAAGTGTAATTGGCGCCATTTCTGTAGTGCCTGTGTATGAGCCAGGTGCTTTACCTGTGCCATTTCATGTAATGTTCAGACTCTTTTTTTTTTCAATGTTATTTATTTATATTTTGCTATTATTAATATACAATTACATGAGCAACATTATGGTCACTCCCCCTATTATCAAGTCACACCCCCATTACAGTCACTGAGACTCATCTTTTTAAAGTAAGTACTATTACCATCTCCATTTCTACAGAGGATGCTGAAACTTTAAAAAAGATAAAGGCACAGTTGAAGGCTCACAGGTAGTATGTGCTAGAACTGAGACTCAAACCCAGACCTGTCTTCCAGGTGGACTCCAACCTGGATTCATTCCTCCAAACCACATGAGCACTTATGAGCCTGGACTTAGCCAGTGATGTCATTATTTATTTTTGCTTACTGCTGCTATTGTTGGCCAGATAGACTTATGCCATTATGTTTCAGTAAGAGGTAAGTGGAATTTCACTACTTTTTTAAGCAATTAATAACTATTTCAGTGTTTGTTCCCATCACTACCCTGTGAGTGCCTTGAGGACAGGGTGAATATGCATTTTATTTTCACGTCCCCACTATCCAGGAGAGTATGTGGCCCATAGTGGGGCTCCCAGATACTTATAATTGTTGAAGAAATAAATGAATGTACTGGTTTCCACTCCTACCAGCAATACAGATATGTATTTATTGAACCACATTCTCAGCAGCACCGAATATAATGTTTAGGATAGCTGCCCATCTAAAAGAAGAAAAATGTCAGGTTAAAGTTTAAATTTTATATATAATAGTTTATGTTTCTGGTCTAAGTTGTTTTCTTCTGCTTATAACAAGGGTCAGCAAACTATGACTCACAGGTCAAATCTGGCCCACCTCCTATTGTAAATAAAGTTTTATTGGAACACAGCCACCCTCATTAATGTATAGTCTACGGATGCTTTTATTCTACAGAGGCAGAGTTAGTAGTTGTGGCAGAGTCTATAAGGCCTGCAAAGCCTAAAATATTTACTACCTGACCTTTGACAGAAAGTTTGCCAAACCCCTAGCCTGGATGAACCTAGGCAGCGCCAACCTTTTGTTCCTGAAATTACAGGTAAACACTGCAGCGTTGCCCATAGGTTCTGATAGGCAGGTTACATAGAGAAGAGGTCATAATAATTTGAGTCAGGACATTCCAGAAGCTATTAAAAATTACTAACATTTATTATTTCCTTAGGCTTGCTTCACATCTCCAGTTCAAAAAGAAGCAGATGTTTCATTTTTTTTTTTTGTTTTCAACCTGATGTCTTGCATCCTCTTTAATGTTCTGTTAACTAAACAAAAAAATTCAGGCCTATAGGCTAGGATATGGAGATGGGACAAGGATAAAGCCAATGAGGGCTATTTGCTAGGGTTGTTTATGTATTTAGGTCTCATCCCTTAAGAAATGCAACATCTCGTTGTACACTTGAAAGAGGATGTGCAGTAGAAATATTTATGAATGTTCATTGAGTATCATTTGTAACAAAAAAATCTAAATGACTCTCACCGGGAGGGATGGACAAATGAGTTCTGGTATAACTCCTGCAATGAAATAATATACAGCCATTAAGATGAGTGAGCTAGAGCTCATGAACACATCTCAAAGAAAAAAAAGTTTCAAAGGATGTCTGTAGTAGGTCCCATTTATATAAAACATAACCTTGTATGAAAATAAACCTGCAAGTGTATACACACATGTAAGAAAGCTATAAAATGCACACATGGGATGAGAAACAACAAATGGAGGATCAAATTTGCCTCTCTGGTGGGAGGGAGGGACATATTTTTCTAAATTTTGTATGACTAAAATATTTTATGAGATATTAACAGAAAGGAAAAACGTGTAGTGTCATCCGACTCCTGTTGCTAAACATGATGAAGTGCAAGGATCAGACAGTCAACACTTATTTGGTGCCTAGCATACACAGAAGGCATGAGTTTAAAAAATACAACTAACCTGGCTTTGAGGGTGAGTCAGTTAACGTCATGACTGCTGATGACACTGCAGCCAACTGGTGACAGGCAACACAGAGGAAATTTGTTGGCTTGCACTGTCCCCACAAGCCATGTATGGATTATGAAATAAATTAAGTGGGTGACTATTATCATTTTCTTTTAAATGGAGTGGAATGAAATAGAAAAATTAATCAAGAAAATACCAGAGTGTGTAGAGTGTATGCAGTAGGAGTTACGTATTACTTCATGAAACGATACTTAATGTACTGCTTGTGTATGTGCGTGGGTGAGTGTGTGTATGGGTGCGTGTATATATTTAGTTGTTGAGCAGAATGTATTTCTGTGGGTGGGTCGTGGTCTGAAATTTTGAAAGCCACCATAATAATTATCTATTGGGGTAACAGATTATCCCCAAAGTTAGAAGCTTACAGCAATAAACATTTATTATCCCACAGTTTCTATAGGTCAGCAATCCAGGAGCAGCTTAGCTGGCTGATCTTAGTCTAGGGTCTCATGAGGTTGTTAAGACATTAGATGGGTCTCCTCTGGGGTTCACCGGGGGCTGAAGGATCCATGTGGCTGCTGGCAGGCCTCATGGCCTGTTGGACTGAGGACCTTAGTTCCTTACAGCTTGTGTGTCTCCACAGCACTGCCTAAGTGACTTCAAGACCTGGCATGGCTCCCTCTGGAGCCAGTGGTGTCTCTAGGAAAGAGCACCCCAAATGGAAGCCATGGTCATTTGTAACCTAATCTTGGAAGTGACAGTGTGATCACTTCTGCTGATGCTGTTAGTCACAGGCCCCCCTTCCTATAGTGTGAAGGGACTTAAGTACATGTGGGGACACCAAGAGGTAGGAGATGGGGCCGTTTTGGAGGCTAGATATCACAGCAGTGTATCTGGACGATGTAGGAGAGGGGGAATGTAATGGACCAGGTTTTTTGGAAAGTAGGAGAGCTTCTTAGAAGTCCTGGGCTAGAGATGTAGGGCCTGGCCCTTCAGGGCAAATACCCAACCTACAGAGGTGGGATGAATTAAAAAGGTCAGAAAGTTGGGCTGCAAGGAAAGATGAAAGCCTTTAGGATAATATGACTTAAAGGAAAGAAAACTGAGGAACAATTTAATGTACACTTTCTATTTGTCCTGTGTCTTTTGTTCACATTACAGTTTGCACTTTGTTACAAACAAATCCAATGTTAGAAAACTTGAATCTCCCAGTTAGAGCTAGAAGGGGCTCCAGAAATCTCTGTAATTTATCTGCTTTGTCTTATAAATAAGGGACTTAAGGCCTGAATAATTTCTTGGTTTACAAAAAGGTTCCTTGACTCTTTATATAAAACAATTTTCTATAGCAATTTTTCTCAAAATTGAGTAAGGCCCTTTTAAAAAGAGAAACATTCTTAAGGTCTCCAGTGTTGGCTCAGATTATATTTATTACAGATAAATCTAAGTATTAACTATAAAATCAAAATACGCTTACAATTTAAATGCAAATGAAATGATAAATAAAAAATGTCCAACATCAATTTAATGTGCGAGATTGTCTGAGACAAAACTGACATTAAGTGGTTGGCTCCCCCATGCTGGATAGTCGTCACCCTTTCCATCTCTACTGGATAATTCCAATCAGCCTGCAGAGAGGATGTGACATTCCTCATCTAAAAGACAGACAAAAATGAAGACTCCCCTTGACCCTATACCCCTCTCCCACTGCCTCCCATACTTGCCTCCCCTTTACAGTTTAATTCCACAGAAGGAATCTCTGGAGTTGCTGCTTCTATTTCCTCTTTTCCCGTTCTCTCTTTTTTCCCCCCTACCTTTTTATTTATTTATTTTTATTTTTATTTTTTATTTTTTATTTTATACTTTATTTTTATTCTAGTATCCTTAATCTACAATTAAATGTACAACATTATGGTTACTAAACTCCCTACTTCATCAAGTCCCCCCCACCTACCCCATTACAGTCACTGTCCATCAGTGTAGTGAGATGCTACAGAATCACTACTTGTCTGTGCTATACTGCCTTCCCCGTGCCCCCCCAACATTACATCTGCTAATCGTAATGCCCATTTTTCCCCCTTGTCCCTCCCTTCCCACCCATCCTCCCCAGTCCCTTTACCTTTGGTAATGTTAGTCCATTCTCAGGTTTTGTGAGTCTGCTGCTGTTTGTTCCTTCAGTTTTTTTCTTTGTTCTTATACTCCACATATGAGTGAAATTATGTTATACTTGTGTTTTTCCGCCTGGCTTATTTCACTGAGCATAATATCCTCTAGCTCCATCCATGTTATTGCAAAAGGCAGGATTTGTTTTCTTCTTATGGCTGAATAAAATTCCATTGTGTTTATGTACCACATCTTCTTTATCCATTCATCTACTGATGGACACTTAGGTTGCTTCCATTTCTTGGATATTGTAAATAGTGCTGCGATAAACATAGGGGTGCATCTGTCTTTTTCAAACTGGGCTGCTGCATTTTTAGCGTAAATTCCTAGGAGTGGAATTCCTGGGTCAAATGGTATTTCTTTTTTGAGTTTTTTGAGGAACCTCCATACTGCTTTCCACAATGGTTGAACTAATTTACATTCCCACCAGCAGTGTACGAAGGGTTCCTCTTTCTCCACATCTTCGCCAACATTTGTTGTTGTTTGTGTTTTGGATGTTGGCCATCCTCACTGGTGTGAGGTGATATCTCATTATGGTTTTAATTTGCATTTCTCTGATGATTAGGGATGTGGAGCATCTTTTCATGTGCTTGTTGGCCATCTGAATTTCTTCTTTGGAGAAGTGTCTGTCCAGCTCCTCTGCCCATTTTTTAATTGGCTTTTTTGCTTTTTGTTTGTTGAGGTGCGTGAGTTCTTTATATAATATGGATGTCAACCCCTTATTGGATACGTCATTTATGAATATATTCTCCCATACTGTAGGATGTCTTTTTGTTCTACTAATGGTATCCTTTGCTGTACAGAAGCTTTTCAGCTTCATATAGTCCCACTTGTTCATTTTTGCTTTTGTTTCCCTTGCCCGGGGAGATATGTTCATGAAGAAGTTGGTCATGTTTATGTCCAAGAGATTTTTGCCTATGTTTTTTTCTAAGAGTTTTATGGTTTCATGACTTACATTCAGGTCTTTGATCCATTTTGAGTTTACTTTTGTGTATGGGTTAGACAGTAATCCAGTTTCATTCTCTTACATGTAGCTTTCCAGTTTTGCCAACATCAGCTGCTGAAGAGGCTGTCATTTCCCCATTGTATATCCATGATTCCTTTATCATATATTAATTGACCATATTTGTTTAGGTTAATGTCTGGACTCTCTATTCTGTTCCACTGGTCTGTGGGTCTGTTCTTGTGCCAGTACCAAATTGTCTTGATTACTGTGGCTTTGTAGTAGAACTTGATGTCTGGGAGCAAAATTAATTCCCCTTGCTTTATTCTACCTTCTCAGGATTGCTTTGGCTATTTGGGGTCTTTTGTGGTTGCATATGAATTTTAAAACTATTTGTTCCAGTTCATTGAAGAATGCTGTTGGTATTTTGATAGGGATTGCTTTGAATCTGTAGATTACTTTAAGTAGTATAGCCATTTTGACAATATTTATTCTACCTAGCCAAGAGCATGGGATGAATTTCTCCATTTCTAGTGTCCTCTTTAATTTCTCTTAGGAGTGTCTTGTAGTTTTCAGGGTATAGGTCTTTCACTTCCTTCGTTAGGTTTATTCCTAGGTATTTTATTCTTTTTGATGCAATTGTGAATGGAATTGTTTTCCTGATTTCTCTTTCTGTTAGCTCATCGTTAGTCTATAGGAAAGCAACAGATTTCTGTGTATTAATTTTTTATCCTGCATCTTTGCTGAATTTGGATATTAGTTCTACTAGTTTTGGAGTGGAGTCTTTAGGGTTTTTTATGTACAATATCATGTCATCTGCAAATAGTGACAGTTTGACTTCTTCTTTACCAATCTGGATGCCCTGTATTTCTTTGTTTTGTCTGATTGCCATGGCTAGGAACTCCAGTACTGTGTTGAATAAAAGTGGGGAGAGTGGGCATCCCTGTCTTCTTCCCGATCTTAGATGAAAAGCTTTCAGCTTCTCGCTGTTAAGTATAATGTTGGCTGTTTGTCGTATATGGCCTTTATTATGTTGAGGTACTTGCCCTTTATACCCATTTTGTGAGAGTTTTTATCATGAATGGATGTTGAATTTTGTCAAATGCTTTTTCAGCATCTATGGAGATGATCATGTGGTTTTTGTTCTTCTTTTTGTTGATGTGGTGGGTGATGTTGATGGATTTTCGAATGTTGTACCATCCTTGCATCCCTGGGATGAATCCCACTTGATCATGGTGTATGATCCTCTTGAGGTATTTTTCAATTTGGTTTGCTAATATTTTGTTGAGTATTTTTGCATCTATGTTCATCAGGGAGGGATATTGGTCTGTAATTTTCTTTTTTGGTGGGGTCTTTGCCTGGTTTTGGTATTAGAGTGATGCTGGCTTCATAGAATGAGTTTGGAAGTATTCCCTCCTCTTCTATTTTTTGGAAAACTCTAAGGAGAAAGGGCATTATGTCTTCTCTGTATGTCTGATAAAATTCAGAGGTGAATCCATCTGGCCCGGGGGTTTTTGTTCTTGGGTAGTTTTCTGATTACCGATTCAATTTCGTTGCTGGTAATTGGTCTGTTTAGGTTTTCTGTTTCTTCCTTGGTTAGTCTTGGAAGGTTGTATTTTTCTAAGAAGTCCATTTCTTCTAGGTTTTCCAGCCTGTTAGCATATAGATTTTCATAGTATTCTCTAATAATTCTTTGTATTTCTGTGGGGTCTGTTGTGATTTTTCCTTTCTCATTTCTGATTCTATTTATGTGTGTAGATTCTCTTTTTCTTTTAATTAGTCTGGCAAGGGGTTTATCTATTTTGTTTATTTTTTCAAAGAACCAGCTCTTGGTTTCATTGATTTTTTTTTTCTTTTGTTTTATTCCTCTCAATTTTATTTATTTCTTCTCTGATCTTTATTATGTCCCTCCTTCTGGTGACTTTGGGCCTCATTTGTTTTTCTTTTTCCAATTTCAATAATTGTGAATTTAGACTATTCATTTGGGATTGTTCTTTTTTCTTTAAATAGGCCTGGATTGCAATATACTTTCCTCTTAGAACTGCCTTTGCTGCATCCCAGAGATGTTGGGGCTTTGTGTTATTGTTGTCATTTCTCTCCATATATTGTTTGATATCTGTTTTAATTTGGTCTTTGATCCATTTATTATTTAGGAGCATGTTGTTAAGCCTCCATGTATTTGTGAGCCTTTTTGTTTTCTTTGTATAATTTATTTCTAGTTTTACACCTTTGTGATCTGAAAAGTTGGTTGGTAGAATTTCAATATTTTTGAATTTACTGAGGTTCTTTTTGTGGCCTAGTATGTGGTCTATTCTGGAAAATGTTCCATGTGTACTTGAGAAGAATATGTATCCTGCTGCTTTTGGGTGTAGAGTTCTGTAGATGTCTGTTAGGTCCATCTGTTCTAGTGTGTTGGTCAGTGCCTCTGTGTCTTTACTTATTTTCGGTCTGGTTGATCTGTCCTTTGGAGTGAGTGCTGTGTTGAAGTCTCCTAAAATGAATGCATTGCTGTCTATTTCCTCCTTTAATTCTGTTAGTATTTGTTTCACATATGTCAGCACTCCTGTGTTGGGTGCATATATATTTTAAATGGTTATAGCCTCTTGTTGGACTGACCCCTTTATTATTATGTAATGTCCTTCTTTATTTCTTGCTACTTTCTTCCTTTCAAAGTCTATTTTGTCTGATACAAGTACTGCAACACCTGCTTTTTTCTCCCTATTGTTTGCATGAAATATCTTTTTCATCCCTTCACCTTTAATCTGTGTATATCTTTGGGTTTGAGGTGAGTCTTTTGTAAGCAGCATATAGATGGGTCTTGCTTTTTTATCCATTCTGTTACTCTGTGTCTTTTGTTTGGTGTATTCAGTCCATTTACATTTAGGGTGATTATCAAAAGATATGTTCTTATTGCCATTGCTGGCTTTAGATTCGTGGTTACCAAAGGTTCAAGGGTAGCTTCTTTACTATCTAACAGTCTAACTTAACTCTCTTATTAAGCTATTGTAAACACAGTATGATGATTCTTTATTTCTCTTCCTTCTTATTCTTCCTTCTCCATTCTTTATATACTAGGTGTTTTATTCTGTACTCTTTTATGTTTACTTTGACTGTTTTTGTGGATAGTTGATTTTACTTTTTGCCTTTAGTTAGTATTTGGATGGTCTGCTTTCTTTGCTATGAATTTATTTTCTCTGGTGACATCTTTTTAGCCTTAGCAGTGCTTCCATCTAGAACAGTCCCTTTTAGATATCCTGTAGAGGTGGTTTGTGGGAGGCAAATTCCCTCAACTTACACTTGTCTGGGAATTGTTTAATCCCTCCCTCAAATTTAAGTGATGATCGTGCTGCATACAGTAGTCTTCTTTCAAGGCCCTTCTGTTTCATTGTGTTAAATATATCATGCCATTCTCTTCTGGCCTGTAAGTTTCTGTTGTGAAGTCTGATGATAGTCTGATGGGTTTTCCTTTGTAGGTGATCTTTTTTCTCTCTCTGGCTGCCTATAATACTCTGTCCTTGTCTTTGATCTTTGCCATTTTAATTATTATATGTCTTGGTGTTGTCCTCCTTGGGTCCCTTGTGATGGGAGATCTGTGGGCTTCCATGGTCTGAGAAACTATTTCCTTTCCCAGCTTGGGGAAGTTTTCCTCAATTATGTCTTCAAAGATACTTTCTATCCCCTTTTTTCCCTCTTCTTCTGCTGATACTCCTATAATGCGAATATTGTTCCGTTTGGATTGGTCACCCGGTGTGCGTCCCTTACTCATACCCGTATCCCTGTCCGCCGGCCGCCAAGGGCAAGGGCGCAGCAGCTGAGGGCTGCCCTCCCGCTTCTTCCTCCCCGTCCTCTGCCGGGGCGGCCTCGTCGTTTTTCCCGGGCTGCGCGCAGCTGACGGCCGCCGAGTACTTCGACAGCTACCACCGGGCACAGCTCCTGCCGCAGTTCTTAGGGCAGAAGTATGGCTATTATCACTGCAAGGATTGCAAAATCCGGTGGGAAAGTGCCTACGTGTGGTGTGTGCAGGGCACCAACAAGGTTTACTTTAAGCAGTTTTGCAGAACTTGTCAGAAGTCTTATAACCCCTACCGAGTGGAGGATATCACCTGTCAAAGCTGTAAACAAACTAGATGCTCCTGCCCAGTAAAACTTCGCCATGTTGACCCTAAGAGGCCCGATCGTCAGGACTTGTGTGGGAGATGCAAAGGCAAATGCCTGTCATGTGACAGCACTTTCAGCTTCAAATATATCATTTAAGTGGATGTTTAAAAAAAAATTCCTGGTGGACATGTGCTAGTGGAGCAGACGAATTAGCTTTTTTCATGCCCTTCTTCCTCTCCCTTCTCGAAATACTTCATGAAAGGCTGTACTTTTGACAAAGCCTTTAAATAAAAGTATTGCAAAACAATTGAAAAAAAAATATTCTCTTAATTCTTTCATTCCTAGAATCCTTTTATCTCTCTCTCCCTCAGCTTCTCTGTACTCCTGTTCTCTGATTTCTATTCCATTAACAGTCTCTTACACCTCGTCCAGTCTGCTCTTAAGCCCGTCAATCGATTGTTTCATTTCTGTAATGTCCCTCCTGACTTCCTCCCTTAGCTTTTGCTTATTTCTCTGTAGGTCCAACAGCATGGTTATGACTTTTATTCTGAATTCTTTTTCAGGAAGATTGTGTAAGTCTATCCCACCAGGCCCTCTCTCTGGGGTTGTCTGTGTGATTTTTGACTGGACCATATTCTTCTGTCTTTTCATGGTTATAGATGTGGTCGCAACCAGGTGCCACGTGTGTCAGCTGGGAGTACAAAGTCCATTCCTGCTTATTCTCCTTGCCCTTCTCCGCAGCCTGTGGTGGTTAACTGCACACCAGGAGGCAGTCTCTGGGATAATCCCCTGAGGTGCTGTGTGTGGGGCCGCCCTCAGGCTAGCCTAGAGCACTGCGGGGGTTTGCAGCCATGCCGGGTGCATTCTGCATCCCTTGGTGCCTTCTGGACCTTGCTCTGGCTTCCACGACCTTTCCTGGTTAGCTGTGCCCCCGCCGGGAGGAGATTCTCTGTGGTTGCTGTGGGAGGGGCTGCTTTCCTGCTGTTCCGCATCTGTGGCAGATCTGCTGGACTGTTTGCAGCACCGGCTGGGGGGGATCAAATGGCAGGCTGCTTATTGCCATGAGGGGCTTCAGCAGGGCTGCTTTACCCGGCAGCCAGTTAGGGGGCCCGAAATTCCTCAAGATTCCCAGCCTGCTGGGCTGACTGTGCTGGGACGATTTTGGTCCACTGTTGGGCTCTTGTCTCTTTAAGACTTTTAAAAAGTGCCCACTTTTCTTTTGTTCCAGTGGAGCTGGCTGTGGCGACCTGCTTGCAGTCTCCATCTCGGATCCTGCCCTTCCGTTTCTCTAATCTCCAGTACACCATGCGATGTGTGTCTGTGCTCCCGATGCAGATCACCAGGGCTGGTTATTTAGCAGTCCTGTGCTTCCACTCCCTCCCCACTCTGATTCTTTTTCTCCTGCTGGTGAGCTGGGGTTGGGGAGTGCTTGGGTCCCGCCGGGTCGTGGCTTTGTATCTTTCCTGCTTTGTGAGGCACTGAGTTCTCTCAGATGTAGCTGTAGCCTGGCTGTTGTACTGTATCTTCTGGTCTTTCTTTTAGGAATAGTTGTATTTGTTGTATTTTCACAAATATATATGGTTTTGGAAGGAGATTTCCACTGCCCTGCTCACGCCACCATCTTCGACACCCTCCTCTACTCCCCTACCCTTTTATTATAAAAAAGGACATATATATGGAAAGTTATATAGAACAAATGTATAGCTCAAGGAGTCCGTCCAAGGTGAACCCCCCAGGTCAGGGTGTACTTAAGCAGCAGCCCCAAACTACCACCACCAACTTGACTTTCACAATAATCACTTCCTTGCATTTCTTCATAGTCTGACCATATGGGAGCATGTGTAGACACTACGGACTTACTGCTGCTCGTTTTTCTATCTATGATTCTGTCTTCCATCCCTTTGTTGTCCATACAGTTATTCTACAGAAGGAGAACCTGGGATGGGCTTGCAGGACACCTGGCATGGTTCCATGAACGCTTATAACACAAATACATACATGATTCAAGGGCCCGTGGGGTTCCTGATGTGCAGAATATAACAAATACCGTGATTTTAAAAGGCTACAGTAGCAGACTGTCAGGAGAGAAAGGAGGCAGGAATGTGCGTAACCCAAAGGTGCAGTATCACATAATGAGCCGCACATGGACTGCGTGTGCCTTTTCTCTTCCTGCTGTTTTATGACCTTCTGCTATCCCCTCCGCTTTTCTAACTGCTACCCCTCTCTGGGCATTCCCGTTCCTCTCCAATCCTGTAAGGACTATAAAAGTTGGGAAGGGACTTAGAGCTCATCAGCTGTATCAAGGCCATCATCACCATCATCACTGTTGCTGGTGGTAGTGATGTTCTTAGTAAACCTCTAGGAACATGAGGATAAAGACCATACCAGATTGACACTGTTTCTTTTACTTGTAAATTCCCACTCTTAGAAAGTTGGCAGTCATGGAGTAACAAGTGTCCATTTGGCAGTTAATGAGATGAGGCTAGGAGCCAGAAGGTCTCAAATCCAGCAGCCACCAGGCATTGTTCACCACACCCGTGTTAGCTCATCCTGAGATATGTGTGTGGGGAAGAACCCTTGGGAGCAGCTGGCCCCTACCTGGGGGGTGGGGCAGACTGTAGGAAGAGGCTGAATATATGATGCCTCCCAAACAAGTTCCTTCTCCCCTTTGAGTCTATCAGAGGCTACAAAGATTATTTATTTGAATTAACACAGAAAAGGAAATTAAGTCAGGCAAGGGAATGGAATGCAAATCAAGAGATTCAAAATGTGCTTTTTTCTTACTTTTCCCTCCATTTCATTTTTCTCTCATTCCCTTTGCCCCAGAAAAGTCACCCCAGACTTGCTGCTGCTCTCTGGATAAGTATTACATCTTGAATGTTTCCTCCCCGAAGCAAATCAAACCAGATGAGTAAACAGAATCTTGCCTAAGTTATCATTTTATCAACATGAAACAAAGCTGGGAAATGTGTCTATAACCCCTCCCCATCCACCCACAACGGAAAGTACCCCATGGGAACTGGGGCCCTCCCAGGGGGCTCCCCCTGGAGCTGCTCCCTCTGCCTGCTGGCCAGGCTGAGAAGCCATCCCAGGAAACCCAGTGATAACACAGCTTTCCAAAAACACACTTGAAATTCTGTTTTCTGAGTCACAATTGAGGTTTTTCCCTCTTTTTCATAAGTTCAAGATATAATACTTAAAAGTTCCCTTGTAAAATTCGCCTGAAATTTTATATGTGGGCCAAACATCATGTCAACACAAGCCTCTGTCAGCCACATAAAAAGGAGCAACCCCTATTTCCTGAAAAGTTGGGTTTGGCTGACAGTACACAGAACACCAGCTCTCTATTCTAGTTGGGGAGATACTGATGGGAGGAAAATGAGTCTGTGGGCCACAGATGATTAAAAGAATGTGTTAAGCTAATAGGTGTATGTCGCCATTGACATAACACGTTCAGTGCACGTGAGCTGTCCTGCTCTCCTGGGTACTGGGTGCATAGGGGCAGGAGCTGGGCTAGGAACCCAAAACGCAGGTTCTAGCTCAAGCTGAGCCACTTAACCAGTGCTGTGGCCTGGGGTAGCCCCTTCACTAATCTGAGCTTCATTTGGTGCAAAAAGCATCGTTGCTAGATGCAGAATTAAATGAAACATGTGAATGGAGACAGCTTATATGGAGCTCTAAAACCCTGTACAAATGTAAGATAGTGGGGAAGTAAGTTCCATGTCCAAGAGTGAATAAAACCCAACATATTTACTCTCAAGCAAATGGCTTACTAGTACATTTGGCTCTCCCTACATCAAATATGTTTTGGTTTTTTTAATATGAGCCTCGGGGACAAAATAGCCTACCCAGTTTTCCCTTGCCAGGTTCAGCAAACTCTTCTGGCATGCCTCTGCTTCCAATCAAGGAAGCAGCCACCTTAACCAGGCTAACATGAGAACTGGCAACACAGAAAAAAGTACTTTAAATATTTATTGGCAACACACACCCTGGATGTCACTGTGAAAACCTAGGGTAGACACATTTACAAATGAACATTTGAGGGAAGAACTTAACATTCCCTCTGTGTGCATTTCTGGTCCTATTCAATCTACTCCTTGAAATGATACTGTGAGATTAGTTACTGCTGCCATTGCCGTCCTTCTGCTGAAAGTTCAATCAGCATTGTGGACATGCCCAAGGTAACGCCAGGCATGATGGGACTGAGAATCAAAATCATTTTTCAGACACAAAAAGGTCCATTGAACATATATTGTTATATATTATATGTTATTATTACTTAGCACTTTAATATATTCATTAACACATATTAGCATATGAAGTAGCGTATTTATATGAAATTCACCTCTAACATAACTAGTAATACCCTGGAGCAGGGGTTGGCAACTACAGTCCTCACACACCAAATCTGGCCCACTGTGTGTTTTTGTAAATAAAGTTTTATTGGAACACTCATTCATTTATGAATCAAATATGATTGCTTTCATGCCTCATCCCCAGACTTGAGTAGTTTTAACAGAGACCACATGGCCCCACAAAACTGAAACATTTACTCTCTGCCCCTTAACAGGAAGTTGGGGGACCCTGCCCTAGATCTGTATAACTGCAATCTTCCAATGAAGACTAAAAATAGCACTTAGGCATTTCTTTGTCCTCTGGGTCCCATGGAGAGGATCTCCTCTGTGTATCTGTTACATCCAGAGGCCCTCTGTCAAGACACTCACTTGCTTGTATCTGTGTGTTTACTTGTTCACTTCCCTCCAGACTGGGAACTCCTTGAGCGCAGGCTTTGTGGGCTATTCCCATGTGCTTCCCCACTCCCACCCAGGAAGTGCTTCCTGAGTCAAGGTTAAGGAGATACAGTGCCTGCTGCTCTCGCAGAGCCTAGAACCTGGCCAGGGAGACAGACAAGGGGCAAAGTCTTATGTTGGTATGAAAGGACAAGGTGCCCTGGTTGCTCTTGGGGACACACAGGGTCCAGCCTTGGAGGGCCTGGGGAGGCTTCCAGAAGGAAGTATATACCTAAGCTGATTTTTGAGGGATTAACTGGGGAGGAAAAGTGGAAGAGGGCCACACAATGAACAGCCCATGGCAAGGTCCAGAAGAGCGAGGCAGCCGACCTGGTTCAGTTTAGCTGAAGCACAGTGCTCTGCACTCTGCCAGTGTCTGGAAATGCCTCTGGTGGTAGATAACTGCAGAGGACATGACGAGGCTGGCCTGGTGCTGGCACTGGCTGGACTCTAGCTAGTGTGGGACCAGCTACAACTCTGCATTTGGGAGTTGTTTATCCCAGTACATAGCTTCTTATCAGCAATCCCCCACAGATGGAGGAATATTTCCCTGCCCTGGGATCTGAGTTGCACTGTTAAGAGGCCATATTTCCTGTCTAACGCAAGCACATCATTCAAGGGAAACACAGAAATGTTGGAAAATGTGGGTAAAAGATCTCCCAAGTCTTTGACCTTGACTCAAGGTGAGTAATCAAGAAGCTTGAGATGATAAAAAGGACAAAGTTCAGAAAAACTTAAAATTTCTAAAAATAAACTTCAGTGATGTCCATCAAGTGATGAATGGACAAACAAAATGGGGTGTAACCAACAATAAAATATTATTCAGCCATAAAACAGAATGAAATACTGACACCTGCTACAACTTGCATGAACCTTGAATACATTCTGCTGAGTGAAAGCAACCAGACACAAAAGAGTATATGTTATATGATTGCATTCACAGGAAACGTCCGGAATAGGTAAAGCTACAGAGACAGAACAGATTGGTGGGTGCAAGCAGCTGGGCGGAAGAGGGGAGGTGGAGCAGCTGCCTGCTAGGTATGGCTTTCCTAGGAGGGGAAATATGTTGGAACTGGATAGAGTGGCAGTCTTCCAGCACTATGACTGTAACTGCCTCTGGATCGTTCCCTTGGAAATGACCATGTTTATGTCAGGTCAGTTTTGCCTCAGTTTTTTTTTCTCTGTGTTACACTGCCTTCCCCGTGCCCCCCCACATTATACGTGCTAATCGTAATGACACTCTTTCCCCCTTATCCCTCCCTTTCCACCCATCCTCCCCAATCCTTTTTCCTTTGCTAACTGTTAGTCCATTCTTGGGTTCCGTGAGTCTGCTGCTCTTTGTTTCTTAAGTTTTTTCATTGTTCTTATACTCCACAGATGAGTGGAATCATTTGGTACTTGTCTTTCTCCGCCTGGCTTATTTCACTGAGCATAATACCCTCTAGCTCCATCCATGTTCTTGTAAATGGTACCATTTTTTTTCTTCTTAAGGCTGAATAATATTCCATTGTGTATGTATACCACATCTTCTTTATCCATTCATCTACTGATGGACACTTAGGTTGCTACCATTTCTTGGCTATTGTAAATAGTGCTGCAATAAACATAGGGGGGCATATTTCTTTTTTAAACTGGGCTCCTGAATTCTTAGGGTATATTCCTCAGAGTGGAATTTCCTGGGTCAAATAGTATTTCTATTTTGAGTTTTTTGAGGAACCTCCATACTGCTTTCCACAAAGGTTGAACTAATTTACATTCCCACCAGCAGTGTAGGAGGGTTCCTCTTTCTTCACATCCTCGCCAACATTTGTTGTTTGTCTTTAGGACGTTAGCTATCCTAAGTGGTGTGAGGCAATATCTCATTGTGGTTTTAATTTGCATTTCTCTGATGATTAGGGTTGTGGAGCATCTTTTCATGTGCCTGTTGGCCATCTGAATTTCTTCTTTGGAGAAGTGTTTGTTCAGCACTTCTGGCCATTTTTTAATTGGCTTATTTGCTTTTTATTTGTTGAGCTGCATGAGTTCTTTATATAATTTGGATGTCAATCCCTTGTGGGATATGTCATTTATGAATATATTCTCCCATATTGTAGGATGTCTTTTTGTTCTACTGATGGTGTCCTTTTCTGTACAGAAGCTTTTTAGTTTGATACAGTCCCACTTGTTCATTTTTGCTTTTGTTTCCCTTGCCCGGGGAGATATGTTCATGAAGAAGTTGCCCTGTTTATCTCCAAGAGATTTTTGCCTATGTTTTTTTCTAAGAGTTTTATGGTTTCATGACTTAACATTCAGGTCTTTGATCCATTTTGAGTTTACTTTTTTGTATGGGGTTAGATAGTAATCCAGTTTCATTCTCTTACATGTAGCTTAACAGTTTTGCCAATACCAGCTGTTGAAGAGGCTGTCACTTCCCCATTGTATATCCATGGCTCCTTTATCGTATATTAATTGACCATATATGCTTGGGTTCATATCTGGACTCTTTAGTCTGTTACATTGGTCTATGGGTCTGTTCTTATGTCAGTACCAAATTGTCTTGATTACTGTGTCTTTGTAGTAGAGCTTGAAGTCTGGGAGCATAATTTCCCCTGCTTTATTCTTCCTTCTCAGGATTGCTTTGGCTATTCGGGGTCTTTTGTGGTTCCATATGAATTTTAGAACTATTTGCTGTAGTTTATTGAAGAATGCTGTTGGTATTTTGATAGGGATTGCATTGAATCTGTAGATTGCTTTAGGCAGGATGGCCATTTTGACAATATTAATTCTTCCTATCCATGAGCATGGGCTGTTTCCATTTATTGGTTTCTTCTTTAATTTGTCTCATGAGTGTCTTGTAGTTTTCAGAGTATAAGTCTTTCACTTCCTCGGTTAGGTTTATTCCTAGGTATTTTATTCTTTTTGATGCAATTGTGAATGGAATTGTTTCCCTGATTTCTCTTTCTGCTAGTTCATTGTTAGTGTATAGGAATGCAACAAATTTCTGTGTATTAATTTTGTATCCCGCAACTTTGCTAAATTCAGATATTAGATCTAATAGTTTTGGAGTGGATTCTTTAGGGTTTTTTATGTACAATATCATGTCATCTGCAAACAGGGACAGTTTGACTTCTTCCTTGCCAATCTGGATGCCTTTTATTTCTTTGTGCTGTCTGATTGCCGTGGCTAGGACCTCCAGAACTATGTTGAATAGAAGTGGGGAGAGTGGGCATCCTTGTCTTGTTCCCGATAAAGGAAAAGCTCTCAGCTTTTCGCTATTAAGTATAATGTTGGCTGTGGGTTTGTCGTATATGGCCCTTATGATGTTGAGGTACTTGCCCTCTATACCCATTTTGTTGAGAGTTTTTATCATGAATGGATGTTGAATTTTGTCATATGCTTTTTCAGCATCTATGGAGATGATCGCGTGGTTTTTGTCCTCCTTTTTATTGATGTAGTTGGTGATGTTGATGGATTTTCGAATGTTGTACCATCCTTGCATCCCTGGGATGAATCCCACTTGATCATGATGGATGATCTTTCTAATATATTTTTGAATTCGGTTTGCTAATATTTTGTTGAGTATTTTTGCATCTATGTTCATCAGGGATATTGGTCTGTTACTTTCTTTTTTTGTGGTGTCCTTACCGGGTTTTGGTATTAGAGTGATGTTGGCCTTGTAGAATGAGTTGGGGAGTATTCTCTCTTCTTCTACTTGTTGGAAAACTTTAAGGAGGATGGGTATTAGGTCTTCACTAAATGTTTCATAAAATTCAGCAGTGAAACCATCTGGTCCAGAGGTTCTGTTCTTAGGTAGTTTTTTGATTACCAATTTAATTTCTTTGCTGGTAATTGGTCTACTGAGATTTTCTGTTTCTTCCTGGGTCAGCCTTGGAAGTTTGTATTTTTCTAGAAAGTTGTCCATTTCTTCTAGGTTATCCAGTTTGTTACCATATAATTTTTCATTGCCTCTGTTTTTGAAAGCTGAAAAAAAGTTGCTTAGGAAAGAAAAGAAAATGTAAATGTAATCTTGCTCACTAAATCCATTATAAAATAATGCTGTTTTACATTCATAAACCTTAGTAACAGAAAACCCAGTGATGAGCAGACAGCTCTGGTGGTCCTGAGCTAGGTGCAAGGGGACCCCTGGCCGGGGACAGGCCACACTGCTGACGTGTCTCCTCTAACTTCTCTCTGCAGAGGTGGAGAAAACGCGGTGCCAGCAAGAGCGTGAACACATCCTTGGGGCAGTGGACACACAGCGGCCGCGGCCACTTGGCCTGTTTGTCCCCAAGTGTGACGAGCATGGACACTACGCACCCACCCAGTGCCACAGCAGCACGGGCTACTGCTGGTGTGTGGATCGTGATGGCCGCGAGGTGGAGGGCACCAGGACCAGGCCCGGGATGCAGCCCCCCTGTAAGTCCCGCCAGCTGGGCCTCGTGCCTGGGAGGGGCCTCACAGCCAAATTCCAGGTTCCTGAGACATGGCTTTCTACCTCCCAACATCCTGAGCTTCTGTCCTGGCTGGGACCCAGTCCCTCTCTGTACCCCCTCTGTCTACGTGGACATTCAATTCATGCCACTCCTCCACATATGGTTTCTCGCTCACCATCTCCTCTTGCTTTACTGTGCCAATGACCAGTGAACCTACACACGAATACTGCAATTGGTAGCAGAGAGGGTGTGTGTGCCCTGGGTCCCCTGCAGGGGCGGCCTAGCCTCTCAACATCTGTGCACTGGGATGTTGCAGGGATCCTGGAGAACCACCAAGCCCTTCCATGCGGCCTTGCTGACTCAGACTGGGGGAGTGTTCTCCTCCTTGCACCCTTGCCTCCTTCGTGGTTGTGTACCAGGGCCTTTAGGCAATAGGTCTACTTTAGAATCCAAGAACAAACAACCATAAAGGTTTCTGAAAACTGGTTCCGTGACAGCCCGGGGTAGTGGGAACACACCTTGCTGGGAGCTGAGGGCCTTGTGGAAGGCCCAGTCCAGCCGTGGGACCCCACAGCTACCTGCCTCACAGCATCTGCTTCCTCAGCCTCAGCATAAGGGATGAGCAAAATGATCACTCGGATGGATCCAGCTCTAAAATGCTGCTCCTGTCACAAATATAGGGAACAGTAATTGTCACAAATTACCAAAGCCTAATGTGATCAGTCCCCAAATCTCCATGCTCAGCTTTGCTAAGAATCATACATCACCTGCCAGACATTTTCCCAAAGCTGCTAAGAGGTTGCTAAGTGGGTAAGAAATGATATCTCACAAGCTGCAGTAAAATTTATCCAGCCAACATTAACAGAGTCATGCTGGGGGTACCAGGGAAGTCAGAGCACGGCCCCCAGAACTGTGAGGGCAGGTTCTCTGAGGAGCAGAGGGACAGAGTCACTAGCTTACAGAGTTGAGGAGCCTGAAGCTGTGGCCAGTGGGACTAGGAACCAAACTGCAAGGGGCCTGGGGCCTGTGGGAGCACCACCTGGGGTGAGGGCTTCAGATGCAGCAGAGGCACAGGCATGGAGCATGAGGGCAGCAGGGAGGCCAGGCAGGGTTCTGAGCAAGCCCTGATGCAACCAGGTTTCAGTTTTAGAAATGCCAGTGGCTGGATGGTGAAAGCGGAGATGGAGGGCCAGGAGGCTCTAGCAGGCCAAGGGGGGGTGTTGCGGTAACTAAAGTTAATCCAGGTGGGAGATGGAAAGGGTCTGGCAGGTTGTTGGGGAAGCGGGACGGATTCCAGATTTATTAAAGAGGTCATCCAGATTGGTTTATGTCATCGATTGGGTATGAGGGGCAAGGACAAGAGAAGGAACTGAGCATGACCTTGGTCATCAGGTCCACTTCTCTCACTGCTGGGAGCAGGCAGGTCCATGACTCCACCACACGGCAGGTGAGTGGCAGTGCCAGGCCCGGGACCAGGTTTCCTGATGTCCATCCCTTGCTCCTGCCCCTGCCCCCTTCTGGGACATTCTTTTGTCAGGTGAGCCCTGGAGCTCCAGGCCAGCAGTTACAAGGCAGGGCTGAGGCTGGGGGAGAATTAGCCCTGACCATCATTCTGTTCTTGAACGTCTGGAAGGGTATGTCCTGCCGGCTGGCGTCTGAGACTCCCCATGCCCGAGGGGCAGGGAATGCAGGGCAACTTAACTGCAGTCTCCTCTGGCATTAAAAAGTTTCCCACTGGGCTACAGGTTCTCTGGGGCAGATATTCAGGGCCCTACTGTTGCTATTGTTTTTTGTTCAGTGCTGTAGCCTATGTCCAAGGCAGGACATTATATCTAGGTTATTTCTACTTCTATTAAGGGGAAGGTTAAGCCGTTTTTTTTCATTTGACCTTTAACATTAAACTCATGCCCTGCATCATCATCTCCAGAAATGTCCTTTAAGTCACTGAGGACTTTCTGCTCCCGGTGCTTCCAGTTGTAAAACGCATTGTGTGGTTGTGCACCTGTGGTGCCGTGAAGGTGATGGTGCATGTGGGCATGTGTGTGCACCTATGTACATGTGTGTGCACCTACGTGCATGCATTTGTGCACCCCAGCTGCACACAGGTTTTGCTCACTGACACCTCCTGCCACCTAGGTCTGAGTACAGTGGCTCCTCCAACTCACTACGGACCCTCAGTTCCTACTGCCGTGATCCCCTTGCCACCTGGGACCCACTTACTCTTTGCCCAGACTGGGAAGATAGAGCGCCTCCCCTTGGAGGGGCACACCATGAAGAAGACGGAAGCCAAGGCCTTGCTTCATGCTCCGGTGAGTGTGGGCTTACTGCACCTGGTGGTGAGTTCTGTTCCCATGACCTAGAGAAGCAAGCAGGGCGTGACCAGACCGGGGACTGGAGCTTGATCCCTGGATCCAGGGGCCTGCCTCTTCATTCTGTGCAACCCCAGGTGTCCACCTCAGGATGGCTGTCCCTGCAGCTCGAGGGCATGGGCGCGGAATCAGGAGGGCCTTTAGGGACCACTGTGCGTCTGACCCCTCCCGTGGGGGCATCACGTGATTTGGTGTCGTCGGGGTTGGATCTTGCCATTCTTGCTGTAGTAAAGTAACTCATCCTTTGGTAGCCATTCATCTCAGAATCCTCACATCTGCCCAGAGGGAGTACCTGCTTTGGCTTAGAGCTTTCAAAGCTTCAAATACATATTTTTGTGAAGCTGGAGAATCTTTATTAGAGGTTGTATACTTCTGAAAAGCTGTTCTGTTTTATGTGATCCTGAGCTTCTGCCAAAAAAACATACCCGAGACCTGGGGCTTTCCAGAGGTGGGCTTTGGACAGGGTCACCAGAGCAGTGGGGCTGCGGGGAGGCGTCAGGTCCCGTGAGGAGGGAAGAGTGAGGCCATCCACTCCTGTAGGTGAGAGTCCAGCAGAAACTCTTACCACTCTTCAGTGCCGGGGGCAGAGCCTGCTTGAAAGCTTCTGGTACAAATGCTTCCTGTGCCTTCTTCCAGTTTGTATTCTCTTCTTCCTTTCTCTACTCCAGCCTTTCCTGCTTGCCTTCTCTCCCTTCCCTCATTGATCCCATCACAGACCCTGACACCGCACATTGCCCACCCGCTCCTTCCTTTTGTCCAGAGAGGAAACATGAACAGAAAAAAGTCTGCAAAATAAAAACACTTTTCAAAAGCCTCCTGCAAAGCTGCGTCAATTAGATTAATGTTCCTCCCCAGCACAAAAGCCTTAAATGGGTTCCCCCTTCACTCAGAACAAAATCCACAGCTTCTGGCTACCTCTCTCACCCCACTCCCTACCACCGTCCCTGCACTCACCAGCTTCAGCCTTCTGGCCGTCTGGCTGGTCCTCAACACATCACACACATTCCACCTCAGGACCTTTGCATTTGTGGACCCCCTGCCAGTAGTTCTCTCACTCCCAAACACTTTCCAGGTTCATGACCTCACCATATTCAAAGTCCGCTGGCACATCACCTCTCAGAGAGGCCTTCTGGCTGCCCCAACCAGACTGCACCCTCCACTCCTTATCCTGTTTGCTTTTCATTACCTGATGCATTATGTATCAATGTATGAGCTCTTTATCCAATGTGTATCTTCCCACCAAGAATATAAGCACTGCAAGACCACAAATGTTCATCTGTTTCACGGAGGTATCTGTTTCACAGTGATTGATATTCCTAGACCCAAAACAGTGCATCAAAACATATCTGCTGAATGAATGCATAGAATGCATAAGTGATCTCTGTGTCCGCCTTTTGACTCACTGAAGCAGAAACCCCTCAAGGGGGACTCATCACTATTCCTTTGTGTCCTCTACACTCGCTCTCAAGATGTAGGAAGGGCTTCCCTGTGACATTCATTTTTTCGCAAGACCAAGTGGATGCGTGAGGTCAAGTGAGGTGATGAAAAGTAGATTGAGGTGGGATAGGTGGAGGGAGGGGCTAAAACACAGGATAAATATTTACCTTGTCTATCTATCTATTTATACTTTTTAACAGTTTGTAAGTGTGCAGTTCAGTGGCATTAAATACATTCACAGCGTGGTGCAACCATCACCACCATCCATCTCCAGAACTTATCTTCCTGAGCTGAAACTCTGTGTCCATTAAACACTAACTCCTTCTTCCCCACAACCCCTGACAACCACCATTCTTTCTTTCTCTATAAGTGGGACCATACAGTATTTGTCCCTTTGTGACTAGCTTGTTTCACTTAGCGTAATGTCCTCAAGTTGCATCCATGTTGTAGCATGTGACAGGATTGTCTTCCTTTTTAAAGCTGAATAATATTCCATTATATGGATGTACCACACTTTGCTTATCTATTATCCATCAGACACTTGTGTTCTTCCAAATGTCTATTTGGCTATTGTGGCTATTGTTAATAATGCTGCTGTGAACAAGTATCTGCTCAAGTCCTTGCTTTCAGTTCTTCTGAATCACATGGTAATTATATTTTTAATTTTTCAAGAAACCGCCATGCTGTTTTCCTTGGAAGCTGAACCATTTTCACATTCTTTCCAGCAGAGTACAAAGGTTCCAATTTATGTACTACCTGCTAACACTATTTTCTGTTTTTTAATAATAGTCATCCTAATAGGTGTAAAGTGGTAGCAGCTTGTGGTTTTGATTTGCATTTCCCTAACGATTAGTGATGTTAGCGTCTTATCATTTGCTTAGGGACCATTCATGCATCTTCTCTGGAAAGATATTTATGCATAATTCATATCCTTTGCTCCTTTTGTAATTAGGTTGTTTTTTGTTTTTGTTGTTATTGAGTTAAAGGAGTTCTTTATATGTTCTAGATATTAACCCCTTATCAGACATATGATCTGCAAATATTTTCTCCCCTTCCATAGGTTGCCTTTTCACCCTTTTGACTGTGCCCCTTTATGCACAAAAGTTCTTAGTTTTGATAAAGTCCAGTTTATCTATTCTTGCTTTTGATGTCATATCAAGAAATCATTGCCAAATCCAGTGTTATGAGGCTGCCCCCTGTTTTCTTCTAAGAGTTTTATAGTTATAGCTCTTACATTTAGGTCTTTGACATATTTTGAGTTAATTTTTTTCTTATGGTGTAAGGTAAAGTATTTCTGTGTCCTTTTTGACCTGACCTCTTGAGGGGGAAGTATCTGCTGATAATCCTGATTTTCCCAGTGAAAGATCATCGTGTTCCTCAAAGGTCCCCACAGCCCCCCTTTCACTTCCATATACATTTTAGAGTAAGCTTGTAAGTTGCTGCCAAAAAAAAAAAGGAAGCCTGCTGGGATTTTGATAAAGATGGCATTGAATCTTTAACTCCATTTAGGGATAATTAATATCTTAGAAATATTAATGCTTACAATCCACTAAACTAATTTATCTCTTTATTTGTTTTGAGTCTTTAATTTCACTCTGCCATGTTTTATAGTATTCAGTGTAGCATTCTTGCACATTTAAAAATAAATTTCTTAAATACCTTGTTTTTGATGTTAACTATGAACATGCTTGTTTTAGAATTTTATTTTTTGCTAGTATGTTGAAACAAAATTTTATATTGCTTTGTGTCCTATATATAACCTTGCTAAATTCAATTATTATAATAGTTTTAAAGATTCCGCAGGATGTTCTACATAAACAATCATATTATAATAGCATGGTTTTACCTCTGCCTTGTATTTCTTTTTCCTGTGATCTTCAGGTAGGCAAATATTTCTTAGCATTAGCAGATAACAGAAAAAGAAGGAAATGAAAACCATTAGCCATAAGAAAAAAAATAATGAATTGGAATTAATAAAAATTAAAAATCTTTGTTCTTCAAAGACACCATAAGAAAATGAAAAAGCAAGCTACATACAGGAAATATGTATTATATATATATTTTTTATATATGTGTGTTTATTTTTATATATAGTTCATATATATTTATATATATATTTTATACATCATACACATATGTATGTGTATATAACAAAAGATCTTTATTGGAAATATGTAAAGAATGTGTGCAACTCGGTAATAAACATTTAAAAGTGGACAAAACTTGAAGACCCTTCATAAAAAACATATCCAAATGCCTGTAATCATGTAAAAGATTCCCACCACCAGATGCTAGGGAGGGAGTGGGCCTCTCACCACTGCTCTGCACTTCCAGGATAAAGTCATCATTGGGCTGGCCTTTGACTGTGTGGACAAGATGGTTTACTGGACCGACATCAATGAGCCTTCCATTGGGAGGGCCAGTCTGCTTGGTGGAGAGCCAGGCATCATCATTCGACAAGGTGGGCAAGCAAATATTATTTTTCCTTTTTGATTTTGCACCTAGAAGCTCAAGTGGATCTTGGGCAAGAGCAGAGGGGTGAAGTATGTGGTTGCCTACAGGATATGGTGATTTGAGAGGGGCTGGTCTTCAGCCTTAAACACCACCCTTTCTAGCCTTTCTGGAGCCCTCCAAGGACTGACTCATCATTAAATCATGAACACCCTGGCTGGGATGTGTTGCTTGCCTTATAAGAATAAAATTAAAACAGGGTAAGTGCCCATGCCTTTCTCTGAAAGTTTATGTAGCCAGTTTCAGTGAACAATAGGGACCAAACTCAACTGTGCAGTTTGGATATCCGTTTCTCCCTCGGGCTGCTGAGCCTAGAATCGATTCTCGTGTCTGCTCCACAGGGCACTCCATTAGGGTTTTCCAAAGGCAACAGGCAGATGAATCATAAAGTTGGAAGGGTCACAAGCAGATTGGCAAATATTGTCCCGGATAGTTGAGTCTGTTCCCAAGACAGTTTTCAAGTTAAAGGGTTATCACTTCAATCTGTAACATCGTGAGGGTGAGGGGCCTTTTCTTCTCTACCCTCCAGCCTCCAGCACTTGACTGAGATCACCTGTGCCAGAGGAATACAGCCGATCCGGCTGAACTTTCACAGACATTTCTCAGGTCTGCGTCCCTGACGCTAAGAGCGCACCGTGGTTCGGCACAGCCTGCCTCTCAACATCACACCTCAGGTCCTTGACTTACAGTAATTTAAGCCAAGGACTCTACATGTTATTTTAATGCCTGTATTCACCGAGTCAGGGCTATCTTACATGGATATGTTTTATCAAGACTACAGTCCATTACAACAAAAGTCCAAGGCCCTATAAAAATTCTATACTGAAAAGGTCAGATATTACATGTTGCTAACTCGGTGACTTGCAATATTTTCGATCAAAAGATATTGTCATGCTGATGGTACTTGTGTAAAATCTTCTTGCTTTCTCTTCAGAACACTCAAAGATACATCTTTAAAATACATGAGCCTCATTTGGTATTTCTTTTTACTTGGGGATGAACATAGCTTTTCCATTTTCCAATTTAATGTTTTTCTAATGATTGATATTCCAGAAGGATCCCTGTGGAAGAGCCCCTGGGGCATTTTTTTTCCTTCCTTGGCACCATCACATGAGATGACACAGCAGGAATTAAACTGAAGTGGAGTTAAATGTGTCTGGCTTTGGACATAGACCCCGCATCCTTTTCTGGAGGCCGATGTGCTATGTAAATAACGTCTGCTAGTTTTCATGGTCCACTTTAAGGAACAGAAGTTAGAAAATGCTTTTTTGCATCTTATCTTTCTCTGTGAGAAATGTTATTGCTATTATCTATGATTTGACTTCAAAACCCAGTGGAAAATGGGAGTAGGTCATCCTTGCTATTTCCTGTTGCTTTTGGAACTAATAATCATGCAAGAAAGCTTTAAGCACAGTAAGAAACATTCCAGGCAAAAGCCCACTGTGAAAACACAGAATTAAACCAGAATGTGATCTTTGTAGAAGAAAGATCACCGGGAATTTTTTTTTTGATTTAAAAAGAGAAAGAAACTTCATCATGGTCCAAGTCACTGCGTCCCTAGTGAGGGAAATGGTAGCAGTATCTCTACTTGTCCTTTTCTTCCTGATTTTATACAGTCTGAATTCCTGAGCTTTAGGATTTGTTTCTTGAGCTCAAGTCTTAACTAAATATCCGTACTAAGTATCACCATAATCTGCTTCCTCTTGACATAAGCAGTATGGAATATATTGCCTATTGCCCTGACTGCACAGTGAATGATGAGGTTTTCCAGGCCTTGCTTGGGCACAGTAGCCCGTGAAGGTTTTTCCCAGTGGGGGTTACTCTTGGGTTTGAGGTCAGAACCAGGGCTGTTTATAATGAGGCTACATGACACTGAGTTCCTTCCAGGCCCCCACTGGGTGTCTCATAAAGACACTCTCTCAAGGAACAGCTTTTCCCCCACTTTTCAGTGTGCGTATCTGAGAAGCCCACGTCACTCGCACAGGATATGCTCATTCCACATACACCCCAGCGGTGATTTATTCTGGTTTTGTCTGAAAGTCGTAAGGGGACTTTTGCCATCCCTTTGCCTCTGGGGACATGGAAAATATTTTAATACTTTATAAATCTCTACTTTTGGTTTGAATAATAAAGACCTTGTTCAATTGCTGTTTCTAGTTCTTAATAAACTTCCTCTGGTGGGGGTTCTTTCGGGGAGACTGATCTTACTAGGAGTCTACTGGAGGCCGATGCACCAGGAGGCTGACAGTCTGACTTGCTTACATAAAAGGACAGTGTTGGGATGTTCCTCACACCCCAGGTCCCCCAGATAGGACAGCTTCCTCCTTGGCCTCTTCCCCATACCACTTGCACTCGCAGCCATACCAAATGACCTTCAATTCTCTAATCAGTAGAGGAGAAAGAATCCTAAGTGACATCAGTAAAACCCCAGTGGGGTTTTAATTTTTAATTTGGTTTTATTTATAGTAAGGAAACCATTGAAATCTCCAACCTCTGGTTAGGTTAGGTGGGCACTGAAGTTTCATACTGTAGTCAGCTTACCTTGTGGCAACACCTGGCTTGAAAACCAGTTACTTACAAGATTTCTGGGAGTGTTATTTGTGATCACTGACACTGCTTCTTTATACTCTTAATACTTGGGTAAAAGTATTAACAGTTTTGATTTCTTACATATATTATTTCTCTGAAATTATGTTTTTCTCCAATAATTAATGAATAAGGTAAATGTATTTGTTCCATTCCCCATCTTCAGATCTTCCTACGCCCCCCTTTTGCCTGTGGGATAAGCTCTAAGGTCATTAACAAGGGCATCCCAACTTCATCTCTGACCACATCCCCACCCTCATAGTCTCCAGCCATCCAAAATTACATGCAGTTTACTTTAAGCCATATCCACTCTTCCTCCATACCTATGTACTGGTCCTGCTCCCTGGAAAACCCTTATCCACAATCTTTGCCTGACAACTCCTGTTGGTCCTTCAGGAGCCAACTTCATGAAGTGCCAGTTCCCCCACGAATCCTTCCCTGGTCTCACTAGGCTGAGTTCAGTGTCCCACAGACTCCCACAGAACCCAGAACTCAATCCCAACTGTGACTGGCCCTGGGCTCCTTGAAGGTGGGGCCACAGCTTAGCCATCACTAAGGTCCTGGTTCTTGGTATGTGCACAAGGCACATGTCCACCAAGTGAGTAAGTAGCATTTTTAATATATCACTTTGAGTGTTGCTTAGCTGGTAAACAAGCATTTTACATTCCTGTTTGTTTTCTTAAAAGTGCAAGGATTGAACATAATGTGAAATAGTACTGAGGAATCAGAAAAACCTAACCTTAACTGCTTAAAAAAATCAGAAGTGCTGTGTGTTTTCTTCTAGATCTTGGAAGCCCAGAAGGCATTGCCCTTGACCATCTTGGCCGCAACATCTTCTGGACAGATTCTCACCTGGATCGAATAGAAGTTGCAAGACTGGACGGTACCCAGCGCCGGGTGCTATTTGAGACTGAGTTGGTGAATCCCAGAGGCATCGTGACAGATTCCGTGAGAGGGTACGTTGTGCACATCCATGTATGCATCTATTCTGTTTGCATCTGCTTTGTTGGATGTTCTTGAATGTCAGGCTTTAACTCCAGCATTGCTCTCCTGAAATGAATGAGTACAGGATGAATGAATCTACAGTTGGTGGCTTATAAATAACATGGTAAAATTCAAGAACATTTATTACAATCGCCTGTGATCATAGACTTGATACCATGTTGCACTTTCAAATCTTACCAAGACACTTTGTAAGTCGACAGCTCAGAAATTGGGCATTTCTGCTTGGGTTGATTGTGGATCAACAACCAAGTTTTTTGAGCCAAAGAGAATCAATTTAGCACAAATGTACCCTGGGAGTTCCACACTGGGACCTCCCAGTGTGAACAGCTTGGAGACCCCTTCCTGTGGGTTTCACTAGCACATCAATGCTTTGATCCATTTCCTACTGCAAGCTCTGAATCTGATACACAGGCTCTTGGCTCCTTGACACTGATTCCTTTCCTCTGAGACCACATCCCTTGTTCTGAGGCCGGTTGACCATTTCCCTAAGCAGAGCCTTGACCGCCGCTTCTGTCGGCATCCGCTTCTGGGCCTGGACCCCTGGGTCTGCTATGCCCCACTGTGCGGTGACAGTGTGTGGCAAGTCCATGTATTTATGTCACTTATGGTATTCTGTTTTGTTTTTAACAGACTTATTGAAATATAATATGTCCCTTGTGTTTAAGAGAAGTGAATTCATTAGTAACAGAATAACGGAATTCAAGTGAAGAACCAGAACCAAGTATCTTTGCAAAGGAAAACTTGTCTTGTCACCTCCCAGAGCCTTTTTAGCCAGTCTTTGTTTTAATATCTGCTAATGTCTTCAGCATTGGTTCTTTCTAAGTGTTTTTTTTTAATTAACATTTTCTCATACATCTTCCTTATTTCTCTTCCTCTTTCCCCTACTTTTCCTCCTCCAGGAACCTTTATTGGACAGATTGGAACAGAGATAACCCCAAAATTGAAACCTCCTACATGGATGGCACAAACCGGAGGATTCTGGTGCATGATGACCTGGGCCTACCCAATGGGCTGACCTTTGATGCCTACACATCTCAGCTCTGCTGGGTGGATGCAGGTGACAGAAAGCCCCAGTCCTGACTCCTGGGGTTGGAGCAGTGCTTTTTTTTTTTACACCAAACAATTAGTGTTACCCATTGGGAGCTAGCCCAGTCTGTACACCAAGAGTATCTGTTATGGGAAAGAGGGCATAAAATAACTTTTTCTTCCTTGCACAAAAATAGCTGCATATCTTTGCTGTGAAGTGCAGGGAGAGTTCTCAGTCTTTTAAGCCAGGGTTCAACAAACTACAGCCCATGGGGCCAAACCTAACCTGTCACCTGCTTTGGGATAACCTGGGAGCTATAAATGGTTTTAATATTTTTAAGTGTTACATTTTATAAGGTTATATAAATGCCTACATAATGCCCTCAGTTTTGCCACTTGGCTCACAAAACCTAAAATAATGACTACTGGCCCCTTAAGAAAAAGTTTGCTGAGCTCCAGAGCCTGTCTTCATGCTATTATCATCTATCTATAAAGCAGGTCACGACTTACATTCCTTTAACTCCTGCTTGTCCCTAAGGGCTTAGGCAGGACTCCTCAGAGCCAAGGAAGATAAAGCAATGCAGTCCTGATGTGTGCCCCTGCCTGGGCAGACTTGGGGGGCCCTTGTGTAAGGGATGTGGGCAGGATGCCCAGTGGGGGAGGAGCGTCAATCATCTGTCACGTCCCTGTTGATTACCTGCTCTGCTGCAGACACGTGAGGGGCACAGGGGCTGCGTCTTGCGTTTGGGGAGGACAAGGAGTGAAACGTGAAGTTAAATGAAAATTCAGGCCCTTGGTAGTTCATAATTCGGGCACTGACACGGGCTGTGCCCAGCTGCTAAACCTGTGTGCAGCCCAGAAATTCTTAGGGCTGGGAATTCAGGGGAGAGGCAGCCTGGAGGGGCTTCAGGGAGGAGGGACTTGAGACAGGGTGGCTCCTACCAAGTCCCCAGCTGCTCGGGGAACGGGTGAAGCAGGCACGGCTCCTGTGCTCTTGCACACATGTCCCGTCAGAGCCAGTGTGGCCCAGGGGGCTGTCTTGGCCAATAGGAGCCTGGAGAGGGTGCCAAGACAGCTTTCCAGTTCCGAGGAACAAGTCCCATGTGTTCTAGGGTCTGTGATGGTGACTCTTCATTTCTCCCACCCTTGGCCTTGTCACTCTTCTGTTTTGACACAAAAGAGCCATTTCTTTTATGAACAATAAGCAACTTGTTCTCACTCCCTGTAGGCACCAATCGGGCGGAATGCCTGAAGCCCGGTCAGCCCAGCAGACGCAAGGTCCTTGAAGGGCTCCAGTATCCTTTCGCTGTTACCAGCTACGGGAAGAATCTGTATTACACAGACTGGAAGATGTATGTCAGCTGCCGCGGTGTGACCCTGGGTGCCTGCCCTGCCCCTGTCTCTGGAAGGCCACGCCCTTCCCATCTGGCCTCTTGGCTTGACCTACCAAGCCTCCAGAGATGCCCCCATGCCTCGCCCCTCTGGCTTTCAGGACACGCAGACGATGGTGAAGAAGGGGGAGGACAGGGCTCCTAGGGGAGCAGGAGGTGCCATTTATCATCTGGACACTCCTAGATGGGCAGTTTCCAGTCTGTGAACTTGGACTTCCTGAACACGTCTGTTCTTCCCTCAGGAGCTGACCCAGGGTCACTTGGCTGGTGGGCTCCATGCCCACTCTGTGCCCTACTTCATTATAGTTCTTAAATTACAATATTCTCACAGACTCTTCTTGACCATCTCTTCCTACAAAAAGGGGCATTAAACCAAGCCAGCAGCTGTGGCCAAGGACAATGAATAGAAGGCCAATTTCACGGCTTGGAATTTACAGCTGGAGAGAAAAGCTAGTTGACCTTTGCCCTTTTCTAAGTCAGAGAAATGCAGGCTTGACCCCAGTTGGTGGCGGGGGGTGGGGGGGGTGCGAAGGAAGCAAGGCCACAGTATCTAGTATCTGTCTAAGGCTTCCAATTCATCCTCAAAACTGCCAAAAAGGCTGCTCTGTAGAGAAAAGTTAAAGCCATCGGATGTGTTTTTTTAATCTTCTGCCCTTTGGTGCCCTGTAGGAATTCCGTGATTGCTGTAGATCTTGCGATTTCCAAAGAGACGGATACCTTCCACCCCCACAAGCAGACCCGGCTGTATGGCATCACCACTGCCCTATCTCAGTGTCCCCAAGGTAATTCACCTGTGCTCTTACTATTCAGAGGCAGGGGGCACCCTGAGCCTCACAGCCCACACTGGCCTCTAACAGCCCTGATCACCTGGCAGGTGAGACACAGTCCCATCCATCGGGGTCTTCATTAGTTACTCAGTGAGCCAGATAAATCAGTAAGAAACGTTAGGGAATGAAGTGGCAAGTGGACAAGGGTGAGGAAAAGTGCTAAATCTTGGGCTGGGTCTAGAAGTATGTGGTCTTCAGGTTCCAAAGAGGAATTATATGTGTTAGGATCTTTACTGCTTAAAAGTCCATCCATTTGTCCTAACAGCAACAACAATAATTAATTATGATAATAATTGAAACATGGATGATTGCTGTGAGCTGGGTACTCTACATTTATTAATTCAGCATTCTAAGTGCTTTGTCCTCACTACTTCATTTAATTCTCATAGCAACCTTAGGAGGTTATGATTATTTCATAAATAAGGAAACACTGCTTGCCCAAAGTCACACCGCACAATGGCAGAGTGGGGAGGGGTGAGCCAGGCTGCCTCTCCAAGACCTCTCCCCAACAGGCTTTCCCTGGTCGTTTCCTGCCTCTCCCCATTCAAGTGCAAAGCCAAGTGGGCAAGCTGGAGAGTATACTGTGCTTTAAATTCCAATTCCCTGTTCTATTCAGAGCTGGAACCCCCCCGCCACCCCCCGCCGAGATCTGTTTAATAGCTTTGGTGGTAAATCTGCATAGTCCTCAAATCAGGAATCAGTGTTTTTGCCCATCTGGCAAATCTCTAATGATGAGGAAACAGCCAGTAGATAAGCTTTGCTAAGTGCCCACTACATCCTTCCCTGCTCCCTTGGAGGGCCCACAACCTTGCCCCCTGAAATAAAAAATGGTGCTGACATGGAGGCCACTCTCTAGATGGCCACTGAGCTGATTTCTACCTTTTCCAGGTCACAACTACTGCTCTGTGAACAATGGTGGCTGTACCCACCTCTGCTTGGCCACTCCAGGAAGCAGGACCTGCCGTTGCCCTGACAATACCCTGGGAGTTGACTGTATTGAGCGGAAATGAAGACAAGAGTCCCTCATTCCCTCTCCAAGTATTTCATAGCAACACCCTACTTGAAAGGGTCCAGACTGAAAACTGTCTGACCTGGTGGCTGAGTGGACACCAGGCTCAGGTCCAACCCAGCCTGAGTCCTGACAATATTCCCTTCACTGAGAGATATGCCCCAGGGTTCTAAAATGGGTAAACCTCTTTCTCTACACAAAGACAGAAAACCCCACTGACCCTGACCCTCAGATGAGCTTATGCAGTCCTGAGTGAGGATTAGATGCCCAATGCCAGTGCTTTGGAACCTTTCCCCAACCTTAGATCCCCAGTGGTGAGCAGAGAGCTTCCCCAGACCTGGGCCACCCACCCCCACTTCCCTGTGGCCTTACAAGCTCAGCTTCACGCTGAGACATCCACCATTCTGTCAGCTCCTCCACCCATCAGCCAGGGCCATGTAGGCAAGGTTATGAATGAAGAAGGGAGTTAGCTCTCCCACACTTTTTCTTTTGGTGCTCTGATTTCCCTCTTTATATGCCTAGATTTTTACCCCCAAGTTCTATACCACCTACATCTGCCCAAGGTCCCCATTATGGTGAGCAAGCCTGACATTTTGACCAAAATTCACCCTGCCCTAGGGACATGTGGGTATTTGGTAGATGATAACGAGCAGCCCCTTCCAGATAAGTTATTGGCATTTCAGAAGTAGCCTTTGGTAGTGAAAGGCTTAAATCAAAGGAGTGGTAAGAATTTAAAGGTATAGAATTAGGTGTTTGAGGATAGGGGTTCTTTTGATGTGCCTTAAATCACACCAAAGATCACCAATTTATTCCTCTTTGCCCAATGCACCTGGATCCCAGCATCCGATCTGAGCAGCATGGTGCCACCATTGGCACCGATGTCCAGCCTCAGGTGAGGCACAGCCTGGCACTGGTACCAGTAGTGACCCACCCACAGCTCCTTACCTCTGGCCTCTACTCATGGGAGCCAATCTACAATCAGTCATGAGTTTATTTCTCCTTTGTTTCTCCCTCTGTCTGTGGTCCTCTCTGGCTGTTTTCTCTTCTAAGAGGGCTGAATCAAGTATTTTATATTAGTGTTCCAGACCTTTATTGCTCATTGTTGTAATTAAAGGGGCAATTGCCACATTTCGTGTTTATGTTTCTACAGTTTGTTTAGAAAACATTTCCTGACCATACAAGTAGCTAGTATTACTTTTCTATCAACTGCTTCCCAAAGTCCTAAAAAAATTAAAATTTTGGAGTGAAAGCTGAACGTAGGGAGTTTGAGTCATAAAGATTGGGATAAAAACGTAGAGAAGACTTGGTGAAAACCATCACAAAGAGATTAAGAGCAGGAATGGAAAACCCAAAAGGAAAGGGTAGAGGAAGGGATTTAACAATAGCAATAACAAAAACTCAAATAACTCCAAAGAGAAAATAGTACATTTTGCCAAAGGACACTTATACTTGATTGAGGACATGGAAGAATTTGCCTGATTTCCTCCTTAGGGAAGAGATCCCTCCCCTTATCTAAAACCTCAGAACACTGAGACCCCGCCCCCACCCCAGGCCCTACCCCTCTTGACCTCATCTGCTTGAGCACATCATAACCTGAATCGGGAACCTGTCTTTGAAGAATTGGGAGTTTGTTTTAGAGGCATATATACCCCCAAGAACCACAGGATTTGAGGAACACATGGGTCTTTTATATAGCTCTACCCTATAAATTGGTTTCACTTTCTTTTTATATTTATCATTCCATATCAAGCTCTCTGTATCACATCTTTGTCATGGTTTTGTATAATTTTTATAACTATTTTATTCATTTTACTAGATTCATTCTAAAATTGTTTAAATGGTAAAATCTTAAACTGTGGAAACCACTGAAGGTGCTTATTAACTGTTCCCCAGATTTACATGAGAATTGGATGTTTACAGTTGTATAAATACTATTATAGAAAATTAAAAAAAAATTTTGTTAAGATACCTTTCTCAATCTCATTTGAACAAAGAAATTTAATGTCAGGAAGGTGATTCACAATGGAAAGACAGTCATTTAATAATCTGCAAAACTTGCTGGACTCCCAGTGTTAAAATGGGTAGTGTGTTTCCCACAAAAGACATAGAGGCTTTTAAATTGACTTAAAAAATAATTCTATCAGAGACCCCAAGCCACCCTTTTGATTATTGTTTTCATTTTTTAGAAAATGTATTTCCAGGCAAGTAATAGAGTTTCCACATTCAGTTCTGAGGATGAGCTGTGTTTTCTTCCCTTACTCATGTCCATAAGGAATAAAGACACTTTCCAGAGACCCCTGGTCTGTACTTGACTGCCACCACTGGACAGTGTCACCCTGCTGACCCCTGGGTGGGATGAGAATGTGCCTTTGACTTGTACAGAGTGAAGGGGGCTCAGAAGTTGCAGGAATGAGGTGCTCAGAGCTGCAGTTGTTGTAGAGAAGGGGTTGGTACATAAGGGTCCCCTTGAGAAATGGTACCATTAATGGAATCAGTTACAGCTTGCCAGTGTAAATCTCTTGAACAGGGCAACTTATTTAGGGAAAAGCCTTACAGTGTTTTATTCTAGTCATAAAACCTAGTTACCCAAAGGTGACATCAGGGAAAATGGTGAGGTAGGAAGCGCCAGGAATCCATCCCTCTATCAAAACTGCAATTGAACTGGTGAGAGCTGTCTGAATAAACCTACTTTGGAACTCTAGGTCTAGAAGAAAACTTGAAGCTCCCAGGAGAGAGCTGATGAAGAAGCTGGTTAATTTCAGTCAATTTCAGCTTCCCTGAGTTGTGGCAACCAGCCCCCATTACCCAGCCCCACCCAGTCAAATGTGGGGACAGCAGCCCCACATCCTAGTGTGGCTTGCTGGAGCCAGACTGGGCATAAAGACCTTGTTTTCCAAAAATCAGGGTTATTGGTTCTGAATGCTGATTACTACTTTTAATTGTTGAGGGTCCAGGACAAAGGGAAAAATCTTCATGACATTGGATTTGGCAATGATTCCTTGTATATAACATTAAAAGCACAAGCAGCAAAAGAAGAAAATAGACATAAAAAATTAAAAGCTTTCGTGCATTAAAGGACACAATCAGGAGAGTGATAAGACAACTAACCCGTGGAAGGGAGAAAGTACATGCAAATCCTGTATCTGATAAAGGTTAGTATCCAGGATATATAAAGAACTACAACTCGATAACAATTAACAAAAACAACCCAATTCAAAATTGGACAAAGGATTTGAATAATCATTCTTTAGAAGAAGATATACAAATGGCCAATAAGCACATGGAAGGATGCTCGACATCAAAACCACAATGAGATACCACTTTGTTACGGAAAATACTGAAAAAACCTGGACTGGATCACTGATGAAAGTGGCGCTCGGAGGTCTTGGAATGCTGAGGCTTTATTTCACACCAGAGGGCTCAGAGGGGAGTAATCTCCCAAGGTCTGAGCCCTGAGCACAAGCAAGGGGAGTAGTTTATATTATTTTGATATGTGGCATTTCAGCATGCACAGGGCCAAAGAGGAGCCTGGAGGAGGGGAGGAGGGAGCTGGGAGGGCTTTGCCAACCAGAGGAAAAAAGCGGTTTGCTGACCTTGACAGCTGTGTTGAATATTTTCCTTATCACCCCCCCTCTGATGCCCCTTTAAACACTTTGTTTTAGGGGCATCGTCTCTCTGGTTTATGATCGCGTTATAATGGCTCTGCATAAACATGAGCTGCATGGAGGAAACACGTTCCTTGATAAAGTTAATGAGCCAGTTAAATATGCAGGGTCCCACTAATAGTCTAAGGAACAGCAGAATCACTGGCCCAGCAAGGCCAGTTAGAAGAGTTGTTAGCCATGGATTCCATTCAAACCATCCTTGGAACCAAGACTTTTTGTTTTCTAACAGTTTATTCCTATGCTGGATGTTTTCTTTTACTTTGGCAAGAGAGCTTCTAACTATGCCAGACCTATTTGCATAAAAATAACAATCTTCTCTGAGGGCTACACATAAGCCTCCCTGGGACATGAACAGGAGGTCCAGTCCTCTACGATTCTGCAACACTACTTCAGCCAGGGAATCAATTTGATCTTGCAGCTGAATCATGGTGGTTTCAGCTGCTCTAAATCTTGAACGACTTCTGTTAGGACAGGGAGCCCTAAGCCTCCTTTTATTAGGGCCGCAGTGCCTACTGCAGCTGATCCAGTCACACTGAGCCCGACTAGAGCAGGGATCAGCAAAGGGGCCGCCTGTTTCGCCCAGGAAATCTCACCGGAGAAAGGAGGTAGCGCCCTTCTGGCCCACTATGCACTTTATAACTTTTGTACAGTTAAACATTATAGAGAGGTACTTTGGAAATGCAGGCTGAGACTTGAGTTCAGCTAGGAGAGACAGGTAAGCACAGCAAAACAACTTAACGATTACCTAATAGACAATAGAAAGGACAACTTTTTGAGGAACAGTTTAGTCAGAGGGTCAGCAGCAGAGAGTTTAATGCCCAGGATGAGAGATTACATTTTGGTGAGGGCCAGGATCCACAGTGTGCAGGTGTTCATTAGTCAGAGGGTAATCGTTGGATGCGGAGGTGGAGAGGATTCTGGAGGTCTGGCTGGGCCTTCTACTAATGTATTTTTTTGTCCGGAGTATGGGCTCTTTCTACTCTGGAATGACGGACCCATGGAGTGTTGCCTGTAACTTTGAGGGCAGCAGGAGTGGTTAGAGCAACAATGTGGGGGCCAGTCCAATGAGGTTTGAGGGGGTCCCGTTTTCAGTTTTGACCCAGACTGAGTCCCCAGCCTGGAAGTAATGTACTGGGGTCCCTAAGGAGATCAGGGCTCTTCCTATGGTATATTGCTACAGCTTATTTAGGGTGGTTCCAAAGGCTTGGAGCTGTTCTCTTGCTCTCTTATTTCTTATCTGGCGTAGGTTCCCTGGGAGGCTTCTTAGACACGGGGGAGGGCGGTTATATACTAATTCAAAAGGGGAAAAGCCTTGAGTCCCAGGTGTGGAGTGAGCATGCAGGAGAGCCAGGAGCAGTGGGTCTGGCCACGGGAGACCAATTTCTTGGCAAAACTTAGCCAGGGTTCCTTTGAGGGTGCGATGTATTCACTCCACTTTCCCTGAACTTTGTGGCCTGTAGGCAGTGTGGAGTTTCCAGGTAATGTTGAGAGATTTAGTTAAAATCTGTACTGCATCTGCTACAAAGGCAGGTTAGTACTGCATTTTGAGGAGAGCTTCTAGTGCAGTTTTTCTTAGGTGGGTGAGCTGATGGTATTTGCTGCCTTCAGGTTGCAGTTGGGACAAAGACGTGTCTGTCAGGCAGCAGCCATCATTTTTTTTTCTCTTAGTTAGTGTGGCTCCTTCAGCCATGGCCCAGTCTTTCTCTTTTTCAGTGTACTTGGGTGGAGGGGCTTCCACTGGGGGGTTAGGGCCATGGTGAGGGAAGGAGCTTTATCTGTTTTTACTGGCCGCTGTTTTAGCTGCCTTATCTGCCAGCTGGTTCCCCTGTGTTATAGGTTTGTTTTCTTTTGCAGAATTGCTACTTTTTTGGGAGCCTGACAGCCTTGAGGAGTTTGAGTATTATGCCAGCTGAGAGCTGGAGAGGAATCGGTGTCCCTGTGTGTTTAAGAGGGACACAACAGTATGGGGGACCTTGACATTTATTTTTTGTCTCAGAGTAAGTTTATCTGCTTTTTAATGAATAGAACTGTGGATGCCAGTGTCCCGAGGCAGGGTGGCCATCCTGCCTCGATCAGGTTTATTTTTTCTTTTCTTCTGACGGGTATGCAACCGGCCACTGCCAGGGCCTAGCAGTTTATGTGAGAACTTCAAGGGCTACTTTTTTCATGTATGAAGAGACTGAAGGGCTTTTTTTGTATCTGGCAGGCCTAGGGCTGGTGCCTGTTCTGAAGCAGCCTTTATTTCTAGGAAGGTGGCTCATGCCTCTTCTGTCTAGACAGAGGGTTCTCTGTATGGCCCCCCCGGGAGGCTATAGAGGGGTTTTGCCATTGTCGAGAATCTGGGAATCCAGATTTTGCAGAACCTGGCGGTCTCTAGGAATTCTCGCATGCCCCCCCTTGTCCGGGGCTGGGGCAAGGAGTCAATGACCTTTTTTCCTCTCTGGCTCTAGTGCCCTTTCTCCCTGGGTGAGGAGGAAGTCCAAGTACCAGACTGGCTGCTGGTAGATTTGTGCCTTTTTTTATCCTGAGTCTGACAGCAGTTGGGAGGGCTTTTGTGCCTTTTACACAATTTTCCTGGGTGTCACTGGCCAGGAGGAGGTCATCTACATACTGCAGGAGGGTGCAACACATGGCTTCCCTCGGAAAGCTGGCACGGTCTGCGGCCAATGCCTCTCCAAAGAGAGTGGGTGAGTTCTTGAACCCTTGCAGAAGCCGTGTCCATGTTAACTGCATCTGCCGCCATATCTGGTTCAGCCCATTTGAAGGCAAACAAGAGCTGGCTTTGGGGGGGGCTAGCCAGAGGCAGTCTAGGCAAGTGAACTATTTGGCAGACTCCAGGATCTGGCTGAGGGGGGTGTATGGGTTTGGGACCACCGGTGTAAAGAAACAGTCACTTTGTTAATGGCTTGCAGGTCTTGAATAGGCTGGTACTCTCCTCCTGGCTTTTTGACTGGTAGATGTGGGGTGTTCCAGGGTGACTGACACTCGATTAGAATGCCTGCCTTTCTGAGTCTGATCAGGTGTTTCTGGATGCCTGCTCACGCCTCTTGTAAGAGGGGATACTGCTGCTGTCTTTGTGCCTGGGCCCCTGAAGTCAACTTTACAATGACAGGGGCTCGGTTATGAGCAAGTGGTTGTCTTCAGCCCATACTGAGGGGAAGGCAGCTCTGAATTCAGGTGGGCTACTTGAGAGGGTCTGGGCACAGAAGAGCCTCCACTCCTCTTCCCTGGGTGTGGTTATTGCCAGTACGAGGGACCCTGGCTCTTTTTGACCTGGGTTTATTTTGAGGCTGGTGCGTCCAGTTGGTTCAAAAGTTATTTGGGCTCCGAGCTTTGAGAGTGTATCTCGGCTGAGGAGGGGAACGGGCACTCAGCAGGTAGAGAAACTGATGTCAGGCCTTGTAGCCTCCAAGTTCATATTGGTGGGCTTGGCAAAAGTGCTGCTGGACTGCTTATGTCCCAGTGGCTCTGAGAATAGTTGCAGTCTTTTTACTGAAGGGAGTTACAGGGATGGTGACCACAGAGTGTTCTGCCCCTGTGTCAACTATAAAAGTTGTCTGTTGTTCCCCCACTTTCATTTTGGCCGTGGGCTCATGGGGGCCGAGTGCGAGAGAGCCTGGTCTTTGTCAATCTGAGTCTGTTCCTGCCAGACTAATGAGCCTTTCCCCATGAGGCTCTTCCTGGCAGCGACTGGGCTTCGCAGCTTTGCCTCGGTTAGGACATTTGTTCTTCCAATGCCCCTTTTCTTCACAGTAAGCACAGTGGTCCCTGGCTAGGGGCGTCTTAGGCTTCCCCCCTCTTGGCAGCTGGCTTTTCTCTGCCTTTTGGTCATCTCTTTTTTTTTTTTTTTAGTGCAGTTGCCAGGAAACTGGCCTTTTTCATCATTTTTCTTTCAGCCTGAGCTTCTCTGTTTAGATATACTTTGTTGGCAATTTTAATCAGTTGAGTGACATTTATCCCAGCAATGCCTTCAAGTTTTTACAGCTTTTGTCTGATGTCTGGGGCGGCTTGAGCTACCATGAGGTGTCGACCATTTGGTGGCTCCCTGGTGACTCAGGATTGAAGGGGGTGTAGATGCGATAAGCCTCACACAGTCTTTCATAAGAGTCCCCAGGAGATTCTCCTGGTTGTTGAGTGACTGAAGATACTTTGGTCATATTCATAGGCTTTTTGGACCTGGCTTTGATCCCCTGGAGGAGGGCATACTAATATTGGTGGATCTGGTGCTGCCCCTGAGGGGTGGTGAAGCCCCACTCGGGGCGCTCCTTAGAGACAGCAATTTCAGCCCATGCTCCCCAATCAAGGGCCCTGGCTGCTTCCTCTCTTCCACTGTGAACAGGGTGTAGAGAAGCTGTTGGCAGTCTTTCCAGGTCAGCCGATGGGTTTGGAAGAGGGATTTCATGAGATCAACCAGGGCTTGTGGCCTTTCGGATGGGGTGTTGTTGTTTTTTAATTTTAATTAATTAATTAATTAATTTGGTATCATTAATCTACAATTACATGTGCAACATTATGGTTACTAGACTCCCCATATCATCAAGTCCCCCCTATATACCCTATTAATCACTGCCCATCAGCATAGTGAGATGCTATAGAATCACTACTTGTCTTCTCTGAGTTGTACAGCCCTCCCCGTGCCCCTCCAACATTACATCTGCTAATCATAATGCCCCTTTTTCCCTCTTATCCCTCGCTTCCCACCCATCCTCCCCAGTCCCTTTCCCTTTGTTATCTGTTAGTCCATTTTGGGTTCTGTGAGTCTGCTGCTGTTTTGTTCTTCAGTTTTCTTTTTTCTTTGTTCTTATACTCCACATATGAGTGAAATCATTTGGTATTTGTCTTTTTCTGCCTGGCTTATTTCACTGAGCATAATACCCTCTAGCTCCATCCCTGTTGTTGCAAATGGAAGGATTTGTTTTCTTCTTATGGGTGAATAATATCCCATTGTGTATAGGTACCACATCTTTATCCATTCATCTACTGATGGACCCTTAGGTTGCTTCCATTTCTTGGATATTGTAAATAGTGCTGCGATAAACATAGGGGTCATATGTCTTTTTCAAACTGGGCTGCTGCATTCTTAGGGTAAATTCCTAGGGTTGGGATTCCTGGGTCAAATGATATTTCTATTTTGCATTTTTTGAGGACCCTCCATACTGCTTTCCACAATGGTTGAACTAATTTGCATTCCCACCAGCAGTGTAGGAGGGTTCCCTTTTCTCTACATCCTCGCCAACATTTGTTGTTGTTTGTGTTTTGGATGTTGGCCATCCTCCTGGTGTGAGGTGATATCTCATTGTGGTTTTAATCTGCATTTCTCTGATGATTAGTGATGTGGAGTATCTTTTCATGTGCCTGTTGGCCATCTGGATTTCTTCTTTGGAGAAGTGTCTATTCATGTCCTCTGCCCATTTTTTAATTGGCTTATTTGCTTTTTGTTTGTTGAGGTGCGTGAGTTCTTTATATATTTTGGATGTCAACCCCTTATTGGATATGTCATTTATAAATATATTCTCCCCTACTGTAAGATGTCTTTTTGTTCTACTGATGGTGTCCTTTGCTGTACAGAAGCTTTTTAGCTTCATATAGTCCCACTTGTTCATTTTTGCTTTTGTTTCCCTTGCCCGGGGAGATATGTTCATGAAGAAGTTGTTCGTGTTTATGTCCAAGAGATTTTTGCCCATGTTTTTTTCTAAAAGTTTTATGGTTTCATGACTTACATTCAGATCTTTGATCCATTTTGAGTTTACTTTTGTGTATGGGGTTAGACAGTAATTCAGTTTCATTCTCTTACATGTAGCAGTCGAGTTTTGCCAACACCAGCTGTTGAAGAGGCTGTCATTTCCCCATTCTATATCCATGGCTCCTTTATCATATATTAATTGACCGTATATGCTTGGGTTAATGTCTGGACTCTCTATTCGTTCCACTGGTCTGTGGGTCTGTTCTTGTGCCAATACCAAATTGTCTTGATTACTGTGGCTTTGTAGTAGAGCTTGAAGTCAGAGAGCGTAATTCCCCCTGTTTTATTATTCCTCCTCAGGATTGCTTTGGCTATTTGGGGTCTTTTGTGGTTCCATATGAATTTTAGGACTATTTGTTCCAGTTCATTGAAGAATGCTGTTGGTATTTTGATAGGGATTGCACTGAATCTGTAGATTGCTTTAGGTAGTATAGCCATTTTGACAATATTTATTCTTCCTAGCCAAGAACATGGGATGAATTCCCATTTGTTAGTGTCCTCTTTAATTTCTATTAGGAGTGTCTTGAAGTTTTCAGGGTATAAGTCTTTCACTTCCTTCATTAGGTTTATTCCTAGGTATTTTATTCTTTTTGATGCAATTGTGAATGGAATTGTTTTCCTGATTTCTCTTTCTGTTAGCTCATCGTTAGTCTATAGGAAAGCAACAGATTTCTGTGTATTGAATTTGTATCCTGCAACTTTGCTGAATTCAGATATTAGTTCCAGTAGTTTTGGAGTGGAGTCTTTACGGTTTTTTATGTACAATATCATGTCATCTGCAAATAGTAAAAATTTGACTTCTTCTTTACCAATCTGGATGCCTTGTATGTCTTTGTTTTGTCTGATTGCTGTGGCTAGGACCTCCAGTACTGTGTTGAATAACAGTGGAGAGTGTGGGCATCCCTGTCTTGTTCCCGATCTTAGATGAAAAGCTTTCAGCTTCTCGCTGTTAAGTATAATGTTGGCTGTGGGTTTGTCGTATATGGCCTTTATTATGTTGAGGTACTTGCCCTCTATACCCATTTTATTGAGAGTTTTAATCATGAATGGATGCTGAATTTTGTCAAATGCTTTTTCAGCATCTATGGAGATGATCATGCGGTTTTCGTTCTTCTTTTTGTTGATGTGGTGGATGATGTTGATGGATTTTCGAATGTTGTACCATCCTTGCATCCCTGGGATGAATCCCAGTTGATCATGGTGTATGATCCTCTTGAGGTAGTTTTCAATTTGGTTTGAGTATTTTTGCATCTATGTTCATCAGGGATATTGGTCTGTAATTTTATTTTTTGGTGGGGTGTTTGCCTGGTTTTGGTATTAAAGTGATGCTAGCTTCATAGAATGAGTTTGGAAGTATTCCTTCCTCTTCTATTTTTTGGAAAACTTTAAGGAGAATGGGTATTATTTCTTCTCTATATGTCTGATAAAATTCAGAGGTGAATCCATCAGGCCCGGGGGTTTTGTTCTTGGGTAGTTTTCTGATTACCAATTCAATTTTGTTGCTGGTAATTGGTCTGTTTAGGTTTTCTTTTTCTTGCTTGGTTAGTCTTGGAAGGTTGTATTTTTCTAAGAAAGTGTCCATTTCTTCTAGGTTTCCCTGCTTGTTAGAATTTTGATTTTCATAGTATTCTCTAATAATTCTTTGTATTTCTGTGGGGTACATTGTGATTTTTCATTTCTCATTTCTGATTCTGTTTATGTGTGTAGATTCTCTTTTTCTCTTAATAAGTCTGGCTAGGGGTTTATCTATTTTGTTTATTTTTTCAAAGAACCAGCTCTTGGTTTCATTGATTTTTTTATGTTGTTTTATTCTTCTTAATTTTATTTACTTCCTCTCTAATCTTTATTATGTCCCTCCTTCTAGTGACTTTGGGCCTCATTTGTTCTTCTTTTTCCAATTTCAGTAATTGTGTCTTTAGACTATTCATTTGGGATAGTTCTTCCTTCTTTAAATAGGCCTGGATTGCAATATACTTTCCTCTTAGAACTGCCTTTGCTGCACCCTGCAGAAGTTGCAGCTTTGTGTTTTTGTTGTCATTTCTCTCCATATATTGTTTGATATCTGTTTTAATTGGGTCGTTGATCCATTGATTATTTAGGAGCATGTTGTTAAGCCTCCATGTATTTGTGAGCCTTTTTGTTTTCTTTGTACAATTTATTTCTAGTTTTATGAGAAGTTGGTTGGTAGAATTTCAATATTTTTGAATTTACTGAGGTTCTTTTTGTGGCCTTGTATGTGGTCTATTTTGGAAAATGTTCCATGTGCACTTGAGAAGAATGTGTATCCTGCTGTTTTTCGGTGTAGAGTTCTGGAGATGTCTGTTAGGTCCATCTGTTCTAGTGTGTTGTTCAGTGCCTCTGTGTCTTTACTTATTTTCGGTCTGGTTGATCTGTCCTTTGGAGTGAGTGGTGTGTTGAAGTCTCCTAAAATGAATGCATTGCTTTCTATTTCCTCCTTTAATTCTGTTAGTATTTTTTTCACATATGTCGGCACTCCTGTGTTGGGTGCATATATATTTATAATGGTTATATCCTTTTGTTGGATTGACCCCTTTATCATTATGTAATGTCCTTCTTTATCTCTTGGTACTTTCTTTGTTTTGAAGTCTATTTTGTCTAATACAAGTACTGCAACTTCTGCTTTTTTCTCCCTATTGTTTGCATGAAATATCTTTTTCCATCCCTTCACTTTTGGTCTGTGTATATCTTTGAGTTTGGGGTTAATCTCTTGTAAGCAACATGTAGATGGGTCTTGCTTTTTTATCCATTCTATTACTCTGTGTCTTTTGATTGGTGCATTCAGTCCATTTACGTTTAGGGTGATTATCGATAGATATGTACTTATTGCCATTGCTGGCTTTTAGATTCATGATTACGAAAGGTTTAAGGGTTGCTTCTTTACTATCTAACAGTCTAACTTAACTCTCTTGTTAAGCTATTATAAACACAGTGTGCTGATTCTTTATTTCTCTTCCTTCTTATTCTTCCTCCTCCATTCTTTATAAATTAGGTGTTTTATTCTGTACTCTTTTGTGTTCCTTTGACTTTTTTGTTTAAAATTGATTTTATTTTTTGCCTTTGGTTAGTATTTGGATGGTCTGCTTTCTTTGCTGTGAATTTATTTTCTCTGGTGACATCTTTTTAGCCTCAGGAGTGCTTCCATCTAGAGCATTCCCTTTTAGATATCCTGTAAAGGTGGTTTGAGGGAGGCAAGTTCCCTCAGCTTTTACTTGTCTGGGAATTGTTTAATCCCTCTCAAATTTAAATAATAATCATGCTGGATACAGTATTCTTGGTTCAAGGCCCTTCTGTTTCATTGCATTAAATATATCATGCTGCTCTCTTCTGGCCTGTAAGGTTTCTGTTAAGAAGTCTGATGTTAGCCTGATGGGTTTTCCTCTGTAGGTGATCTTTTTTCTCTCTCTGGCTGCCTCTAATACTCTGTCCTTTTCTTTGATCTTTGCCATTTTAATTATTGTATGTCTTGGTGGTGTCCTCCATGGGTCCCTTGTGTTGGGAGATCTGTGGGTTTCCATGGTCTGAGACACTATTTCTTTTCCCAGCTTGGGGACGTTCTCAATTATGTCTTCAAATACAGTTTCTATCCCTTTTTCTCTCTCTTCTTCTGGTACTCATATAATGTGAATATTGTTCCGTTTGATTTGGTCACACAGTTCTCCTAATATTCTTTCATTCCTAGAGATCCTTTTATCTCTGTCTGCCTCAGCTTCTCTGTATTCCTGTTCTCTGATTTCTATTCCATTAACAGTCTCTTGCACCTCGTCCAGTCTGCTCTTCAGCCTGTCAATCGATTGTTTCATTTCTGTAATATCTCTCCTCACTTAGCTCTTGAATATTTCTCTGTAGATCTATCGGCATGGTTATGACTTTTATTCTGAATTCTTTTTCAGGAAGATTGTTTAAATCTATCCCACCCGGCCCTCTCTCTGGGGTTGTCTGGGTGAGTCTTGACTGGACCATATTCTTCTGTTTTTTCATGGCGATAGAAGTGGTCACAGGCAGGTGCCACGTGTGTCAGCTGGGAGAACAAAGTCCCTTCCTGCTTGTTGTTCTCCTTGCCCTTCTCCGTAGCCTGTGCTGGGTTATCTGCACACTGGGAGGCAGTCTCTGGGATAGTCCCCTAAACTTCCCTGAGGCTAGAGTAGAGCACTGCGGTGGGGGCGCAGCCACACCGAGTGTGTTCTGCACTCCTTGGTGCCTTTCAGCCCTTGCTCTGACTTCTGCGGCCCTTCCCAGTTAGCTGTGCCCCCACTGGGAGGAGATTCTGTGCGGCTCTTCCTGGTTAGCTGCGTGCCCGCCAGGCGGGGATTCTGTGTAGTTGTGGGTGGGGCCGCTCTCCCACTGTTCTGCAGCTATGGAGGATCCACCGCAGTGCCAGCTGGGGGGAATGAATGGCAGGCTGCTTATCTCTGTGGGGGGCTTTGGGGCTGCTTTACCCAGCAGCTGGTTAGGGGGCCCGAAGTTCCTCAAGATTCCCAGCCTGGTGGGTTGAGTGTGCTGAGAATATTTTGTTCCACTTTTGGGCCCTTGTCTCTTTAAGACTTTAATAAAGTGCCTGCTTTTCTTTTGTCCCAAGGGAGCCAGCTGTGGGGACCCACTCACAGTCTCTGTCTCGGATCCTGCCCTTCTGTTTCTCTAATCTCCAGTGCACCATGCGATGTGTGTCTGTGCTCCCGGTGCAGATCACCAGAGCTGGTTATTTAGCAGTTCCATGCTTCCACTCCATCCCCACTCTGATTCTTTTCCTCCAGCTGGTGCGCTGGGGTGAGGGAGTGCTCGGGTCCCGCCTCCTCGTGGCTTTGTATCTTACCCACTTTGTGAGTTGCAGAGTTCTCGCAGATGTAGCTGTAGCCTGGCTGTTGTACTGTATCTTCTGGTCTCTCTTTTAGGAATTGTTGTATTTGTTGTATTTTCACAAATATATATGGTCTTGGGAGGAGATTTCTGCTGCCCTACTCATGCCGCCATCTTCCTGGAACTCCAGGTGTTGTGTTTTTAATTGAGGACCGGCAGGGCTGGATGGTCCCATCTTTATTATGTCTTTCGGGCTCCTGCATCTCTTGCACCAGCATCTGAAGGGTGTCTGCTCCCAGCCGAGGGTGTAGGCTGGCTGCTGGTCCAGGAGAGAGTGGGTTCTCTGGTTCTGGAGTTGTCAGGGAGGCTGATGGCAGCAGGGTGTCTGGGACTGGGGGGCTGTGTGCTGACGGTCTTGGAGGCACATAAGGCCGAGACAATATTAGCTCTTCCTCTGGGTCACTAGCAAGAATTTGCAGAGGCCTAGGCTTCTGCTGATTCTTTGCAGGCTTCTTTGCTGAGGCAACTAAGACCCTACCCTGTCCCTGCCTGTTGCCAGTGAATTGCATCCAAGGGGGTAGAATCCGTGCAGCTACTAACCAGGAGTTAAAGTATGAGAACTGATTAGGATGACCTGGATCTGTAGTGATGACTCGCCAGACTCCGTGGATTGCTGGGACATCTAGGGTTCCTTTTGGAATCCACCCTACACTAAAGGTGGGCAATATAGATTCACACAGGGTTTTTAACCTGCCAGGAGTTAATTTTACTCTGTAGTGTTCTGAAAATCCCTTCCTGAAATTCTTGATCATAGTGTCAAGGATTGTGGGTTTACTGTGCCCTGACCCTATGACATGTCCATGGACAGTGCCGCAACAACAGACAAGGGAGGGGGGCCTCCTCTAGAGAGGAGACCAGTCAGATGCCCGTCTGTTCGTGCTCCTTGTGAGACTCTGGTCAGCCTTGACTAAGGTGCACCCGTATAAGTCCTGGGCCAGGTCAGCCGAAGATGAATCACCAATATGTCATGACGGCTCACTGCGAACGTGGATGAGGGACCTCTCAGATTCCATAGTGCAGGCCGTGGAATCACAGACTCAGTGCAGACTGAATGGCTTCAACCTCCCTGCACACTCACACACACAGACCAGAGTTTAAACATTCCCCCCCTGGGATGTCTACCTGTGAGACTTCTAAGAAATCTCCGGGAGGTGATCAGGCTCCCCTTCCACCCCAATACGTGGGACTGGCTGGGTCAGGGGCCCCGGGGCCTTACCAGATTTGATGACGGAACCAGGTCCTCACCTGCCAAGTCTCCTTGAGTTCGACGGGAACAGCAGAGGCGAGCCATCCCAGGGGACCAGGCGGGAGACTGCCGAAAGATCAGGCAGGGCACGCCTTCTCTGTTGCGATCTCCTGTTCCATCACTGCCCCGCTGTTGCCCCAAACCGGTGGCAACAATGGGCCAGCGTGGTCGGGTTTCCTGGTCAGGGAACCAAATGTTACAGAAAATACTGAAAAAACCTGGACTGGATCACTGACGGAAGGACCAAGCGGTGCTCGGAGGTCTTGGAGTGCTGAGAGTTTATTTACCACAGGCGGGCTCAGAGGGGAGTAGTCTCCCAAGGTCTGAGCCCTGAGCACAAGCAAGGGGAGCAATTTATATTATTTTGATATGTGGCATTTCGGCATGCGCAGGGAAAAAGAGGAGCCTGGAGAGGGGAGGAGGGAGCTGGGAGGGCTTTGCCACCTGGAGGAAAAAGCGGTTTGCTGACCTTGACGGCTGTGTTGAATATTTTCCTTATCAACTTCACCCCCATTAGATAGCTATCAAAACATAACAGAAAAAAACACAAAAGACAAAATAACATATGCTGAGGAGGATATAGAGAACTGGAGCTTTTATGCATTTCCAGAGGAAATGTAAAGTGGTGCAGCCACTTTACATTTCAGGAATTTCATGGTTCCTTAAAAAGTTAAATATAAAATTACCATATGAATCCAGCAATTCCATTCCATTCCTGGGTATATACCTAAAGGAATTGAAGGCTAAAGCTCGAATAAAGTGTCTGCCAATGTTCATTGCATCATTATTCATAATAACCAAAAGATGACAACCCAAGTGTCCCTTAAAAGGATAAACAAAATATGTTACACACAGATAGTGGAATAATATTCATTCATAAAAGGAAATGGAATTCCACCATACTACAACATGGATGAACTTTGAAGTCATTATGCTCAGTGAAGTAAGCCAAAGGGACATATATATGATTCTGCTTTTATGAAGTACTAGAATAGGCAAATTCATAGAGACAGAAAGTAGATTAGAGGTTACCAGAGGCTGTAGGGAGTGTGAATGGAGAGTTACTGCTTAATGTGTTCAGAGTTTTTGTTTAGGGTAATGAAAAAGTTTTAGGTATAAGTAGTGGTAATGGTTGTACAACATTGTGAATGTACTTAGTGCTACTGAAATGCACATTTAAAAATGGTTAAAATATCAACTTTTATGTCAAATATATATATATTCAAACAATTTTTTTAAACTAATAATATAATAAAGAACCATTGAATGTACACTTTAAATGAGTAAATTGTATGGCAATCTTAACAAAGCTTATTTTTTAAATCACTGTAATTCAAGAAAAAAAAGAGTCTTACCTAAGATTGGCAAGGTGCTGATCATTGTTATAGTTGGATGAGTTCTAAAGACTCCAAGATTCTAGTCTAGTTACTTCTGTGAAGGGACTTTGCAGATGGAATTAAGATTATTAATGACCTGACCTTAAAACAGGGAGATCCATTATCTTGGACTATGCAGGTGGGCCCTTAAAAACAGAACAGCAAAAGAGTCAGATAAGGCAAAAACAAAAAGCAGGCAATACAAGGCTGAAGGGTAAGAAGAACACTGGTCATTGCTGTCTTCAAAATAGAGGGAATCACGAGTCAAGAATAAGGTGACCCCTGCAACTCGAGGCCAACAGTCAGCCAAATGGGGACCTCAGTCCTACGACCCAAGGAGCCCGGTTCTGCCACAACCTGAAAGGGCCTGGAAGCTGGCTCTTCCCCAGAGCCTCCAGAAAGGGCCACAGTCCTGCTCACACCTTGATTTCAGCCCTCTGGGACCCTTAGCATAAGTGCCACCTGAGCCAAACTGTGCTGGACTTCTCACCTACAAACTGGGAGATAATAGTGTGTGTTGGCTCAAGCTACTAAATTTGTGGTAATTTGTTACGGCTGCAAATAGAGACCTAATACCCTTGTTGCAGCTGCGTGTTGGTATATGGAATTATGCTGCATGTTTTCCATATGTCCATCTACTCTCCCCATCCTGATCTGGACCTCGTGAGGTTGATCCATGTGGATGACACCTGTGTCTTCCCTGTCCCTGGCTTTCCAGCAAGCAAAGTGGGGATAGAAGAGGGTGAGGCCAGATGTTTACCCTCACCCCCTCCCTTCCCAATTGCCCACTTCCTAGGACATTCCCCACACCCCAGCCAAAAATGTTAAACCTCCCTCAAATTATCCTAATGTGCATACACGTTTTTTGTTGGGACCCTAACTGATAATAGTTTATGAGTCCATGATCTACTTTTTGAGCATGTTTGACAATATTTGTAGTTTAGTTTAAAAAAACATTAAAAAGCTATTTCATAATCACCTCACATATCTTGTGTCCAATTAGGATACATGTTAATTACAGTAAAACTAGCAGGTATACATTATGAATATGTACAGGAAGTGTACCAAAAAAGTCCTATTTATTTCAATAGCTCATTTTCATTCTTAGACTCCGAGTCCTGCAATGACACAACTTAATCAGCTCACTCTAGGGGAATTCTAGTCCAACATAGTCATTTCTGTCACTCCAGGTTCAAACTCAGTTATATTCAAGAGTGTGGTTGCCCCATCCTTCCTGAGGGTTCTCCCCCACACCCAAATCTAAACTCCCTGGATCTTGCAGACCTGCTACTTAGGGGCACCCCCAGCCCAATTGGTCTCAGGCTGGCCTTCCACTCCAAGGGGAGTTCCTATGCTCAGCAGCTCTGTTTCCATTGGGGTCTCCCTCCATGAGTAACAGAGTCCTTGATCTTCTGATCCTGTGGGTCACTCTGCAGCCTCATTCTGGCCACCTGGCCTGCTTCGAAGGTGGTGGCACCTCCAGCCCTTCTTCACCCCTTCTGCAGATAGGTGAGATGCAGCTGTCCTTCCGCATCTGAGGGAGAAGGGAAGTCAGAGCCCTCCTCCTCCCTCGCTGCCATTTCTCAGGGGCTGCCCCTGCAGAGGGGCATGTGTGACCCTGAGGGGCCTCCACCCACTCACGGCTGTGCCCCACCCATGGAGCATGCCTGCCCTGCGCCCAGTGTGGCCTCCATCTTCTTCCTGCTCCTCTGCTCTGAGCTCTGCTGGCGACAGTAATGTGTGGTGGTCTCCTCCACTCCCAGCAGGGCTTTGCAGGTTATTCTGTCTCACACCTTATTCACTTTCATCCCAACAGCAATGCTCCTGGGAGCAAATGGGGTCCAGGGCCCAGGGGTTGGGGTGCAGAGAGAAAGCTCTAGCCCTATTGTATATGCTATTGATAGATGCTTCACCCACACAGTATATGAATGCAATGAAGAAATAAAAAGGGCATAACTGATGCAAAAAGGCTTCTCGGGGCAGGAGGTGGATCTTAAAAAATAGATATATAGTACAAGTGTCCTAAAGCTAAATGACTCTCCTACTCTATAAGCCATTTTACTTCAATACTTACAGCAACTAGATTTTCTTACCTGAGGAATACAGGTTTTGGGGCCTGATTACTTACCTCAGGAGGGCTCCCACTGTTTTGTTTATCCACTCACAGATTTAGTTTAAAAAATAATCATGTCTCCTGACTCAAAAAAAGTATATATCAAAATGGTGGCGTGAGAGGTAAGACAGAGAATTTCTCCCCAAACCACATAGTGTGAAAATATAGTTAATACAACTAGCCCTAAAACAGCAAAGAAGGCTGCACTGACTGCATACAGACCTCATGAACAGAGCAGACCTCATGAAACAGGGTAATGTACGAAAGCCTTGATCTGGCATGACCCAAGCCCTTCCCCCACCCCAGCTCACGGGCGGGAGGAAAAGAAACAGAGTGGGGAGGGGGTGGAAACCTAGAACTGCTGAACACCCGTCACTGGAGGTCTGCTTTGGAGCACACACCTACATTGTGTGGTGCTCTGGAGGTTGGTGGGATTGGGGAGCTGGGACAGGCAGAGTGCTTGAGAGACCGAGATTCTGGCCATTTGTGGAGGACAGGGATCCACACCTGGCTGCTCTGGGACAAAGGAAAGGCAGGCCATCTGAGAGGCTTCCTAGCAGCGAGAGGGCTGTTGAAGGGGTGGGGTTTGGACAGAGCTTGCTGCACAGGAGAAGGGATAGCTGGACAAGGTTGTCTGGGCGCACTCTGCCAAGCAGGTTGGGAACTTTGAGGAGCTTCAGGCGCTCCATCCGCCTGACTGCCTACTCAGCTCCGAAGCCCCTACAGTGACACAGAGCCTGCTGTGCCTTCCTACTAGCCTGCTGGCACCTGCTCATAAACCAGCAGTCACTGTGCTGGTGTCAGGCCAGTCAGAGGGAGGCTCTACCTACAATAGAGAAGCCAAGCAGAGAGGCTTACACCGGTGTGCTCGGCCCACAGGCTCTGATACTGGAGACGGGCCCTGTAGCCGGGAATCAGGAAACAGCTCTTTCCTCCACCCAAGCTCCAGGGCTGCTCCCCTATGACCCCAAACCTCACTCTAGGGGCTAAGGAGCTCCAGAGACTAAAGCTTCAGGGCACTAGAGGGCACCACATAGAATTAAGAAACGTCAAAGGAACCTGGTTCAGACCAAAAACTCACAAACCACAGAAAAAGGGACAAATGAAACTGAACTCACCAATCTTCCTGAAAGAGAGTTTAAAATAAAAATCATAAACATGCTCATGGAGGTACAGAAAAATATTCAAGAACTCAGGGACGAATTTAAGATGGTGATTCAATCATTAAGAAATTCCATATCTGAAATGAAACATACAATGGAGGGATTTAAAGCAGATTAGATGTAGTAGAAGAGATGGTAAAAGGAATAGAAATTACAGAAAAGGAATGAATACAAAGAAGCTGAGGCACAGAGAGAAAAAAGGATCTCAAAGAATGAAAGAATATTGAGAGAATGGTGTGACCAATCCGAAAGGAACAATATCTGCATTATAGGGGTACCAGAAGAACAAGAGAGAGAGAAAGGGATAGAAAGTGTCATTGAGGAGGTAATTGCTGAAAACTTTCCCAGTTTAGGGAAGGAGATAGTCTCTCAGGCCATGGAGGTACACAGATCTCCTGACACAAGACACCCAAGGAAGACAACATCAAGACATATAATAATTAAAATGGCAAAGATCAAGGATAAAGACACACTTTTAAAAGCAGCTGTAGAGAGAAAAAAGATCACATACAAAGGAAAACCCATCAGGCTATCATCCAATTTCTCAACAGAAACCTTACAGGCCAGAAGGGAGTGGCATGATATATTTAATGCAATGAAACAGAAGGGTCTTGAACCAAAAATACTCTACCCGGCAAGGTTATCATTTAAATTTGAAGGAGGAATTAAGCAATTTTCTGAGAAGCAAAAGCTGAGAGAATTTACCTCCCACAAACCACCTCTACAGTGCATTTTGGAGGGACTGTTATAGATGGAAATATTCCTAAGGCTAAATAGATGTCACCAGGGGAATAAAACCACAGCAAAGGAGAACAATTAATTACTAAGCAGATGCAAAATCAAATCAACTACCCACAAAGTCAATCAAGGGATAGACAAAGAGTACAAAATATGATACCTAACATATAAAGAATGGAGGAGGAAGAAAAAGGACAAAAAAAAAAAACCTTTAGGTTGTGTTTGTAATAGCATACGAAGTGAGTTAAATTAGACTGTTAGATAGATAGTAAGGCAATTACCCTTGAAACTTTGGTAACCACGAATCTAAAGCCTGCAATGGCAATAAGTACACATCTATCGATAATCACACTAAATGTAAATGGCCTGAATGCACCAATCAAAAGACATAGAGTCACTGAATGGATAAATAAACAAGACCCATCTATTTGCTGCCTACAAGAGACTCACTTCAAACCGAAGACATACCCAGACTGAAAGTAAAGGGATGGAAAAAAATATTTCATGCAACTAATAGGGAGAAAAAAGCAGGTGTTGCAGTACTTAGACAAATTAGACTTCAAAACAAAGAAAGTAACACACAAAGAAGGACATTACATAATTATAAAGGGGTCAGTCTAACAAGAGGATATAACCATTATAAATATATATGCACCCAACACAGGAGCGCCGGCATATGTGAAACAAATACTAACAGAATTAAAGGAGGAAATAGACAGCAATGCATTCATTTTAGGAGACTTCAACACACCACTCACTCCAAAGGACATATCAACCAGACAGAAAATAAGTAAAGAGACAGACACACTGCACAAAGTATTAGAACAGATGGACCTAACGGACATCTACAGAACACTTCATCCAAAATCAACAGGATACACATTCTTCTCAAGTGCATATGGAACATTTTCAAGAATAGATCATATTCTAGGCCACAAAAAGAGCCTCAGTAAATTTAAAAAGATTGAAATTGTACCAACCAGCTTCTGAGATCACAAATGTATGAAACTAGAAATAAATTACATAAAGAAAATGAAAAATCCCACAAGCACATGGAGGATTAATGCTGAACTTTGTCAAATGCTTTTTCAGCATCTATGGAGATGATCATGTGGTGTTTGTCCTTCTTTTTGTTGATGTGGTGGGTGATGTTGATGGATTTTCGAATGTTGTATCATCCTTGCATCTCTGGGATGAATCCCACTTGCTCATGGTGTATGATCCTCTTGATGTATTTTTGAATTCGGTTTGCTAATATTTTGTTGAGTCTTTTTGCATCTATGTTCTTCAGGGATATAGGCCTGTAATTTTCTATTTTGGTGAAGTCTTTGCCTGGTTTTGGTATTAGAGTGATGCTGGCTTCATAGAATGAGTTTGGAAGTATTCCCTCCTCTTCTATTTTTTTTAAAAACTTTAAGGAGAATGGGTGTTATTTCTTCTCTAAATGTCTGGTAGAATTCAGAGGTGAATCCCTCTGGTCTGGGAGTTTTATTCTTGGGTAGTTTTTTGATTACCACTTCAATTTCGTTGCTGGTGATTGGTCTGTTTAGTTTTTCTGTTTCTTCTTTGGTCACTCTTGGAAGGTTGTATTTTTCTAAGAAGTTGTCCATTTCTTCTAGGTTTTCCAGCTTGTTAGCATATAGAGTCTCATAATATTCTCTTATAATCCTTTGTATTTCTGTGGTGTCCCTAGTTATTTTTCCTTTCTCATTTCTGATTCTGTTTATGTCTGTAGGTTCTCTTTTTCTTTTAATTAGTCTGTCTAGGGGTTTATCTATTTTGTTTATTTTTTCAAAGAACCAGCTCTTGGTTTCATTGATTTTTCTATTGTTTTATTCTTCTAATTTTATTTATTTCTTCTCTCATCTTTATTATGTCCCTCCTTCTGGTGACTTCTGGCCTCATTTGTTCTTCTTTTTTCAATTTCAGTAATTGTGTCTTTAGACTTATTCATTTGGGAATGTTCTTCCTTCTTTAAACAGGCCTGGATTGCAATATACTTTCCTCTTAGAACTGCCTTTGCTGGGTCCAATAGAAGTTGTGGCTTTGTGTTGTTGTTGTCATTAGTCTCCATATATTCTTTGATTTCCATTTTGATTTGGTTATTAGCCCATTGATTAATTAGGAGACTGTTGCTAAGTCGCCATGTATTTGTGAGCCTTTTTGATTTCTTTCTAAAATTTATCTCTAGTTTTATACCTTTGTGATCTGAGAAGTTGGTTGGTAGAATTTCAATATTTTTGCATTTATTGAGGTTATTTTTGTAGCCTAGTATGTGGTCTATTCTGGAGAATGTTCCATGTGCACATGAGAAGAATGTGTATCCTGTTGCTTCTGGGTGTAGAGTTCTGTAGATGTCTGTTAGGTCCATGTGTTCTAGTGTGTTCTTCAGTGCCTCTATGTCTTTACTTATTTTCAGTCTGGTTGATCTGTCCTTTGGAGTGAGTGGTGTGTTGAAGTCTCCTAAAATTAATGTATTGCTTTCTATTTCCTCCTTTAATTCTGTTAGTGTTTGTTTCACATATGCCGGTGCTCCTGTATTGGGTGCATATATATTTATAATGGTTATATCTTCTTGTTGGACTGACCCCTTTATCATTATGTAATGTCCTTTTTTATATCTTGCTGCTTTCTTCATTTTGAAGTCTCTTTTGTCTGATACAAGTACTGCAACACCTTCTTTTTTCTTCTTGTTGTTTGCATGAAGTATCTTTTTCCATCCCTTCACTTTTAGTCTGTGTATATCTTTGGGTTTGAGATGAGTCTCTTGTAAGCAGCATATAGATGGGTCTTGCTTTTTTATCCATTCTATTACTCTGTGTCTTTTGTTTGGTGCATTCAGTCCATTTACATTTAGGGTGATTATCAATAGATATGTTCTTATTGCAATTGCTGGCTTTAGATTTGTGGTTATCAAAGGTTCAAGGGTAGCTTCCTTACTATCTAAAAGTCTAACTTAACTTTCTTGTTAAGTTATTGTAAACACAGTTTGATGTTTCTTTATTTCTCTCCCTTCTTATTCTTCCTCCTCCATTCTTTATATACTAGGTGTTTTATTCTTTACTTTTAGTTAGTATTTGGATGGTCTGCTTTCCTTGCTATGATTTTATTTTCTCTGGTGACATCTTTTTAGCCTTAGGAGTGCTTCCATCTAGAGCAGTCCATTTAAGATATCCTGTAGAGGTGGTTTATGAGAGGCAAACTCAACTTTCATTTGCCTGGAAATTGTTTAATCCCTCTGTCATATTTAAATGATAATCATGCTGGATACAATATTCTTGGTTCGAGGCCCTTCTGTTTCATTATGTTAAATATGTCATGCCATTCTCTTCTGGCCTGTAAGGTTTCTGTTGAGAAGTCTGATGATAGTCTGATGGGTTTTCCTTCGTAGGTGATCCTTTTTCTCTCTCTAGCTGCCTCTAATACTCTGTATCTTTGATCTTTGCCATTTTAATTATTATGTGTCGTGGTATTGTCTTCCTTGGGTACCTTGTGTTGGGAGATTTGTGGGCTTCCGTGGACTGCGGAACTATTTCCTTCCCCAACATGGGGAAGTTTTCAGCAATTATTTCTTCAAAGACACTTTCTATCCCTTTTTCTCTCTTCTTCCTCTGGTACTCCTATAATGTGAATATTGTTCCATTTGGATTGGTCACACAGTTCTCTTAATTTTCTTTCATTCCTAGAGATCCTTATCTCTCTGCCTCAGCTTCTCTGTATTCCTGTTCTCTGATTTCTATTCCATTAACAGTCTCTTGCATCTCGTCCAATCTGCTGCTAATCCCATTGATCGCTTGTCTCATTTCTGCATTGTCTTTCCTCACTTCCCTCACTTCCTCCCTCAGCTCTTGCATATTTTTCTGTAGATCCATCAGTATGATTATGACTTTTGTTCTGAATTCTTTTTCTGGAAGGTTGTGCATTTCCATCCCTTCAGGTTCCCTCTCTGGTGTTGTCAATATTTGCCAGACTCCAGCTCCAGCTGCTGTGAGGTATGGAAGGGGTGTGAGACAGCATAAGAGAATGAGAAGACACCCACACTGACTAAGGTGCAAGCATCTCCTAGCATAAGGCTAGTAGTCGTTTATTTTACACAAGTTAACAATCAATAGAATTCTGAGTGAGGAACTTAACAGACAACCATTATCTAATTCTAAACTCAATTTCCGGTGGTCTCCAGTGTCCTGGGGTGAGGCGTCTTACATGGTATTGAAACAATAGCAAAGGGCAATTAGGTCCTAAAGGCTGTCTTGGTCTTGTTTGTTCTGTCCTTGATTACTTATCAACTCCCCCTAACCATTTCTACTCCAGTAAGCATTCTACTGATTGACACACCTTTCCTTTTGTTTCTCACTTAACAAACACCAGCTGGGCCTATTTCTTTTAATTCTTCAACGACTGTGACTTCAGGGCCGAGCAGCAACTGTCACCACCCGAGCTGCGGCTCCACCAACTTGGGGACAACTGAAACAGCTCTCCCACCGAGCATGTGATATTGTGCAGGGCCAAGGGTCCCCACTTACTCCTGAAAATCTTTTTATTGCCATGCTAGCAATCATCGCCTGCCAGGGGACCCATGTTTCCTCCTGTACTACTTGCTATTGGACTTACATCCCTGAACCTCTTTTATTACACCCTACCCCTTGGGGCGGCCCTAATGTTCGTGTTTTTACTAATAATTCTGCTCTCTTAGGAGGTGAGTCCAAATCTTTCATTCCCTTCCGTAAGAATAATAATTTCACCTTTACCAGAAAGTCTGGGGACTCTCCTATCTCTTTCAGTTCTAATACTGCTTTTACTCCTCCTGGGTGCCTTTCTATTAACTATAGAAGTTTTCTAACTGACTCTCCTAGGTCAAGAAAAAACTCTACTTTGCGAGACTTATGGGTACTTAATATGGGCTTTTTAGGATCTTGTAACTGTCAAGATACTATTACTTTAGAAATGCACTCTACATTTGTTTCTAATTGTGAAGATCTTCATATGACTTAAATTCTATATGGACCACTATTGGTAGATATAAAGGATATCCCATTTGGAATGAATGTATGTTTAAAAACCATGGTTTTGTTTTTTCTCCAAAAAATTCTACTGTAAATGTTTATGATTATTCCATTTCTTCTCCCAATTATGATTATAGACAATATTTAATTAATAATACTAATAGATTCTCTTGGAACAACTCTCTGATACCTAAACCAGAAAAAATCAATAGATGGTTTTCTTCAGGATGGGTAACTCCTTCCTTATCAGCAAAAACTGCAGTAAATGCTACACAAGTTTATCCTGATTTGTATAAATTAATTGCTGCCACTGGATTAATTTTTCTCAAATGACCTAATTATCCTGACCATTTGGATGTTGTTACTGCTTGTGTTGAATCACCTTTTGCTTTACTTATCCAAGATAAGGGAAATTTAGAAATTAATATTGTTAATAGTACTTATCATATTGAATGCTCTGGATGTACGCTTACTAATTGTCTTGATGCCTCTTATGGTCCCGAAACTTTTTAAATTGTACATCAGCCTCCTTATGTAGTTTTGCCTGTTGAAGTGAATTCTACTTGGTATGATGATCCCCGTATATGAGCTTTACAATTAATTGAAAACTCTTTGAGATGTTCAAAAAGGTTTACTGCTGCTTTAATTTTAGGAATAACTGCATTAATTACTTTAATTGCATCTTTTGCTATTTCTACTACTGCCTTAGTACAAGAAATCCATACTGCCAATCATGTTGACAATCTTAGTAAAAATATATCTATTGCATTACAATAACAGCAAAAAATAGATAAAAAATTTGACACCAGAATTAATGCATTAGAAGAGGCGATGTTATACATGGGAAATCAAATTTAGAACTTAAAAACCAGACTCACTACCAAGTGTCATAGTGAATATAAATGGATTTGTGTTACTCCTCATTTATATAATGAAACAACATTCCTGGGACAGAGTTCAGAACTATTTGCTTGGAATTTGGGACAATACTAATACTCCTTTAGACATGAATGCCCTTCAAGAAAAGATTAGGGACATAAGTGAGTCTTCCGTATCCTTGCCACTGCTTCTGAAGAGCCCAATCTTTTTTGGAAACCTTACAACATTATACAACCTCTTCCTCATGGCTGCCTGCCTTTATAAATATAGGAATTATAGGACTGGTAATTCTTGTGCTTATATTTCTTTTTCCAGTCATCGTCCGAATCTTAGGACGCCAAATTAAAGCCACTCATCTGGAAATAAAAGAGATCCAGCTTCTTTCAAAAAATAAAAAAGATGTCGGGGCCAAGCTTCTCGTGCTGCTTGACAAAGTCCAGGCTCGAGGATGCCTTCAGAAGATCTGGAAGCCTCCCAGCTGGCCCTTATTTCCCGCTATATTATTAACTTTCCCACGCGCTTCATTGCTTGGAGCGCTAACAAAAAGTACACCGTAATTCTCAGAAATATAACAAGAATTTACCCCCCTTTTATTTTCAGTTTTACTCCAAATACTTAAGGCAGGTAGCCAAAGCTCAAGGAAAGCTCACCCTACCTTTCCTGCTTACTCAGAAGAAACCCCCTCTTTGGAACCTATACAAGGTTGCCCCCTTTCTGCCCTAATACTACAGCAGAGGAGTTTTATAAGAAATTACAGCATAAAGAGATATGGGAACGAGGACTGCGGGGAGAACCCCCTCCTGACTCACCAATTGCCCAGAAAAGAATTAGTAAGAAGCTTCCTTTTCCCACTATAGAAGGACCACCTAATGTAGCTGTAGAGATTTTGAGTAGAAAATGGTGCTTTTCTAAAAGTAAATGTAGCATGAGTAAAATTAATTGATGGGCTCTGTTTCCCAGACCTATTTCATATACTAGGGTTCATGATCTATACACGAATAGGTAGTTTTTGATTAATAGAACAATGGTTAGTGCAGTTCAAGTTTTTTTAATACATAGAAAAGAATTAAAAAAAAATAGGCCCAGCTGGTGTTTGTTAAGTGAGAAACGAAAGGAAAGGTGTGTTAATCAGTAGAATGCTTACTGGAGTAGAAATGGTTAGGGGGAGTTGATAAGTAATCAAGGACAGAACAAACAAGACCAAGACAGCCTTTAGGACCTAATTGCCCTTGCTATTGTTTCAATACCATGTAAGATGCCTCACCCCAGGACACTGGAGACCGCCGGAAATTGAGTTTAGAATTAGATAATGGTTGTCTGTTAAGTTCCCCACTCAGAATTCTATTGATTGTTAACTTGTGTAAAATAAACGACCTCTAGCCTTATGCTAGGAGATGCTTGCACCTTAGTGTGGGTGTTTTCTCATTCGCCGAAGCCATCTCACTCCCCTTCGATACCTCACCCCAGCTGGAGCTGGACTCCGGCAAGTGGCGCCCAGCGTGGGGCTCGAAGGTGAGTATTTGAAGTAAGACGGCTAGGACCTTGCTCAAGGGCGCTGCAGACCCCTCTGTAGAGAAGGCAGAGAAGGCAGAGTAAAGAAGGGCAAGAAGTAAGAACTATTGAGAAGTCAGAACTTTTATTGAGAGGTGAGAACTATTTTTGAGAAGTCAGAACTTTTATTGAGAAGTGAGAACTATCTTTGAGAAGTCAGAACTTTTAAGCACGCATAATGGGCCATACTGAGTCTAAAGAAAGGGGACTCTTTATAGATACAATAAAAAATATGGTAGAAAAAAGAGGATTGCAAGTTTCTAAGGGACAGCTACAAAGATTTTTACACTTTGTTGAGATTTGTTGCCCATGGTTCTCTAAGGATGGGACATTAGATCTCAAAACATGGGACAAAATTGGAGCAGAAATAACTTTACTATGATATACATGGGCCAGAGAGAGTTCCTGTAGAGGCCTTTGTGCTTTGGTCTCTGCTAAGAGACATGCTTGACCCATCACACTGCACCCAAACTATGGATAAAAAACTAAGTACTGGGTTGCATAAGGAACCCCTTCCACCTGTTCCTAGTAAAGATACTCCACTCTTAAAGAGAGAAGAGAAACAAGAAATCTTTAAAGTACAGGAGGAATCAGACGAGGAGGAGGATAGACCTCGTCCTCGAAGGAGACAAGAACGCCTGTCTCCCCATAAGTGCTACCTCAGGGTATGAAAACTAGCCCAACTTTGTGCCAAAAATTTATAGATCAAGCATTAGTTAAATACAGACAAAAGTATCCCTTTATATATTGTGTACATTATATGGATGATATTCTCATAAGTTATAAAGATTTTTGGGAACTGGACAGGTCTCTGTTAGACCTCACATCTTGTCTTTCTGATTTTGGTTTAATTATAGCTCCTGAAAAAATTCAGAAAGAACCTCCTTATAATTACTTAGGAAGAAGAATTAATTCTTTTACTGTATCTCCTCAACATATACAGTTGAGGAGGGACAAATTGACTACTCTAAATGATTTTCAAAAGCTATTAGGAGATATTAATTGGATACTAACATATTTAAAAATAACCACTTCAGAATTACAGCCTTTATTTGACATTCTTAAAGGGAACTCCGACCCAAATTCCCCCAGAAAATTGACTGTTGAAGGAGAAAAGTCCCTAAAACTGGTTGAAGAAGCTGTTAATCAACAACAGTTGCAAAGAATAGATTAAAGAGTGGGGATTAATTGTTTTATCCACCCCACATACTCCTACGGGAATAATTTGGCAGGAGGCCCCCGTTGAGTGGATTCATCTTTCCGTCACTGCATCTAAAGTAGTGATTTCCTATGTCTCGCTGGTCTCTCAGTTGGTAAAGAAAGCTAGACTACGTAGCAGGGAATTGTTAGGACATGATGTTTTTTATGTCTGTATACCTTACACTAAAGATCAAGTTGATAATTTATACCAAACTTGTTCAGATTGGCAGATTGCTTTTCAGTCTTTTTCTGGAGAAATTAGATTCATTTGCCTCATAGCCCTTTATTACAGTTTATTTCCTGGTATCAATTTATTTTTCCTATGATTATAAAAAATTCTCCTCTTAAAGATGCAGAATGCTTGGTCTTTACTGATGGGTCCTCCACTGGTATAACTGCTTATATTATAAATAATGAAGAATTCAGCTTTCAAACTGCCGAAACCTCTGCTCAGAGAGTTGAACTCCAAGCAGTGTTAAAAGTTTTTGATGTGTTAAAAGATTAAAGTTTTAATTTGTATAGTGACTCTCAGTATGTAACTAAACTGTTTCCTATTATAGAGACGGCTACTATATCTGTCTCTAAAACCCCCATTGCCTCCCACTTATTAGAATTGCAGAAAAAAATTCAACGGAGAGATAAGCCTGCCTTTGTGGGTCACATCAGAGGATTTCCCTTTTACCTGGTCCTCTAACTGAAGGAAATCATAGAGCTGATATTCTGACTAAAAAGATTGTTATGATTGCAGTGCAGGAAGTGGAGCAAAGCCATCTTTTACACCATCAGAATGCCTCGGCTTTGAGGAAGCAATTTCACTTGACCCATGAAGTTGCATAAGAAATAGTAAGAAAATGTACTCAATGCCCCTCTCACCTGCCTGTGTCGGTAATGGGCGTAAACTCGAGAGGTTTGAGACCAAATGATTTATGGTAAATGGATGTTACTCACATTTCTAGCTTTGGAAAGCTTTGTTTTGTACATGTATGTATAGATACCTTTTCTCACCTATTGGCCTCTGCCAGGACGGGAGAGGCAGTAAAAGATGTAACTCAACATCTCACCCACTTTGCAACTGCAGGAGGGCCTTGAAATTTAAAAACAGATAACACTCCTGCTTATACTTCTAAATCTCTTGAAAAGTTTCTGCAAACTTTTAAAATATCTCATAGCACAGGAATTCCTTATAACCCACAGGGTCAGGCTATAGTTGAACGGTCTCATCAAACCTTAAAAGCCCAAATTGTAAAGCTTCAGAATGCTGATTTTAAATATAGTTCTCCTCATCAAATTTTAAATCATGCCCTTTTTGTATTTAATTATTTAAATTGTGACTCAAATGGAAAGTCACCTATAAATCGACATTGGGAAAATACACAGGATGATATGAAACCACTTGTGAACTGGAAAGATGTGTTGAGTGGGAAATGGTGAGGACCGGATGTCCTCTTAACTTGTGGGTGAGGCTTTGCTTGTATATTTCCACAGGACACTGACACACCCATTTGGGTTCCGGACCGGTTAATCCGACATTATGAGTGGGGAAATGCCCAGGCGCCCCCCCAAAAGACCTTTTCCTCTCCATTATAAACCACTTTCTTCAGCAATACCACTCACACCGCCTCTGAGGGAAGAGGATCCACCTGGGCCACAGGGAGGTCACTTGTTACCTGTAACATCTGCATTTCAATAAAAACATCTAAGTGGTGGGCCCTGGGTGGGAGAGATGAGCCCTTCCTACAGCAAACTGGTCCCCTGTGGTGTCCCTGACTGCCCTGCATCTCTGTGCCCCCCCCCATTCACCCTGGATGGCCTTGCTAGGCAGGACCAGATTACTGCCATTTCCCCCCAAATTAGACTGAAATATACATACCTTGCTGGCTGAGTAGCCATAAAAAAAAAAAAGTGGTCACTGATAGGTGCCATGTAAGTCACCTGGGCTCTTTAATACTTAAAAAAAAAAAGAAAAAAAGAGAAAAAAAGAAAGAAAAAGAAAAGAAAAAAGAAATTAAAAAAACACCCACTGGGAGTAGATCCTGTGGGGATGCTGTAGGTGGCACTGTTGCTCTACTATTCCACAGCTGCAGCTGCGCTGCTCCGCAGGGCCCTTTGTAGTTCTGGCCTGGGCGGGAACGAATGGGAGGCTGTTAATGTCTGTGAGAGTCTGAGTGCACTACTTTTTCCCAATCGCCAGCTAAGGGGTCCCAAATTCCCCAGGACTCCCAGCCTGCTGGGCCGAGTGTGCTGGGCCGATCCTGGGCCCTTATCTCTTTAAGACTGCTAAAAAAAAGTGTGCTCTTTTCTTTTGTCCTGGGGACCGGCTGCGAGGACCCAGGTGTGTTCCCAAGCTCAGATCCTGCACCCTCTGTCTCTCCAATCACTGATACACCACGTGATGTGTGTCAGCGCTCCCGGCACAGATCACCAGGGCTGGTTATTTTGCGGGCCTGTACTTCCACTCCCTCCCGGCTCAGAATCCTCTCCTCCTGCAGGTGTGCTGGGATGGGGGAGTGCTTGGATCCCGCCGGGTCACGGCTCCGTATCTTACCTGCTTCACGGGGTGTCGAGTCCTCTCAGGTGTAGATGCAGGCTGTGTGCTGTCCTGTATCTTCTGGTCTCTTTTTTAAGAATAGTTGTATTTGTTGTATTTTCATAAGTACATTTGGTTTGGGGAGGAGATTTCTGCCACCCTGCTCACGCCGCCATCTTCCCAGAAGTCACTGCTGAATTTTATCAAACATTTAGTGAAGACCTAATTAATACCCATTCTCATTAAAGTTTCCCAAAAAGTAGAAGAGGAGGGAATACTCCCAAACTCATTCTACGAGGCCAACATCACTTTAGTAGCAAAACCTGGCAAAGAAACCACAAAAAAAGAAAACTACAGACCAATATCCCTGGTGAACATAGATGCAAAATTACTCAACAAAATATTAGCAAACTGAATTCAAAAATACAACAAAAAGATTATCCATCATGAACAAGTGGGATTCATCACAGGAATGCAAGGATGGTACAACATTTGAAAAATCCATCAATATCATCCATCACATCAACAAAAAGAAGGACAAAATCCACATGATCATCTGCATAGATGCTGAAAAAGCATTCAACAAAATTCAACATCCATTCATGATAAAAACTCTCAACGAAATGGGTATAGAGGGCAAGTACCTCAATATGATAAAGGCCATATATGACAAACCCACAGCCAACATTATACTTAACAGTGAGAAGCTGAAAGTTTTTCCTTTATGATCAGGAACAAGACAAGGATGCCCACTCTCCCCACTTTAATTCAACATAGTTCTGGAGGTCCTAGCCATGGCAGAGAGCACAGAAATAAAAGGCATCCAGATTGGTAAGGAAGAAGTCAAATTGTCCCTGTTTGCAGATGACATTATATTATATATAAAAAACTTTAAAGACTCTACTCCAAAACTACTAGATCTAATATCCGAATTCAGTAAAGTTGCAGGATACAAAATTAATACACATAAATCTGTTGCATTCCTGTACACTAACGATGAACTAGCAGAAAGAAATCAGGAAAAGAATTCCATTCATAATTGCATCAAAAAGAAAAAAACACGTAGGAATAAACCTAACCTTGGAAGTGAAAGAACTATACTCTGAAAACTACAAGACATTCATGAGAGAAATTAAAGAAGATACCAATAAATGGAAACACATCCCATCCTCATGGATAGGAAGGAAGAATTAATATTGTCAAAATTGCCATCCTGCCTAAAGAAATCTGTAGATTCAATGTAATCCCTATGAAAATACCAACAGCATTCTTCAATGAACTAGAGCAAATAGTTTTAAAATTCATATGGAATCACAAAAGGCCCCGAATAGCCAAAGCAATCATGAGAAAGAAGAATAAAGCAGGGGAAATTATGCTCCCAGACTTCAAGCTCTACTACAAAGCCACAGTAATCAAGGCTATTTGGTACTGGCATAAGAACAGACCCATAGACCAAAGGGAACAGACTAGAGAGCCCAGATATAAACCAAAGCATATATGGTCAATTAATATACAATAAAGGAGCCATGGATATACAATGGGGAATGACAGCCTCTTCAACAGCTGGTGCTGGCAAAACTGGACAACTACATGTAAGAGAATGAAACTGGATTACTATCTAACCCCATACACAAAAGTAAACTCAAAATGGATCAAAGACCTGAATGTAAGTCATGAAACCATAAAACTCTTAGAAAAAAACATAGGTAAAAATCTCTTGGACATAAACATGAGCAACTTCTTCATGAACATATCTCCCCAGGCTAGGGAAACAAAAGCAAAAATGAACAAGTTGGACTATATCAAACTAAAATGCTTCTGTACAGCAAAAGAAACCATCAGTAGAACAAAAAGACATTCTGCAGTATGGGAGAATATATTCACAAATGACACATCTGATAAGGGGTTGACATCCAAATTATATAAAGAGCTCATGCACCTCAACAAATAAAAAGCAAATAAGCCAATTAAAAAATGGGCAGAGGATCTGAACAGACACTCTCCAAAGAAGAAATTCAGATGGCCAACAGGCACATGAAAAGATGCTCCACATTGCTAATCATCAGAGAAATGCAAATTAAAACTACAATGAGATATCACCTCACACCAGTTAGGATGGCTGCCATCCAAAAGACAAGCAACAAGAAATGTTGGCGAGGATGTGGAGAAAGGGGAACCCTCCTACACTGCTGGTGGGAATATAAATTAGTTCAACCATTGTGGAAAGCTGTATGGAGGTTCCTGAAAAAACTCAAAATAGAAATACCATTTGACCCAGGAATTCCACTCCTAGGAATTTACCCTAAAAATGCAGGATCCCAGTTTGAAAAAGACATATGTACCTATATGTTTATCGCAGCATTATTTACAATATCCAAGAAATGGAAGCAACCTAAGTGTCCATCAGTAGATGAATGGATAAAGAAGATGTGGTACATATACACAATGGAATTTTATTCAGCCATAAGAAGAAAACAAATCCTACCATTTGCAACAACATGGATGGAGCTAGAGGGTATTATGCTCAGTGAAATAAGCCAGGCAGAGAAAGACAAGTAACAAATGATTTCACTCATTTGTGGAGTATAAGAACAAAGCAAAAACTGAAGGAACAAAACAGCAGCAGACTCACAGAACCCAAGACTGGACTAACAGTTACCAAAGGGAAAGGGACTGGGGAGGATGGGTGAGAAGGAAGGAATAAAGGAGAAAAAGGGGCATGACGATTAACATGTATAATGTCAGGGTGGGGACATGGGGAAGGCTGTATAACAAAGAGAAGACAAGTAGTGATTCTATAGCATCTTACTACGCTGATGGACAGTGACTGTAAAGGGGTATGTGATGGGGACTTGATAATAGGGGGAATCTAGTAACCATAATGTTGTTCATGTAATTGTACATTAATGATAGGAAAAAAAAAGTAAAGGATCCTTGCCATTTGCAGCAACATGGATGGATCTAGAGAGTGTTATGGTCTGTGAAGTAAGCCAGGCAGAGAAAGACAAATGCCATATTTGTGGAGCATAACGCCAAAGCAAAACAGAAGGAACAAAACAGCAGTAGATTCATAGACACTGAGATGTGACTAGTGGTTACTGAATGGGAGGGGAATAAAGGGGCACAATAACTTGCAATGACGATATAAGCCGGTCACGGGGATGGTAGAACAGCATGGACAATGTAGCCAATGATTCTGTATCACCTTCCTATGTTGACAGACAGTAACTGCACCTGAAGGGGCGAGGATTTAGTATATGCATAACTGTTGTACCACTGTGTTGTATATCTGAAAGCAATCTAAGATTGTATCTCAATGATAATTCAATCATAAAAACGTAGAAAAGAAAAGTATATATCACCATTTAGAATTTCTGACACTACAGGAGAGATAAATGCATGGTCTCACACTCTCCCCATCTAAGTCTGAGAGTGTCGGGCACAGCCTGTGGAAGGTTAGTGCTATAAACCAAGTGAAGGTGCACAGGAGGTGGTAGGTGCTCCTGAAACACGTTAGAGACCAGAGTCAGTCTTCATTTTAGCCTTGGCCGCAGCAGGAGAGGGCTGTTCGCTCAGGTTTCCTCAGGCACTGGGCTCTCTGCTAGCACAGTGCTGGGAAGGGGCTGCCGCAGGAAACCGTACCTTCCCTGCCCCTGGCATTTCCAGCTTGTGGAGGGAGGCAGTCTTACATCTGGCCCAGGTTGTCCTCCAGCTGCTGATCCTGAGGGTCTGTGCTCCTCACTGCTCCATAGGGGCCTCCGGCATCCTTGGTGCTGATGTCATATGCACATGGAACTGAGAATAGTAGGTAGTCCATGTGAAGGCAGCCCAGCATGTCCCCCCACCGGCCCGGCTCTTTTGCCCTCACTGTCCTGCCCACAGCTCTGTGGACCTCCTATCTACACCACCCAACAGGCCCCTCTGCCCTTCCACGGGGTCCTTCACTCCTGGGTCCTTTCCTTTCCCTCAAATCCAGGTTATTCCAGGGAGGTCAATGAAAGACTTTGCAGGACAAAACCATCTCATATTACAGTAATACTGTGTGGGGAACAGGAATACAAGTGCAGAGAGAAAGGACTTCAAGGGCTTGTTGGTATTGCTCTTAAACAGCCCATGGTGGAGACGAAACTGCTGTCGTGTATGGGTTCCACTGGATATATTCTTTGTAAGAGTGATGTAATGGTTTATTTTTTAATGCCAATATGGATAATGCACTGGAAGTTACATCTCTTTGTAACTAACGAAGCCAATGAGGAAAAATGTTTCCAAGGCAAAAAAAATACATGAGGAAAAAATGTTTGCGAAATTCTTTTAGTGGGTTCTCGAGCAAGCGTGTTTGAAGACCCTGAATCTGGAAGGAGGAGACAGGGCTCAGCTCAGCTCCCCTGGCAGAACTGTCACTACTCAGCGTGGCTCCGAAGTCCGGCACTGGCTGTGGCCCTCCTGAGTCAGGAGCTGCATGGCACTGCCAGAATCTGAGGCCTTACTATGGAGAAGAACCCCTGTGCGGGGCCTTTGTTTAAAAAAAAACTCAGAATTAAGGAATGCAAGGGCCGAAGAGTCTTGAAAAACAGGCTCTAAGACTGGCTGCCTGCTTGCTAGAAACAGAGGTGGGAATAGGAGAGCTTAGATGACAGAGCTGACAGTCCCCAGAAGGGCAAGTGGCTCTTCTCAGAGGCAGTTCCAGAAGAGGCCACGAGAGGGCAGGAAAAGCCTCTAAATGCCCACCTGGGCAGGGTGGGGTGGAGGGTGAAGCTCTCAGGCCTGGGGCCCAGATCACTTCCGCCAAAATTCTGTTCTGGCTTTCCCATCATTCTGCCCAAGACCTTTCTTAATGTAGGTCAGTTGCCTTATCTGCTACCCAAGGAAGTCTAAATGTTTGAGTTTCTTCAGTGTGTTCAAGTCTCTTCATTTTAACGCAGATTCCCCCCAAAAGCCCAGCATTGTTCCTCCCAAAGTCACCTCTGTCTCACTAAACATTTACAGACACCTGAGGCACCCCTGCCACAGCAACGGGTTCAGCATTGTTAGGAATATACAGAAGTGTGTCAATGTAAGCACATTTATTTCTTTAGGGAACAGGTTCTGAGTGTATCTAAATTGAGAATGACACAGTTTCAGAAAACTCAGGCCCTTTGCAAATAAGACATGCTCTTCTCCAGCAAGTGTGTGTCTAGTTGCTTAGTAGATGTTAATACCAGATGGTGCAAAATATTAAGAACTTCCCTGAAATCAGAGAAGGGAGAGAGCTTAAGTAGGTGGAAGCGTTCATTTGCCGAATGTATATGGGAAATGGGATTCCTTCCTCACAATAAGCTTGTGAAGTAGAATTTATTGTGCAAATTGGGAAACTGAGGCCCAAAATGAAGTAACTTGACAAACGTCATGCTGTTAGTAAGGGTCAAGCAGAGTCCAAGTCCAGATCTGGTTTGCTCTACAGCCCAGCTCAGCACATCCCACCTCCCTGTGCATGAAATATTTTAAATAGAAATGAATTTTTACTGCATATCTTACTTTATTTCTTTGTATTTAACACATTTACATTTAGAAAACTAGAAAATGAAGGTATGGTACAAAAAGAAGACATCACCAGAAATCTCATTTGGCAATCATTAATACATTGATATCTTATCTCAGAAAGTAAAAATGCACACACAAATACATCATGTTATATGTTTTGTAGACTATATATAATAAAAAATGGGACCCTGCTAAATACACTTATTGGTATTTTTACTTAAATAAACCTATTTAAATAAATGGGCATAAGAACATCACTTCTAATGACTGCATACTATTATATTCTATGAATGGACAATAAACTCCCACCAACTCTTTTATTGATGAACATTTAGATTGCTTCCAGTTTTGTTTTTTGTGTTGCTGTTTTTTTTTTTTGCTGTGGAAAATGACAGTTAATAAACACCTTGATACTTATACCAAAGTGTCCTTACTCATTTCTCTAGGATAAGACTCACTATTATTCAAAGTTTTAAGGTTTTTGATAGATACTGCCCAGCTCCGCTACAGAAAACTTGTAGTGATTTATATTCCCACCCACCAGTAATAAAAATAATGTATTACCGATTTATATTTTTGCCTTTGGGTAATTTTTGTTTCCATCTTTGCCAATCAGATAAACATGGGGAGGGGCATTTATTAAAACTAACATTCTTTTAGTTGTGTTAAACTTTTAAAGTGTATACTCATCATTGTAATTTCTTTTGTCAAGGGCCTCTTCAAGTCCTTGGTTCTGTTTGGGTAAGTGGGGCCGTCTTAGGGATTTAAAAGGGCCCCGTACATTTTTAAGCTAATTTGCCTTTTGTCCTATTAGGTTTTGGGTTTTGGGTTTCTTTACCATACAGAAGTCTTTAATTACACGTAGCCAGTTCCTGCCTAGTCTACTACACCACATGCCTACTGGGCAGCATGAACTAGAATGAAAGCACCACCTAGCAGTCATGAGACCAGGCATGTCCAAGCTCCACCCATGGCACACAGTATTTTCCAAGATGGCCTCAGCACCGCCTCCCATCCCACACAGCTTACAATATTGTGTTGTGTGATGTTCACATTTTTCCCATTGAGCAGTAGGGCCTGTGTTCCCTCTCTTTGAATCTAGGGGGCCTGTCATTCTGGAGGGGCTATGTGTCATTCTCAAGGCCAGGCCATGCAAGGTGAAACTGCTTCCACCTGGTCCTCTTGGGATTCCCTCTCTGGGAACCCAGCCCCATGCCGTGAGGAAGCTCAGGCCAAGCGAGGAGACCACTAGCAGGTACGGAGCTCCCAGGTGACTCCAGCCCAGCCACTGTCTAACAGCAGCCCTGGGAGCACGGCCAGGTGACCCTAGTCTATCCCCTGGACCACAAGAGACACCAATAAAATGACTGTTTTGTTCTCAGCCCTATGTTTAGGGATTATTTGTTACACAGCTGTGGATGACTGGCATTTGCCTGTGATAACTGATATTAAAAGCCCAGAAACCATGTACTTCCCTGGCTCCTACTCAGTTTTCTTATTTGGAAAATGAATAGACAAAGCAAGCAGGATCCTTCCCTCTGGGCAACACGTTATAGCCTCAGATCTTGGAATCGTTGATCCTGCCATGAGAGCTGACACAGAGTAGATCTTCTGTATGACCTGCAAGCAGCATATGGCCTCTTCTCTCTTAAGAAACAACTTTAGGTCCATGAACTCAATAAGAAAAATAAGAAGAAAAGCAGTTGCCTGGTCTCCACTCAGTCACAGAACACATTTCAGCAATTATTCAGGCGTGAAACTGCCTTGCGCCCTAGTCCACTAGTTCCTATTGGGAAGTAACCTGATTTGAGCAGGAAACATCTTTGTGGCATTGAGATATAAAGAGGATTCTTTAGGAGAGGAAAAAAGAAACCGTTTGTGAAGGTAGAGATAAACAGCAATATTTGGTGTGTTTAGAGAGGTTCAGTGAGGCTGCAACTTGAATAATTCCTAAGTGAGTGTTGGTTTCCCAGCCTTTTAGCTACAGGCACCCGGAGCTATTTGGGGGCCCGTGTCAGGATGTGTTCCTTACTGCAGAGCGTCAGGCACACGTGTGCTGTGGGAGTGAGAGGGCCACATTGGGGATCCTGGGCTGCTGTGGGTCCCTTTTCTGCTCTACATCTCCTTTTTCTCCTTTGCAAAATTAACACATTGACATCCATCTCCTAGTCATTGTGCAGCTACAGGAGATGACAATTAAAGTGGCTGACATGTAGCGAGAACACAGCGTTTATTTCTTACAATTGCTTAGCACTTTAACATTCAGAAAATGATTTTGCTGTAGCCTGTGGGGAATGCAGGGCCTGGTGCTGCCCCATTTCCTGAGGGAGGAACAGAAGCATGGGATGTCGGAGGTGTTTGTTTGAGGTCTCAAGGTTAGTACATTTCAAGTCTGGCCTTCCAAACCCATCTTCTCCAATGCCCAAGCCCATTCTGTTTCCACACATCACACCATCTGTCCTGAAAGTGCACCCGTGTCCCACACATTGGAGGAGTGTCTACTTTGTGTCAGATGTTGGGCTAGAAGCGGGGTGCAGAGGTAAACAGGAGGATTGGTTAGACCATGCCAGAGCTGAGTCTTGAAGGGAGGATGAGTTGGTCAAGCACATAAAGGAAGACAGGGCATCCAGACAGAGGGAAGGGGACTGGTAAAGGCCCGTAGACGCCGACGGAGGAATCTGAGTGGGCTCCATGCTGAGGAGTGGGATTAATCATGACTTTTATCCCTGTCTGCTTGAAGACAGCAGGGCTGGCCCATCACCTCTTCCCGACGCTCAACCTGCCCTCCCAGCCCTCGCAGTGCACAGCTCTGAGACAGTCTCAGCACGGAGATAATAGCTTCTCCTTGCTTTCTGGGGTTCCCACTCTCCTTTCCTGGGGGAAATTCTCCTGGGGGAGTATCGTCATCTTAATTACATTGAGGATTCCAATTCATCCCCATGGACTGTCTCCCTGTTTAATTAAGAAGAGCTACCATTCTTGGTCAGCTATTAAACTCTGGCCCTTAGCCTAAATCACTTATAATCTGCCTTTTACTTATATGGCATCTGAGCCCAGAGAGGTTAAGAAGACCGACCACACAGCTGGCAGGCTGGAATTCCAAGCTTGATCATCTAATGCTGTTTCCACTTCACTCTGTCGCCTCTTCTCAATATCAAGGTGGCGCCCAGCCCCACGATCCCCCAGCCCCCTCCAGTTCCAGTTTATGGCATTTCTTTGGCATAATCACTTGCCTTTAAAAAGAGACACGGGGTTGATAAAAACAAAAGGGAGATTCAGTTACCCATAGCAACATGGAGCTATGTCCAAAATGTAGAGATAAGTGAAAAAGGAAGTCACAGAACACTGTATCTTCCTACCTATTTTTGTACAGCCAAACCCGTATGTGCATTTGCACTGAGGGAAGCCTGGAAGGAGGCACAAGAAATTCTTAATAGTGGTTCTCTCTAGAGACAGTGATGTGGTGGTGGGGTTAGTGAGAAGGATTCTAACTTCTCATTGGAGAATATCCTCCACTGGCGTTAGGATGCATTACTGTAAGCATGTGTTGCCTTTACAATTAGAAGAATGTCTAGTTGAGAGAGAGAGATGGGGAAAGATTTTCCCAGTATTGCCAATTGCAGAACTTTGAAAATGGGAAGTTCTTTGGTTCCCCTTCACAACTGTAGTGGCCATGGAGTAATTCTATCCTTCTGAGGGTCACTGGTACATGCTGGTCCTGCGGGGTCAGCAGGGAGGAGGAAGATGAGCACACCCGAGGGAACAAACATGCACGTGCCGTGCCCTGGAGACCCCACTAGGCTGACCCCGATAGTATCTATGGCTGCTGCCCTCCAGACTGGGCCATAGGTTGTCCCTCTAGGGTACACAGGCCCCTTACCCCATCTCCAGAGCTGCTTCTCCGTGGCCACTGTGTGCCTTGCGGCAGTTCCTGTTTGGGGATGTAGGTACCATGTGAAAGTGTCAAAGAGGAAGCTGTGGTTTGACAGTGAGAGTGGGGCCTGGGGAGGGCCACCTGGTCTTTGCTTTCAGAATGGGAGGCTCCTGTGCATGCCTGCAATAGGCTCAGCAGGACAAGGGGTGCTCCCTCGGGTTGCGTGGGGCTTCCTGGAGAACATGGAGTAGATGAAACCTTCACTCTGGTTCTCCTTCTCCCTTCCATCATCACCCTCCACCCAACAGCCTTCCCCACCTCCACTGCACCCACCCTTCTCTTTACCAGGGCACTTCTCACACTGCACTGAAACGACCTGTTTCTTTGTCCACTTCCCAGTCTTGGCTGTGAGGTTTTGACGGCAAGAACTCTGTTTTACTCACTCACCTTTGTTTTCCTAATGCCTAGCATCATGCAGGATACATAGTAGGTACTCCTTAAAAATAGGATGGATGGACAGGTGAATGGATGGAGCTGATGCAATGGGTAAGCTGACATATTCCCACCCCAGATAAATGCTCCTCCAGCCCAAACTCTCTCCCATTGCCTCGATGTGGCACCCCCACCCCCACATTAGTCTGCTGCCCAGTGAGTGTGGGTTAGAAGAGGTGTTTGTCGCTGCACACACACAGCACACCCTGGGGGACACTGTCTGTCTGTCTTTATTGGCCCTCCTGAGTTTCTGAAAAGAGAGCAGACTTACAAGAATGAGAAGACAGGCCACAGGTGGGGAGAAAATATTTGCGAAACACATATCTGATAAAGGACTGGTATCCAAAGAACTCTTAAAACTCACCAGTAAGGAAACAAATGGCCCAATTTTTAAAATGGGCAAAAGAGCTAAACAGATATCTCACCAAAGATGTACAGATGGTAAACAGTATGTGAAAAGATGCTCAACGTCATATATAATTAGGGAATTATAAATCAGAACAATGGTGAGATCCCACCAGACACTATTAGAGTGGCCAAAACCCAGAACACTGACATCACCAATGCGGGTGAAAATATGAAACAACAGGAACTCTCATTCATTGCTTGTGGGAATGCAAAATGGAACAGCCACATTGGACGACGCTTTGGCAGTTTCTTATGAAATTGAACATAGCCTTACCATCCAAAACAGCAGTCACTCGTTGGTATTTACCCAAAGGAGTTAAACACTTGTGTCCATACAGAAAGCTGCACATGGATATGTATAGCAGCTTTATTCATAATTGCCAAAACTTGGAAGGAACCAAGATGTCCTTTGGTAGGTGGATGGATGAATAAACTGTGGGACATCCAGACATTAGTCTGGCTATTAGTCTATATACTGTATGATTCTAATTATATAACATTCTGGAAAAGGTAGAACCATGGAGACAGTAAAAGGATCAGTGGTTTCAGGGTTTGGGAGTGGGGAGGGAAGGATAAATAGGTGGAGCATAGGGGGGTTTTAAAGCTGTGAAACTATTTGTGTGATATTGTATTGGTGGGCACATGTCATTATACACTGGACAAAACCCATAGAATACCAAGAGTGAACCCTAATGTGAACTACAGACTTCAGTTAAGAAAGATGCATCGATATTGGCTCATCCATTGTAACAAATGGACCACACTCGTGCAAGATGTTATTAGGGAGAACTGGGTGGATGTGTATGAGGACTAAATGGGAACTATGTACTTTTTGCCCAGTTTTTGCAGGAAACATGGAACAGCTCAAAAAATGCAGTCTAATAAAAAAGAAAAAGAGTAGGAGAGAGAAACCTCTGACTAATTATTTGGTGTTTGGAAGGATCAGAGTAGCCAGAATAACTTACTGCTACAATCATTAGCAGCAAATTTTTACAAATCAAGAATCTTCTCTGTGATGGGAACTGCAACGGGGGAGGAAGTGCAGAGGTGTGCCAGACAGTCTGGTACGATGGTCACTTCCTCCCTGTGACCAACAGTCTGGCCAGCTTGGATTCTGTCCGGGGCCTTGGCCTGTACTCAGATGTGCGGCCCTGACAAGCTAACCACAGGAGCAATGAAAGCCTTTGCCTAGATGCAGTGGGACATGACTTGGGAGGCAAGAGGCGTTTTTAATGCAAACCTTTCTATATGAACTGATATTTTTTGTTTTTGTTTATTTTATTTTATTTCGCTATTATTAATATACAATTGCATGAGCAACATTATGATTATTACATTCCCCCTATTATAGTTACAAGTCCCCACCACATACCCCACTGCAGTCACTGTCAGTAGGACTTTATAGAATCACTACTTCTCTTCTCTGTTACACTGCCTTCCCCGTATCCCCCCACCCCACCTCCACCCCAACTACATTATGTGTGCTAATTGTAATAGCCCTTTTTCTCCCTTATCCCTCCCTTCCCACACATCTTCCCCAGCCCCTTTCCCTTTGGTAACTGTTAGTCCATTCTTGGGTTCTGTGAGTCTGCTGCTGTTTTGTCCTTCAGTTTTTGCTTTGTTCTTATACTCCACATATGAGTGAAATCATTTGATACTTGTCTTTTTCCGCCTGGCTTATTTCACTGAGCATAATATCCTCTAGCTCCATCCATGTTGTTTCAAATGGAAGGATTTGTTTTCTTCTTATGGCTGAATAATATTCCATTGTGTATATGTACCACCTCTTTTTTATCCATTCATCTACTGATGGACACTTAGGTTGTTCCATTTCTTGGCTATTGTAAATAGTGCTGTGATAAACATAGGGGTGCATATGTCTTTTCAAACTGGGTTGATGTATTCTTAGGGTAAATTCCTAGGAGTGGAATTCCTGGGTCAAATGGTATTTTTATTTTGAGTTTTTTGAGGAACCTCCATACTGCTTCCCACAACTGTTGTACTAATTTACATTCCCACCAGCAGTGAAGGAGGGTTCCCCTTTCTCCACATCCTCGCCAACGTTTCTTGTTCTTTGTCTTTTAGATGAAGGCCATCCTAACTAGTGTGAGGTGATATATCATTGTGGTTTTAATCTGCATTTCTCTGATGACTAGTGATGTGGAGCATCTTTTCATGTGCCTGTTGGCCATCTGAATTTCTTCTTTGGAGAAGGGTCTGTTCAGCTCCTCTGCCCATTTCTTAATTGGCTTATTTGCTTTTTGTTTGTTGAGGTGCATGAGCCCTTTATATAATTTGGATGTCTACCCCTTATCGGATATGTCATTTATGAATATATTCTCCCATACTGTAGGATGTCTTTTTGTTCTACTGATGGTATCCCTTGCTGTACAGAAGCTTTTTAGTTTGATATAGTCCCATTTGTTCATTTTTGCTTTTGTTTCCCTTGCCCGGGGAGATATGTTCATGAAGAAGCCGTTCATGTTTATGTCCAAGAGATTTTTGCCTACATTTTTTTCTTAGAGTTTTATGGTTTCATGACTTACATTCAGGTCTTTGACCATTTTGAGTTTACTTTTGTGTATGGGGTTAGACAGTAGTCCAGTTTTATTCTCTTACAGGTAGCTGTCCAATGTTTCCAGGACCAGCTGCTGAAGAGGCTGTCATCTCCCCATTGTATATCCAAGGCTCCTTTATCAAATATTAATTGACTGTATATGTTTGGGTTAATGTTTGGATTTTCTATTCTGTTCCACTGGTCTGTGGGTCTGTTTTTGTGGCAATACCAAATTGTCTTGATTACTGTGGCTTTGTAGTAGAGCTTGAAGTCAGGGAGCATAATTCCCTGTTTTATTCCTCCTTCTCAGGATTGCTTTGGCTATTCGGGGTCTTTTGTGGTTGCATATGAATTTTAGAATTATTTGTTCCAGTTCATTGAAGAAAGCTGTTGGTAGTTTGATAGGGATTGCATTGAATCTGTAGATTGCTTTAGGTAGTATAGCCATTTTGACAATATTTATTCTTCCTAGCCAAGAGCATGGGATGCATTTCCATTTGTTAGTGTCCTCTTTAATTTCTCTTAGGAGTGTCTTGTAGTTTTCAGAGGACAGGTCTTTCACTTCCTTCATTAGGTTTATTCCTAGGTATTTTATTCTTTTTGATGCAATTGTGAATGGAATTGTTTTCCTAATTTCTTTAACTGTTAGCTCATTGTTAGTGTATAGGAAAGCAACAGATTTCTGTGTATTAATTTTGTATCCTGCAACTTTGCTGAATTCAGATATCAGTTCTAGTAGTTTTGGAATGGAATCTTTAGGGTTTTTTATGTACAGTATCATGTCATCTGCAAATAGTGACAATTTGACTTCTTCTTTACCAATCTGGATGCCTTCTATTTCTTTGATTTTTCTGATTGCTGTGGCTAGGACCTCCAGTACTATGTTGAATAACACTGGGGAGAGTGGGCATCCCTGTCTTGTTCCTGATCTAGATAAAAAGCTTTCAGCATCTCTCTGTTCAGTATGATGTTGGCTGTAGGTTGGTCCTATATGGCCTTTATTATGTTGAGGTACTTGCCCTCTATACCCATTTTATTGAGAGTTTTTATCATGAATGGATGTTGAATTTTGTCAAATGCTTTTTCAGCATCTATGGAGATGATCATGTGGTTTTTGTTCTTCTTTTTGTTGATGTGGTGGATGATGTTGATGGATTTTCGAATGTTGTACCATCCTTGCATCCCTGGGATGAATCCCACTTGATCGTGGTGTATGATCCTCTTGATGTATTTTTGAATTTGGTTTGCTTATATTTGGTTGAGTATTTTTGCATCTACATTCATCAGGGATATTGGTCTGTAATTTCCTTTTTTGGTGAGGTCTTTGCCTGGTTTTCGTATTAGAGTGATGCAGGCATCATAGAATAAGTTCGGAAGTATTCCCTCCTCTTCTATTTTTTGGAAAACTTTAAGGAGAATGGGTGTTATTTCTTCTCTATATGTTTGGTAGAATTCAGAGATGAATCCATCTGGTCCAGGGGTTTTGTTCTTGGGTAGTTTTTTGATTACCGATTCAGTTTCGTTGCTGGTGATTGGTCTGTTTAGTTTTTCTGTTTCTTATTTGGTTAGTCTTGGAAGGTTGTATTTTTCTAAGAAGTTGTCCATTTGTTCTAGGTTTTTCAGCTTGTTAGCATATAGACTCTCATAATATTTTCTTATAATTCTTTGTATTTCAGTGGTGTCCGTTGTGATTTTTCCTTTCTCATATCTGATTCTGTTTATGTGTGTAGATTCTCTTTTTCTCTTAATGAGTCTGGCTAGGGGTTTATCTATTTTGTTTATTTTTTCAAAGAACCAGCTCTTGGTTCCATTGATTTTTTTTCTATTGTTTTATTCTTCTCAATTTTATTTATTTCTTCTCTCATCTTTATTATGTCCCTCCTTCTGGTGACTTTGGGCGTCCTTTGTTCTTCTTTTTCCAATTTCAGTAATTATGTCTTTAGACTATTCATTTAGGAATGTTCTTCGTTCTTTAAATGGGCCTGGATTGTAATATAATTTCCTCTTAGAACTGCCTTTGCTGCATCCCACAGAAGTTGTAGCTTTGTGTTGTTGTTGTCATTAGTCTCCATATATTCTTTGATTTCTGTTTTGATTTGGTCGTTAACCCATTTTTTAATTAGGAGAATGTTGTTAAGTCTCCATGTATTTGTGAGCCGTTTTTTTTTCTTTCAAAATTTATGTTTAGTTTTATACCTTTGTGATCTGAGAAGTTGGTTGGTAGAATTTCAATATTTTTGAGTTTACTGAGGTTCTTTTTGTGGCCTAGTATGTGGTCTATTCTGGAAAATGTTCCATGTGCACTTGAGAAGAATGTGTATCCTGTTGCTTTTGGGTGTAGAGTTCTGTAGATGTCTGTTAGGTCCATCTGTTCTAGTGTGTTGTTCAGTGCCTCTGTGTCTTTACTTATTTTCTGTCTTGTTGATCTGTCCTTTGGAGTGAGTGGTGTGTTGAAGTCTCCTAAAATGAATGCATTGCTTTCTATTTTCTCCTTTAATTCTGTTAGTGTTTGTTTCACATATGCCGGCGCTCCTGTGTTGGGTGCATATATATTTATAATGGTTATATACTCTTGTTGGACTGACCCCTTTATCATTATGTAATGTTCTTCCTTCTTTATCTCTTGCTACTTTCTTTGTTTTGAAGTCTATTTTGTCTGATACAGGTACTGCAACACCTGCTTTTTTCTCCTTGTTGTTTGCATGAAATATCTTTTTTCATCCCTTCACTTTTAGTCTGTGTATACCTTTGGTTTGAGGTGAGTCTCTTGTAAGCAGCATATAGATGGGTCTTGCTTTTTTATCCATTCTATTACTCTGTGTCTTTTGATTGGTGTATTCAGTCCATTTACATTTAGGGTGATTATCAATAGATATGTACTTATTGCCATTGCTGGCTTTAGATTCGTGGTTACCAAAGGTTCAAGGGTTGCTTCTTTACTATCTGTCAGTCTAACTTAACTTTTTTGTTAAGTTATTGTAAACACAGTTTGATGTTTCTTTATTTCTCTCCCTTCTTATTCTTCCTCCTCCATTCTTTATATACTAAGTGTTTTATTCTTTGCTTTTAGTTAGTATTTGGATGGTCTTCTTTCTGTGCTATGATTTTATTTTCTCTGGTGACATCTTTTTAGCCTTCGAGTTCCTTCCATCTAGAGCAGTCCGTTTAAGAAGTCCTGTAGAGGTGGTTTATGGGAGGCAAACTCTCTCAACTTTCGTTTGTCTGGAAATTGTTTAATCCGTCTGTCATATGTAAGTGATAATTATGCTGGATACAATATTCTTGGTTTGAGGCCCTTCTGTTTCCTTACGTTAAATATGCCATTCTCTTCTGGCCTGTAAGGTTTCTGTTGAGAAGTCTGATGAAAGTCTGATTGGTTTTCCTTTGTAAGTTATCTTTTTTCTCTCTCTTGCTGCCTTTAATACTCTGTCCTTATCTTTGATCTTTGCCATTTTAATTATTATGTGTCTTGGTGTTGTCTTCCTTGGGTGCCTTGTGTTGGGAGATCTGTAAGCTTCGGTGGACTGCAAGACTATTTCCTTCCCCTGCATGGGGAAGTTTTCAGCAATTATTTCTTCAAAGACACTTTCTATCTCTTTTTCTCTCTCTTCTTACTCTGGTACTCCTATAATGCGAATATTGTTCCGTTTGGTTTGGTCACACAGTTCTCTTAATATTCTTTCATTCCTAGAGATCCTTTTATCTCTCTCTGCCTCAGCTTCTCTGTATTCCTGTTCTCTGATTTCTATGCCATTAAGAGTCTCTTTCATCTCATCCAGTCTGCTGCTAAGCACGTCGATCGCTTGTCTCATTTCTGCATTGTCTTTCCTCACTTCCCTCACTTCCTCCCTCAGTTCTTGCATATTTCTCCATAGATCCATCAGTATGGTTATGACTTTTGTTCTGAATTCTTTTTCAGGAATATTGTGCATTTCCATCCCTTCATGTTCCCTCTCTGGTGTTATCTGGGTCTGGGTTAATTTTGTTTGTACCATATTCCTCTGTCTTTTCCTGGCAATAGAAGTGGTCACTGGTAGGTGCCACGTATGTCAGCTGGGCTCTTTAAGACTTAAAAAAAAAAGAAAGAAGAGAAAGAAAGGAAAGAAAAGTGAAAAAAAAATACCAAACATACAAACAAAAAGACGTCCACTGGGAGTTGATTCTGTGAGGATGCTGCAGGTGGTGCTGTTGCTCCACTATTCCGCAGCCATGGCTGCGCTGCTCCGCAGGGCCCTTTGTAGCTCTGTCCAGGGTGGGAACGAATGGGAGGCTGCTGATCTCTGTGGGAAGTTTCAGTAGGGCAACTTTTTCTCAGATGCCAGCCAAGGGGTCTGAAATTCCCCAGGACTCCCAGCCTGCTGGGCCGAGTGTGCTGGAACGATCCTGTTCCTCCATTGGGCCCCTATCTCATTAAGACCTCTAAAAAAAGCGCGCGCTTTTCTTTTGTTCCGGGATTGCCGGCTGCGAGGAGCCAGTGAGTTCCCAGGCTCAGATCCTGCACCCTCTGTCTCTCCAATCTCCGATACACCGCGCGATGTGTGTCAACACTCCGGGCGCAGATCACCAGGTCTGGTTATTTTGTGGGCCTGTACTTCCACTCCCTCCCGCCTCTGAATCCTCTCCTACCGCTGGTGCACTGGGGTGGGGGAGTGCTTGGGTCTTGCCGGGTCGCAGCTCAGTATCTTACCCACCTCGCTGGGTGCTGAGTCCTCTCAGGTGTAGATGCAGGCTGAGTGCTGTCCCGTACCTTCTGGTCTCTCCTTTAGGAGCAGTTGTATTTGTTGTATTTTCATAAATATATATGGTTTTGGGAGGAGATTTCCGCCGTCCTGCTCATGCCGCCATCTTCCTGGAACTCGTTGGGTGTATAGAGATATATATTTTTTGAGCTAAATTTCTTCATTCATAAAATATGGACACTATATAACATTTGCTTTAGAACAAAGTAATTTTTCAAACACTTGCTCACTGGAGTCTCCCAAATTCCTTCAAGGTAAGGGGGAAAGGAATTGCTGTCCTATTTTGCAGCTCAGGAAATTGAGACTCAGAACAAGTGACTGACTCATTCAAGGACATATGGTCAGGCAGACCCAGAGAGAGAGATCCTAGTAGAGCAAAGGAATCCTGAAGTTGAAGAAATTCAGTCCCTTCATTCTTTGTTAGAACAATCTGATGTCAAAGAGCTTTTAGAAACCTAAGATGCAAGAGCTAGCTGTTTCCTCAGTTTTTTAATGTATATACTGAGAACAAAGATATCTACTTGCATCTGCCAAGACTGTTTTGGCTTTGAGTGATGGAAACCTAATTAATATGGGCTTATGTGAAAAACAGAATATACTAGCTCATTTAACAGAAAAGTCTGGACTATCTTCAGGCATGGCTGGATCCAGGTGTTTAAGCACTGACACCAGAAATCTGTCTGTCTCTACCTCTGTGTCAGACTGTTGGTTCTATTTTTCTGTTTTGGCTTCATTCACATGCTGACTCACCCTTAAGTGGGGAGGACTGCTTTTTCCTGATATTTCCACAAAAATCATGGGACTGAGTTTAATAGGCCAAGTTTGCATTACCTGCTCTTCCCTGAACTGTGGACACTGAATTGCTATGGACAAGGTGACACCACAAGGAAAGGAATGGATGCACTGGGCAGGTATACCTGGACTAGTGTATCCCACAAAGTTATAAGCTCTCAAAGAATGGTGGCAAGTACAATCTTAAAAGTCCCTTCTAGCTTTGAAATTCTAGGATTTGTACAACTCTGTGATACCAATCTAGCTATAAATATTGGTAGTCAAGGGAAGCACTGGATAACAATTGGAGTTCTCACATGCTCTAGTCAGAATAGCATAAAACGAGCTGAGAAGGGGCCTGAAATAGGAACCTAGCAGAACAAGGCTAGGGAGCTCATCCTCTCCTATAGCAGAAGGTGGCTTGCCTCCTTTTGTAGCTGAGACAGAGACAGTGGCAGTGACAGAATCTGGGTGTGGTTTTGGAAGGGATTCCCTGGAGTTCCAGGGCCTGCTACATCCATAGCCTCTTCAAAAACTTCTCCTCCTTTTAGCATCAAATGACTTGGCTGGCCTGGGGACTGGATCAACTCAGGAGCTCCTTGCCATGGGGGCGCCGTCCAGCATAGGCTTGGAGTTTCTAAAGCCAGATTTCCCACCGCCACAAGGAGGAAACTGCTCTGGGGGCGGCCGCCCTTGGCCTTGGAGGTCCTGAAGCCAGGAGGACCGTGAGGCTGCAAGAGGGCTGGGCAGAGCCTGCCCCTGTCTGTAGCACCTCAGTAGCCTGACGGCAGGCGCCAGAGCCGTGGCCGTCGGGGGCATAGGAGCCCTCACCAGGATGGAGGCCCCATTGCACTCGCCCCGGGTGTATAGATATTTATAATAGTTATATCCTCTTATTTGAGTGACCCTTTTATAATTATGTAATATCCTTCTTTGTCTTTTGTGACTTTCTTTGTTTTGAAGTCTGTTTTGTCTGATACAAATACTGCAACTCCTGCTTTTTTCTCCCTATTAGTTGCATGAAATATCTTTTTCCATCCCTTTACTTTCAGCCTGTGTATGTCTTTGAGTTTAAAGTGAGCCTCTTGTAGGCAGCATATAGATGGGTCTTGGTTTTTTATCCATTCAGTAACTCTATGTCTTTTGATTGGTGCATTCAGACCATTTACATTTAGGGTGATTATCGATAGGTATGTACTTAGTGCCATTGCAGGCTTTAGATTCGTGGTTACTAAAGGTTCAAGGGCAATTCCCTTACTATCTAACAGTCTAATTTAACTTACTTTATATACTATTACAAACACAACCTAAAGGTTCTTTTTTTTTTCCTCCTTTTTCTTTGTCCTCCATTCTTTGTATGTTATGAATCATATTCTGTAGTCTTTGTCTAGCCCTTTGGTGACATCTATTTAGCCTTAGGAATACTTCCATCTGTGGGAGTCTCTCCAAAATGCACTGTAGAGGTGGTTTGTGGAAGGCAAATTCTCTCAGCTTCTGCTTATCTAAAAATTGTTTAATCCCTCCTTCAAATTTAAATGATAACTTTGCCAGGTAGAGTATTCTTGGTTCAAGGCCGTTCTGCTTCATTGCATTAAATATATCATGCCACTCCGTTCTGGCCTGTAAGGCTTCTGTTGGGAAGTCTGATGATAGCCTGATGGGTTTTCCTTTGTATGTGATCTTTTTTCTCTCTCTAGCTGCTTTTAAAAGTCTGCCTTTATTCATGATCTTTGCCATTTTAATTATTATATGTCTTGATGTTGTTTTCCTTGGGTCCCTTGTGTTGGGAGATCTGTGCATCTCCATGGCTTGAGAGACTATCTCCTTCCCCACATTGGGGAAGTTTTCAGCAATTACCTCCTCAATGACACTTTCTATACCTTTTTCTCTCTCTTCTTCTTCTGGTACCCCCATAATGCAAATATTGTTGCGTTTGGATTGGTCACACAGTTCTCTCAATATTCTTTCATTCTTAGAGATCCTTTTGTCTTTCTGTGCCTCAGCTTCTTTGTATTCCTCTTCTCTAATTTCTATTCCATTTACCGTCTCTTCTACTACATCTTATCTGCTTTTAAATCCCTCCATTGTATGTTTCATTTCATACATGGAATTTCTTAATGATTGAATCTCCAATTTAAAATCATTCCTGAGTTCTTGAATATTTTTCTGTACCTCCATAAGCATGTTTATAATTTTTATTTTGAACTCTGTTTCTGGAAGATTGGTGAGTTCGGTTTCATGTGGCCCTCTTTCTGGGGTTTGTGAGATTTTCGTCTGAACCATGTTATTTTGTCATTTCGTATTTCTGTGTGGTACCCACTAGTGTGCAGAAACTCCAGTCTCTGGAGCTGCTCAGTCCCTAGGGTGAGGTTGGGGTTCGTAAGGGAGAGGAGCTGGTGCCTGGGTGGAGGAAAAATCTGTTTCCTGATTCCTGTCTGCGGTGCCTGTCTCCAGTGTCAGAGCCAGTGGGCCATGCACCCACATGTAAACCTCTGTGCTTTGTGTCTCTAGCAGTTGTAGGCGGGGCCTCCCTCTGGGGGGGGCCTGACGCCTGCGCAGTGACTGCGGATTTGCAAGCAGGTGCCTGCAGGCCAGTAGGAAGGCTCGGCAGTCTGTGTGTCACAGTGGGGGGCCTCGGAGCTGAGTAGGCAGCCAGCGGGATAGAGCATCTGAAGCTCCCCAAAGTTCCCAACCAGCTGGGCAGAGTGCACCCAGACAACCTTGTCCAGCACTCTCTTCTCCCGCACAGCAATCTCTGTGCAAACCCCGCCCCTTTCAGCAGCCCTCTTGCTGCTAGGAAGCCTCTCAGTCTGCCTGCCTTTCCTCTGACACAGAGCAGCCGGAAGTGGATCCCGTCCCCCACAAACAGCCCAAATGTCAATTTCTCAAGCACTCTGCCTGTCCAAGCTCCCCAACGTCCAGAGCAGCACACACTATAGGATTCTGCTCACAAAGCAGATGTCCAGGGCTAGGTGTCCAGCAGTCCCAGGCTTTCACCCACTCCCGTGCTCTATTTCTCTTCCTCCCGCCAGTGAGCCGGGGTGGGGGAGGAGCTTGGGTCCTGCCGGATTAAGGCTTTCCTATGTTACCCTGTTTCGTGAGGTCTGCTCTGTTCGTGAGGTCTGTTTGCAGTGTGGTTCAGCCTTCTTTCTTGTTGCTGTTTTAAGGTTAGTTGTATGAATAAACTATATTTTTGTGCTGTTTGTTGTTTTAGGAGGAGCTCTCCGTCTCACCTCTCATGCCACCATCTTGCAAGTCTTGAACTGATTTTTACAACTACGCACACATGACTGTCCTGAAATGTTTAAAACAAAATAAAAGAAAGCACAAAAGGAAAGGTTTCATTTTGGAGCTGGAAATGAAAGTGCTGGAGTTGTCAGTGAAGATGTGGGCTTGTGTTGGTGGAGAGGGCCCCGGTCCAGGCAGGGGGCTGCCCCGGTCACGTCTGTGTCCAAGGACTGTCATAACAGAGCAACACAGAATGGGTGGCTTAAACAAATGTCTGGTCTCCCAGTTCTGAAGTCTAGAAGTCTGCAATCAAGGTGTCAACAAGGTTGGTTCCTTCTGAGGCTCTGAAGAAAGGCTCTACTCCAGGCTCCCCTGGGGCCTGAGGAAGGATGGCCATCTTCATGTTCACATGGCCTCTGTGTGTGTGTGTCTGTGTCCAAATTCCCACCTAACGACCTCATTTTAATTTGATTACCTTTGTAAAGACCTGTCTCCAAACAAGGTCACTTTCTGAGGCTCGGGGGGTTAGAACTTCAGCAGATGAATTTAGGCGGAACACAATTCAACTCATAACATCAGAACATTCAACTGCCTCTGAGAGAGGTTCTTACAGTGATGAACGGGGAGATATGCCTGGGGGGCTACGACAAACTTGGACTCCTTGGCCACCTTGGGAAAAGAGCTACCAGCATGGGAGCTCAGGGAAAGTTAAGTCAGCAGAGCTCCAGGCACCGGGCTCAGAAAGCTCCAGGCCCCTCTGCCTCTTGCCTCTTACTCTCACTCTTCTTTTTTTCTGCTGACTTCTGCCCCCACAACTCATCTTACTTCCTTGGTCAGATGACTCCCCCTGCTCTGATCAGCATTGGCTGGGGTCCAGCATGAAGAAGGAGGAGGTCAGGTGTAACACAGTATGTGTGCTCTAGGCTGCTGGACCATGGTGGGTGGCATGGCTGTGTCCCAGACCGCCTCTGAAGGTCCTCCCAGGGGGGAGGCTGGTAATTGATTTGGCCACTGTAAATAAGTTGTTTGAAGAAGTTAACTGAATTGTACATGTGTGGGATTGTTCACATATTTGAATGCACTGATTTAATTGGTTATGGGAGTTGAATAAGAGCAAGTGTCACTGTGGACCCACATCCGCCACCTAAGAGCCGTGAGAGAAGAGGCCACTTTGCCGTCATGGGGCTGGTACAGGTCTCTGGGGACACCCCTGCCCCTGAAGCAGGGGAGTGGAAAAGGGTTCTGGGTGGGCAGTCCAGGCCTTCCCTTGGCCTGGGGACAGCAGCCTTCTCAGTCCTCCAAGGGCTGATTTGGGGATACATGGGCGTTGGCAGGACTGTGGCCATGAGTGCAGTCGGCTGGGGTGCCCGTGGCTAATGCTATTGGCCACTGTTTACAGCATGTCTCTAAATGGAAAACAGATGGGCCCTGGGTGTAGGCTGTGGCCACCCAGCACAGGGGGAGTCCAGTGTGGTGCTGGCAGGCTCCTTCCTCACATCTACATTATCACCCAACAGAGCTAAGCAGACTAAATGCAACAGAAGCCCTACACAGATCCCAGGGCGTCCCTTGGGAGCTGAGAACTTTGTCGTGATGACTGGGCCTGGGAGCCGACTGTGTGGCTCCTTCCTCTTCAGCAGGGGTTTGTTCTGCTTGACAGACACCCTGGCCCGAAGTGTAAACAGATGGGTGCGCTCATCTGCAAAGGAGATTTTCTGCCCAGAGGAAAGCCGACATATGTTATTTTAGGACAAACAATTCTATTCATGAATAGAAGTATTTTATACCTCACCTCTTTCTAAAAAGAAATGAGACAGCCGCCCGTATCTTAAGGGAAGTTGGTTTTGTATGTTATGGAGTTCCATGTTTCTGGAATGCTTCATGGGAATGCTTTGTAACCATTTGCATATTAGTTTCCCTGGATCTTGGACTCAAAGGGAAGGTGGAAAATGAAACAAAATAGCCTGAAGCGAAGCAAATGGTCTTAGGACTTGGGGTGCCTGAGGAGCTGAGGAAAAAGAGCTGCCCAGGGGTCCCTGTGGCTCTGGGGGGAAGTTCAGTTCATTGAACTGCCCCTTCAAAGGCCAGAAGCTGGCCATTCTGTTTAGAGCCCAAATTTTGGTAATGTTTTCATCCAGGTTTTATGACCATCCCAGTCATGAGCTTTGTCCTTTAATATCTTGATTTCCTAAATTCTTCCTATCGTAGATACACCCCAGTCATGCACCCGGGGAAGAACTCCATTTGGAAAAGCTAGGAGTTGTTGGTTACACATTAAATTTTGATAGAATTTATTTTCATATCTGGAGTTTAAGCAAAGATGAAACTAACCTCCTGCCCCAGGGGCAGCATATCACCAGCATCTTATTAACAAGTCTTTTGAAAATGTGGAAGATCCCTCTTTAGGGAACCCGGAATCGGCATGGGCTCCGTCGGTGCTGAGACCCTCTTTGCCGTGTCATTTTGTTTACTGCTCAGAGATGCACTCAGTGCTTATATATTGCCGACAAAACTTCAGAGCTATTTAAAAAACTCTTCATTGAGATAAAGTTGACTTGTAACATTACATTAGGTGTACCACATAATGATTCTATGTTTGTATATGCTGGGAAATGATCACAAGAAGTCCAGCTAACATCCATCACCACACATGGTTACAGAATTTTTTTTCATGTGATGAGAGCTTGTAAGACTCTCTACTCTCTTAGCAACTATCAAACACACAATGCAGTATTATTAGCTAGAATCAACATGCTGTGCATTACATCCCCAGGACTTACTTATTTCCTAACTGGAAGTTCGTGCCTTTTGACCACCTTTACCCCTTCACACCATTAAATTCCCAATAAAATGTACTGTTTGCTTTACAGGGATTGAAGCAGGCCCAGCCTGGCTGTGCTGGGCAGGAGGAGCCTAACCTGCCATTTTGTTCTTTACAGTTTACCCCGTGCACGTAATGAGGACCCTCAGCTGGCATCAAACACTCTCTCAAGATGGCAATGCAACGTGAATGGGAAGGCTGCTCATGAAGCTGGATTGTACTGGTCCTGCAGCTTCCGCCAGTACAGAGTAAATCCATGGCAGGGACCATTTCACTTCTCCATGGCTGAGTTCCAGTGAGTCAGTTATCCAGCAACCATTTATAGCCAGAACTTAAGGAATGGTAAGAAGAGCATAAACGTGGAGTCAGAAGACACCAGTTTCAGCCCTGGCTTTCTGTCTTCCCCAGCAGCATCACTCCACCTTCCTGAGTCATCCTCCACTGTAAATGGCAAGCCATAGACCCAGTGCCCCTTCCCAGGGGAGAGTGGCTGGCAGAGCACTGGGCCTGCGCTGTGCACTAAACCAGTGTTCACTTGCCAACCTCCCACGCACGGTTGTCTGCGCAAAGGAGCTGACGGATCCCTGCCTGCTTCAACCAAGGTTTGTCCACAGTACCGTCTGGGAGCTGCTCTCAGAAACCTCAGCTGGTTCTAGAGGGCAGCAGTGACACTTTTCCAAACTGCACACAGGGCAAGAACAGAAACCAGTGGTCAAGCCCACTCTGCCAATTACTGGAGTCTGGGTCGTGGAATTACTGGAAATTACCAGATCAGCCACTGACACAGGGAGGCCAAGCACAGATGAAGAGGAGGAGCTGGGGGCAGGAGGACTGAGTCTGACCTGGTCACAGAAGGTGTGGAGTGCCCTGCCTGGTCATGCTGCAATGATATCTTGTGCAAGACACATTGTGTAACATTATGCAAAACGCTTCCCTGAAGTGAAAAGCTGTGAGAGATCTCTCTGCAGACACAGGGTGGACTAGACCAAACATCGCTTAGGATGAGAGCCGGTCCACAAAGCCCCTCCTGGTGCACTTCTGCTAACTGCCAAGTTAGGCCTGGCCACAAGCTCCCCCACGGCTGACTCTGAGTTCAGGTTTTCTTTCAGGGGTAGTTGTGAGGGGAGAGGGCATGTCTTCAAGGCCACAGTTTTGACCTTAGGACAGGCCTTTTTCCTTCACAGCTTTTGCAGCCGTGCCACCCATGGAATGGTTGTGATACCTCACTGCCCATCACCGAGGAAATCAAAGGCGGGCAGGGCTTGGGGGGAGGGCAGCTGGAAGGGGCTGTAAATCAGGTAGGGCACTGGCAGAGGCTGGCAGAGTTGGCTGCAGTGGGGAGAGCAGGGACCCAAAGTCACAGGACCACCAGAAAATGATACTCACTGTGTGCTGACAGAGCCCAGGCACTTGCCACTGTGGCAGCCCCTGTGGGGGACCCCGCATGGTGAGGCAGCCACAGTTAATCCTCCTCTTGCTCATCTCCATCCATGTGAACCTGGTGAGTGACTTTACCTCTCTGGGCCTCACTTCATGCATCTGTAAAATATTTTTAATGATATCTACTTTAGAGGATTGTTAAAGAAATAATGTTTGGAAAGGGCCAGGTGCATTGACAACTTCATAAATAATACCCATCCCAATTATCACAATCAATGCTTACAGCAAAGTCTGGGAGATTTATTCCCTAGAAGGAATTTTAGAGATCTTCTAAATCTCAAACTTTCATCTGTATCAGAACTACCCAGGGGGTGTGTTAAAACATAGATCATTGGGCTCTACTCCCTCAGAGGTTCCGATTCAGTGGTCTGGGTGGGGCCTGAGAATACACGTCTCCAACAAGTTCCAGGCAATGCTCATACTGCTGGTCTGGTGACCACACTTTGAGAACCACTCCGCTAGCTTAAATTACTGATTATGGAGATGAGAATCCTGAGGTACAGAATGTTTGCTCCTTGCCCATGTCAACAGAATCTAGGCCTCCCAGCTCCTGCCGGGCAAGGCCGGGAGACAGGGGAACAAAGTGCTAGGCACCCAGGAGTGTCAGGAGGCCCGAAGCCAGAGCGCAGGCAAAGGGCTCTGAGAGGGATCCAGGGTTCTAGCCAGAGGAAGAGCTCGACAGAGAGCAAAGCTCCACTATTCGAAAAAGAGAACAGAGCTCAGTGTGGGCCGGAGCGACAGCAGCCCAGCTTTCTGGGGCTCAGGAAGCATGTGTGAGCAGAGTGAGGATGAGTGTGGGTGTGTAAGGGTGTGAGTGGAACAAGTATTGCATAGGTAGTGTTGGGAGTGGGAGACGAGTGTGTGTGTCTGTGTGGATGAGTGTGTGCAGGTATGTGAGTGAGAGTGTTTTCGTGGGTGTGAGGTTGTGTCATGGGGTGTATTGATTTGCCCAGGCTGACATCACTGTGGGAGTACCATAGACTGAGCGGTTTAAACAACAGAAATTAGTTTTCTCATATCTCCAGAGATCAAGATGTGGACAGTACAGGGAGGAAAAATTTTCCTCCTTCCTTTCTAGATTGTTTGGCTGGACTGACAACTAGATTGACCTAAGAAAGATTAACAGGAGAAAAACAAATTCAATTTCATATGTATGGGAGCCCCTCAAATACATGAGACCCTAAGGCAGTCAGGCAAGTGAGGCTGTGTGCTCTCTGGGCTCAGGCTGGGACAGGGGCCTGGGGCTTCAACGGCGGTGGCGGCTGGGGGTGATTCACAGGAAGATAAGAGCAGGTGCCTGGTTGCCCTGCCGTGCAGGGAAGTTTCAAATAAGGCAGTTATCTCTGGTAAATGCTCCCTTTCTGAGCCAGGTCCCCTACTTAAATTCTTTTAGGCAGTTAAGGGAGAGATAAAAGTTTTTCTTGAGTCTGCTGGGTCTTGATTGCCTTCCTCTCAAAGTAGTCCCCAGGCCAAAGTGGCACATTCTGCTGCACTTCAGCAGGGCTGGCTCCTCCTGCGGCCCCTCTCCGTGGCATGCAGACGCCGCCTGCTCCCCGCGGCCTCGCATGGTCTCCCTCTCTGCGTCTGTGTCATCTCCTCTTCTTACAAGGACATCAGTGATAGTGGATAGGAACCACCCCAACAATCTTATTTAACCTTTACAGCCTCTTTAAAGGCCCTGTCCCTAAATACAGTCGCATTCTGAAGACCTAGGGGTTAAGACTTCAACATACGAATATTAGGGGGACACAGTTCAGCCCATGACAACGTGTATGTGCCTTACAGAAAGCCCAGAAGCTCTGGAGGACACCCGAATCAGCACCGGCCCTGTAGGAGCTCGGGAGTGTTAGAAATTATTCTTTCCTGCTTCATCCTAGGTTTCTGAGTTTGTGGGGAAACTGAAGAACCCCAGCCTATCACAGGTTAGTGATAGGATACCTGGAATTTGTTAGTCTTAGGATCTGAGATGAATTCCTCCTAAGGCCACACAGTGTTCAGCCTCCATCCAAGCAGCGCCTTGCTCCCAGCGCTGTCAGGCGACAGCACTGCTTTCCCAAGCCCACCCCCACTGAGGCACCTGTGGCAGAAGAGCCGCCGGAACGTGCCTGCCCTCCGAGGCCAGTGCCAGTGGCGCTGACAGCAGCCCCCTTGGGCTTGGCTCTGCTCCTCGGCTCTCTACTCCTTTAGGCATTATCATCTTTTGTGTCCCTGAGGCCAGAGTCCCCAGTATTTTTAAAGCTAGAGAAAACATTTTTGAGTCTCTTTCTAGTTAGCTAAGCTTGTTCTTCCCTTGTGAAAGAACTGTTTGTGGGCTTGAAGGGGGAATGTGGCAATAGTTCATTTCAGGCCTTACGAAAGGCGTGTTTTCCATTTGGAATGGATTATTACCTAACTGGCCAGCCTTCTCAGGAACTGAACAAAGGCTCACTGACACAGCCTCAACTGTTGGCTGTTCTCGGGACAGCTGGACTATTATTTTGCTTCTGGGTGCAGCACACACAAAGGAAGAGCCTGGGTACACACACTATTTTATTTTAAACTGGGTAAGTCCTGAATGATGAGCCGTCAATAAGGGGTCTCAAGAGGGTCCTGGGGCTGCAGGTTCTCACCAGGATGGATGCACAGACTGGAGGCCAGTAAATGCCATGTGGCAGTAAGCACAGGGCCTAGCTCGAGACCCACTCTGTAACTGGTACTAACAAAATGTTTATTGAATGACGGATAGAGAGAATGGAAGAAACTGTATTACAGGCAGGAAAGAGAAAGCAAAGTATTGGAGAGATGCTGTTCCTGGCTTCCTTCCCAGGGGTCACTGCAGTGGCAACACTGCCTTTGAGAAAAGCTTTTAGTCAGGGTCACTGTCAGTCTGTCAAAAATTACTTAGTAAGCACCCATTGTATGTTGGACACTGGGAGGGAAATAAAAGATGTGTTGTCAAGAATTTCAATTTTCCACTTACGTGTTATATAACCATAATTACAACTATAGACATGTATTAGGGTTCTCCAGAGAAGCCAATGGGTCCAACCAATAGGATATAAATAGATACATAGAAAATTTTCCCAGCTTTCTTGAGGGGTAATTGACATACAACATTGTGTGAGTTTAAGGTATACAACATGTTCCCTTGAAAAAGAGATTTTTTTTTATGAAGGACTGGCATAGCACCTATGAAGGCTGGGAAGCCCCACAGCCTACTGTCTGCAAGCTAGAGGCCCAGGAAGCTGGTGGTGTGTTTCCAGTCCAAATCCAACAGCCTGAAAACTTGGGGAGCCAGTGGTGTCAGTCCCAGTGCAAATCCGAAGACCCAAGAACCAGGAGCCCTGATGTCCCAGGGCAGGAGAAGGTGGACGTCCCAGCTCACGAACAGAGAGCAAGTTCATCCTTTCCCAAGCTTTGGGCTCTAGTCAGACCCTCAGCAAACCAAATGAGGCCCGCTCATTGGTGCCGGTGACCCGTTCAGATGCGGATGCTTCTTCAGAACCACCATCACAGACACGCCCAGAATAATGCTTCACCAGCTACCTGTTCATCCCCTAAGAGCCTTCAACTTGACCCCTAAAGTTAAGCATTATGAACAGAAGAAAAAAGACTGGAAGGGAAAAGGAGAAGTGGGAGCACTATTGTATTGAGGTCATGGGATTACAGCTACATTCACTTTTCCTGGCTGATGTTGTTATTTTTTGGCTTTGTGCCTGAAAACAGGTTTCTAAAATGTAGGAAGTCTCTGCTGTCATGATCACTGCCATGAGCTTGGCCAAGGCTGCCCTTCCTGGGACCTGAAGGGGCTGGGGCTGGAACAACGTGAGGAAGATCCCAGCAGGGACAAACCCTGGCCGTTCCTGCTGGCCTCTCTGCGGGGCTGCATCTGTCCATGGTGTCCTCCACTCCTTTTGCCCCAATCACCTGAAAGTCTGGCCTCAATTTTTTCTCCCCTCTGTTACACCCATCCACTCATTGATCCACTCATCAGATATTTATTAAGCAACTTTCTATGAACAATGAGCTACAGCAGGCCCAGGCATAACAGAATGAGAATCAGGCCCTGGGTTCCTAGCTCTGGCTGAGAAAGAAGGTAGATATTTAAACAAATGGGGACACAACAGGAACAATGATATGATATTGGAGCTCAGGGCCAGGAAGCTGAGTATCAAGAAAGGGAGGCTTCCTGGAGGAGGAGATGCATTTGAGGTGAGTCTCAAAGAAAAGTTAGAAAATAAACAATCAAAGACTTTCTGTGAAAAAAACTATGCCAGGAAGGCATGGAGGATTCAGAGAGCTGTGGAGGGTACTGCATGTTGTTTGTAGGAAGGTGCTATGAGAACATCAGTCCAGAACCACGGGTGCAAGAGGGGAGGGGACATAAAGGAAGTGTGGTCAGACTTTGAAGGGCCTGGTCTGCCCTGCAAAGGAGTGTGGACTTATCCTACAGACAAAAGGTTGCTTGGGTCTTAAGGCAGAATGAGGACTTTGTAACACTGGTTTTTTAGCAAGAGAGTTCTAATGGCTACTAGAAGGGTAGGGAAGCCTGATCAAGGGCTAGAGGAGCCGTGGGAAGGCTGGTGGGGTGGGAGCATGATAGAAGTCTGCTCTAAGGTTCCAGCAGTGGTGTCGGCAGGATACTGCATTCTTGTGACTTGCAAGTCAGGCAGGTGGCAGGGCAGGGGTGGGGAAGCCAATGGGTCCAGGCAATAGTGAGCATCCATCCCCCTGGTGGGAACCCAACCCCACACCAGGGTGCCCCTTAAGTCCTCACAGATCCCTCCATTTCTGCTGTAGACACTGTCCTCACAGGGTCTCTGGGCAGCCCTTCTGCCTGTGTGGCTGGAATGCATCCTCCAAGGCTCAGCATCAGGCTCATGTCCTCCGTGAAGCCTTGGCACCCAGGTTCCTCCAGAAGCACGCTCCCTATTCCGGTTCCCATGGCACTGGTTTCCACACTACACCATCCTGGTTTTGCACTGTTATTTAATGCTTTGAATGTGTGCCATGTCTCTTAAAGTATAGAGTAAGTTCTCTGTGGGAGAGATGACATGATTTAAACCTTTTCTCTGTCTCACGGAAGCCGGCAAAATGTTACCTGCATAGGAGTCAATAGATGATTGAGTGATCTGGCGACTGTCCGTCTGCCATCAGGAGGGTTATTGGCTGCTGCTCTGGTCCTCAGTGATACCAGGCCATGTGTAGTGGTGAGAAGGGGCCCTGGCGGCGAAGTCAGAAGCCTTGGCCATTTACCGAAAACTCACAACCCCGGGTCAGTCACTTAATCAGTCTGGATTTTCATTTCCTCATCTGTGAAATAGCAAAGGGTAATCGTGGTTGTTAACCCCTTTTCACCTTTTATCAACAGTGGAAGCCCCTTTCAGATATGGACCTGTTTATGCTCAATAGGTGGAAGTGAATCTGCGGCCAACCACACCCTCCTCCTCCTCCTCCTCCTCCTCAATCCACAGTAGATTTAGAAAAAGAACTGAAAACTGCCAGACTAGGGCAGTTCTTTCAAAGGCCAAGTTACAAGAATCAAACACCTCCCTGATTCCAGGATGGCAAAGTGACAGTGCAATGGCTTGGGGTGGGCCCCACTGTCCACACGAGCTATGGCTGGGTCTAGGCTGGGCCTTGGTCAAGCCCATGCTAACTAATTATAGAGAAGCAGTTGCTGCAAAGTTTCCCGTGGAAACCAAAGCTAGGGCTTGGTTTCCACTTAGATTGAGCAACTTCCTTCCAGGGCACTCAGCTTCCTCAACCAAACATTCTTTCAACACAGGCAGACCAATACACATGGGTTGTGATTGTATGTTAGACATAAATATATGAATGCACCTTCAGGAGGAAGCTGGGCCTGTGGTTACTCACTCTGGCGAGGATGTTTACATGAGTTTGATCATTTGCCTTAATAATCTTAAGAATCTGGCCTAGGGAGAGGTCACAGTTCATGGGCAATGGTGGAGGCAAGGGACACCTAAGAATATAATGTTAGATTTATACTAAATAGTGTTATATGGAGTCCCACAGGACATTTCATGTTTCACTGGTGGCCCCCTCAAAATAATTTAAACCCACTGTAAAGTAATCTAAGGCTTCCATTACTTGAAGCCTGCCTTTCAAAGGTCTACCTCCTCTGCAGGTATCCGAGCCCTTCCCCGGCCCCAACCAAGCCCGTCCAGCTGGCCTCTCACCCGCACCCAGTGGGGAGCTCAACACCCCAAGCCTGGACAGGCTCTGAGGAGAAGAGGGAAACAGGTCCAGTTAGTTTAGTCGATTGTCTCAAAAGGTTAAAATTCCCAAGTCTGCTTTCTTCTGACCTGTTCCTGGTTATGTTTGGACTAGTCAGGTGGACAGGCTCCTGGAGCTAGTTTCAGATTTTCTGCAGCGACCTTGACCTAAATTTCCCAGCCGCTGCCTGTTGGTCATCACCTCTGCCAGACTTTCACTTCCAGATGGCTAATTCTCTAATTTTACTCATAATATATTCCAATTTCAGCTTTTTCTATCCCTAAAGGAACAGCTGTGGTGAAAGATAGTCCATTGGACTTATCCTCCTTTAAACACACAGTTCCTGTTGTCTCCTCTGGGTGGATGTCACAAGGCCTTGTGGGAACTGTATCTTCCCCAGCAGAAATGCTTCTCCCAGTACGGGGTGGTTGGTACGGCCCGGCCAGAATGCTGTGCCATTACAAGACCCAAAGAACTCTGGTTGATGTGATGGTGTGTGTGTGTATGTATGAAGTGCATATGTATATGGAGACGGAGATAGAGTCAGGCACTCTTACCAAGGGGTGCTTGTTAGTATAGGCAGGACCCCAAATGAATGAGCTATTTTTTTAATTGGATAATTGTCTCCCTCCGGGGTTCCATGTAGTGATGGTTCTGGCTATGCATATTTACCACACAATCCCACAAAGGGCCTAGAAATTGATGAAGGTTAGAACTCCAGAATGTTCTGAGTGGTCTCTAGCCTTCCCATTGGAAGGTCCATCCTGTTATATGTGGATTTTGCACATAACGATATCCCTGTCTCAAATCTGCCTCATTTCTGTAGTCATTCATTTCTGTTTAATGGGCTCAGTCACCCATATAGTTAGCGGAATGTAAGTAAGAACAACCACCTTACAGGCCCCAGGTTCCAGAAGATTCCACTTGATAATAATATGTTCATTATGCACCATGCACTTTTCTGAACCCTTGATATGCCCTGCCTCATTTAACCCCAGAACAAACCTATAAGGTAACTGCTGTTATGACCCTCATTTTTTAAAAAAAAACACTTTAGGAAACTGAGGCTGGTACCTTGCCCATGGTCACCCAGCCAGTAACATGTGATTGTGGGATTTTAACCCAGGAAGTCCAAGTGTCTCAGCTTTAATCCCCACACAGCAGTAATGAAGGTTGAAGCCAACCTTCCTAGGCTTAAATCCCAGCTCTTCAACATGCCAGCCGTGAGATCTTGGGTGGGTTAAGACACTTCGCCTCCCTGGGCCCAAGTTTCCTCATTTGTAAAATGGGGCTGATATGGTGGCTGAAATGTTCAGACGACTAATGGAAATGGAACTCCAGTCATATCACAAGCACCATATTGCTACCCCTGCCTCTGTATTAAAATCCCTGACTTTTAATACTAGGATAGATTTTTAAACTTTTTATTTTGAAAGTTTCAGCCTTACAGAAAAGTTGCAAGAAAAGTACAATGAACTCTACACACCCTTCAGATCCTCTGATTATTAATATTTTGCCACCTGTGTTTTATCTTCTTTTCTTGCTTTCTAAACATGCAATCATTATTGTTATTTTCCTAAACCATCTGAGAGTTAAATTGCAGTATTTTGCACTTTAAGTCTAAGAAAAAGAACATTCTCTTTTATAACCACAATACAATCGTCATTTTCAGGAAATTTAACATTAATACAGCATATGATCTAACACAGAGTCCATACTCACCGACTGACCCAGTGATGTCCTTTAGAGAAACTCCATTTCCCTGTTCCAGGATCCAGTCAAATCGTGCATTGCTTTCTGTTGCTATGTCATGTCAGTGTCCTTTAATCTGGGATAGCTCCTCAGTCTGGCTTTGCCTTTTGTGCAAATCACCCAGAGTTTGTAGAACACCCCTCCTTTGGGCTTGTCTGACTGGTTCCTCAAAATTAGGTTCAAATTATGTACTTTGGACTAACATGCTACATAGGTGATATCTTCCCAGTGCATCATGCCAAGAGGCACATGATGTTATTGTTAACCTGTGAGGAGATACTCTAAGACCACAAATATCCCATTCCTTCGATCTTGCACCCAGAAGTTTCTAGAACACACTGGAAGGTCACACACTCCACGACACAGATGCCTGGGCCTCACCTGGCCACCCATGTCCACCCTCATGTTGCATATTCCTCCCTGCGCACCTCTGCTCTCCGCTTTGAGGACAGGGTCTACTCTTGTGCCCCCTCCCCACCCCTTCCCTGCCTATCACACAGGTTTGCACAGAGCAGGGACTCCATAAATGCTTGTCAATCAAAATAAATAAAAAATATATCATCTGAGATCCTGTATATCTGCTCAGGAATAAACACCTCAACAGTGGTGCCTTTCAGAAAGATTTCATTTATAGCCAACTGGGGTGAGGCCTCAAAGAACGCAAATATACTTCTTTTCATCTGTCTATGGGGGATTCAGACAAAGAGCTTTGAATGGTATATATGTAAAGAAGAAAGGAAGGAGGGGAAGACAGAGAAAGAGGGAGGGAAGGAACTTAAAAACACAGTCAATCGAAAGAAGACAAAAAATAAATCTGACGACACAGTACCTTTGGTAAAACCTAAAAACACATACACAAAATGACTCTATATATGTATGTGTACCTCTCTATCTAAGGACACGCATGTAAATGTGTTAGTGTGCGACCTAATGGCAGTAAGAATGGAAGTTTGGAAAGTGGGCCAAAGGGGAAAAATGTAAAATAAAACAGACATGAGCTTTGCCTGGATGGATGATAGGAGGCCAGGAAGTGAGGCATCCCAGCTGAATGACGTGAGGTCCATAAAGAGTTGGGGAGGTTGTGTTGCCAAGTACAAAGAGACGAATGGGCCTCCCCTCTCCCTGCATTCTGGGACTAGGGCAGTCTGGGAGCTCTGTGCTTCTCCCTCTGCCCTGGAGGCCATCTCGGGGTAGCACAGCCTGCAGATCTTTCACTCGGGTAGCAACAGGGGACAAACGTGATAGCGGGAGGAGGTGGGCAAGCATGAGGCCAGGAGCACCTCCCAGCCTGTGGCCACCTTCACTTGGTCACACTGGGGTTGTTCACATTCCAGCTCCCTCACTAAATGTATGAACTTTGGGCAAACTGCTTGAATGGCTAAAGCGGTTTCCCCATCTGTGAAATGGGAATGATAGCAATGACCATTTCAGAGGGTGGTTGTGAGGATTCCACGGGCCAAAGTCTGTAAAGCCCACATCATGGGGCCGGGACCACAGTGCATTCTGGGAAATTCTCAGTTATTAGCAGTCTTCTCTTGTGCAATCCTAAAAGTATTGGCAGATGAGGTTAGTCCCAGAACATCTCTCTGCATGTTTAGGACACAGCTGATATACTCTGGGCAGGGTACTGGTAACTTCTGCCAAATGGCACCTGTGGTTTTCACTTTCCAAACACAGCACACCGGACCTTCCATGGTCAGCTGCCAGGATCAGGGGCTGGAGTTCACTCTGGTACCCCTCCACCTGGTCATGTTCCCATACAAGAACCTGAGGGAACCCAACACTGCCCTGTTGATCTCCTCTTTGGGAAGCTATTGAATTTCTCATGTTTATTTTTCAAAGCCCTTTGTTCAGGACAGCTTCCTTTTCCTAGAAATTTGGGATGGAATCACATAAGTGACTAGGCCAAAGCATCAGGAAGACAGTGTGTGTGTGTGTGTGTGTGTGTGTGTGTGTGTGTGTGTGTGTGTGTGTGTGTGTGTGTGTGTGTGTGTGTGTGTGTGTACATGCCATCTTATTCTAGGTGGCTGCTAAGTTCCCATCTCTGGTTTTGATTTTATGGCACCTGCACTCAACTGTCATCCCAGGCCAATGTTTATGGCTGATGTTGGCAGGAGAGCTTTGGCAGAAATTATGAGCACTGTTAGGAAATCTGCACTTATCAGATGGCACCAGGTTGCATTGTGGCAATAATTACAGGACAACCCTGAGTTTCACTGGGACAAAGGGTGGAGCAGCTCTTTGGTTGAAATTGCAGAGGCGTCAAAACTGCTCCACCCTGTGTGTGGTGGGGAACAAAGGAGACGAGGACCCTCTGAGAGGAGTGAGCTCTGCGGATGTGAATCCCAGCCTCCTGCGTTCTCCCCAAAAGGCACAAGTCACCAATTATCATACTTGGTGTTGGTTCCTCCGAGGTCTGCAGAAGATACTAGACTGTGATCTCCTTGTGGTGAGGGACTGTGCGTAGTTAGTTCACCTTGTTCTCCCAGAAGCCAGCACAGGGCCTGACTCAGAGTAGCTGTTTAGTAAGTGTTTGCAAATAAAAATCAGGGTTTGAGGAAATTTGATTAAAGCTTAAAAATAGCTATCACATCTTTTTTTAGTGCAGCTGGTTAAATGGGTACCAGATCTTATAAGGGCATCTTATTGGCTTCTGTCGCCTTATTGGCTTCTGATATATACTTTTTCCCTTTAGAAATGCAAACGGCAGGGACTCCTTGGATATTATTCAAAGAACCAATCTTGCCAGCTAACACTATATTCCTGTTTACATCAGCATAGCATTTATGCACCTGCAAAATGCCTCTAATGATTCCCCCTTTGCCTCCTTCTCCAAAGCAAGGTCACTGGGTGGGAGCAGGCAGGAGGGGAAGTGGCACTTGGCCAGAAGGAGAAAGAGGGGTCCATCTCTCTCCTGCCACCCTCGGTCCAGGCTTTCCTTAAACCTGCTGAATCAAACTACCTGATGCTTAAAGAAGCAAGAAGCAGGTTCCTTCAGCTCTTTGACGTTCTGTGTCTGGTCTTCCGAGTCATTTCAAGGTGTCTTGTTCTGCCAAGCAGCTGCTGACAAGCTGCCGCCCATTTTAGGCGGCACGAGTCGCATGAACCCAGAGCGCTGAACTTACATGCCAGGCAAACGTTTCCAGCCGTGTTTGTCCAAACATTTGACGCTGACTCCCTTCAGCTGTTTACCGTGAACACTTCTTTCAGAGTGCGTTCTCGTCTTTGCTACCTGAATCACGCGTGAATTGCGCATTACTACAAATGTATGATTACACATGGATCGTTTCTCTCAAAGTTTCCCCCGCTCTTCTTCTAGCCAGTTGAGAACCCAAGAAGTTCTCTCTCTCTCTCCGGATGAACTAAATCTTTGAAAGCTTGTGTTCTGCATCATTGTCTTACACGCAATGGTGACTGACTTGATATTCTTTTTCTCCTTTAGCAAATCGGTCTCAGGTCTGAAAAGAACTGGCTGCAAAGCCAATATTCCAACTTGGATCAGCCTCATTGCAAAGGAGACAGGTTTTCACAGGTTTTAAATTCTTCTTAGAGAAGGGCTTAAAGACAGTGGTCTTCATTGTTAGGTATCAGAAGACGACATTTAGAATTTTGACACCTTGTTGTTTCTTAATTGATAAAGCCCATTTTCTGCTTGCCCGTGACCTGGAACCAGAGCCTTCAAGGAAGATCAATTTCAAGGAGCCGCGGAAAGAACACAGATTTGAAGTAGGATGTGTTTGGTTTGAAATGCTGCTCTGCCATTACCATCTGCATTTTTTTAGCAGAACCCAGAAGGTCTCTGTGTTGTGTGTGGTGGGAGAGTCCAGTTGAGCAGTTAAGGCCCTGGCTCCATGCCAAGGCTCCTGGGTTCAAATCTGTACTCAGTGTTTTCTTTCTGAATGACTTGAGGCAAATGACTTCATCCATCTTGACCTCAATCATGGCCATTGTAAATTGAGAATAATAATCGTACCTACTTGGAGAGTTGTTCTGAGGACAAAATGATTTAATGTCTGTAAAGCCCATAGAATAATGCTGAGGATCACGGCAATCACTTAGAAAAAGAAAAAAGAAACAAGGCCGTATTATTTATACAACAGGGACTAAGGATGCCCGCCTCGTAGGAGAGTTGTGGGGAACATTAGAAGAGCTAGCCTTTAACTGTCAGAACCTTCAAGGTACTCAGCAACACCTTCATCTTCATTGGCTCCCCCTGCTAGCGTTGGTGCACCTGAAACATTTACTTACCGTGAGCACACATAGGAGCTTTGAAAAGAGAGGAGCAGGAAGCAGATGGTGAGGGGTGAGTGGCGTGTCGTTACCCACAGCAGCTTCAGTCCCAGGAGGTCTTGGCCCCTCAGTTCAGAATCTGCAATGTGTCCGGCCTTGCAGCTCAGCAGAACAGGCCTCTCTGGAGCACTGGATTGGCTTCTTTCTCTTTGATGAACCTTTCTCTATAGGGTGGCTTTATCAAGAAGGTGGCCCCCAGAGTGGGCTCTGAGGCTCTGGGGTCACCCACCTTCCTATGGAAGTACGGTCCATCTTCCAGCACAAGGGCTGGCAAACTTCTCCTTAAAGAACCACATAGAAAGTACTTTCTGCTTTGCAGGCCATATGGTCTTTGTTGCTGTTACTCAATTCTGCCATTAGAGCCCTCAAGACAGTAGACGACACCTAAGCAAATGGGCGTGTCCCAATAAAAGCTTACTTGGGGACACTGCAATCTCAATTTCATTTCATTTTCACCTATCATGAAATAGTATTTCTTCTTCGATTTTTTTTCTCAATCATTTGAAAATATGGAAACCATTCTTAGCTTAGCACAGGCCACCCAAAAACAGGCACGGGGCTGGATTTGGCTAATTGGCTGTAGTTTGCCTGCAGATCCCTTTTCCAGCCTGCAGGATTTCCTTTTCATAGAGCACAGTCATTATTATTTATTTCCTATTCCAACCTGATATTACTACTTTTTTTCACCTTGATATCAGACTTAACGCTAGCCTTGTAGGCTCACCACAATGTGTGTGGGGTTTCATCTGCTTGAGTAGATGTGATTTTAATCATAACATTTGTGGTTCTATGAATAATGGTATAGACTCATGTGATAATGGTCTTGGGCAGCTTTGAGCTTTTTATTCTCTTTTCATTTCTGTTTCTGAGTCAGTGTCTGGTGGGCATTCATTAATTTTTTATGGTAAATACATGTAAGGTAAAAATTACCACTGTCACCAAGTAAAGTGTGCAATTCAGTGGCATTACGTACATTCACAGTGTTGTGCAATTGTCCCCCCTCTGTAGTTCTGACACTTCTCATCACTCATCATTCATTTATGTTTCCATCTATGTTATGGTTATCCATGTTACAACATGAGTTCTTAGAGGACATGGATCCATCCTGCAAGCAACAGTCAACACTTAATATCTCTACCTTCACTAAGTTCAGAGACAAAGAAATTAAATCAATGAGACTGATTTTCCAGAAAAAAACAATTGTGTTTAATCTATCTTAATATTTTTCCTTGGTTTTTATCTTATTCTATTGTCAATTATACATGCCATGACTTTGTAGGCTTTTTCCAAGACTTACCAAAAAACTAATTATTCTTTCCTAAAATAGCTATAACTTCAGCCCCTCTTTCATGGTGAAGAGTGATACCCCTAGACGATGGTCAAACCAAATGGTGGCCAACTGGCATGAAGTGAAGTGAATGTGTGTAGTTTCCTCCTTCTCTTCTATGCACATAGATATCTTTGGTAAAATAATGAATGGCCTGAAATATTACTGTCTCTCTGTAAGTCATTGGTACTGCTGAATGTAAAGGAAAACTCTATTTACTGCAAGGAAAGGCCCCACAGGTGCCCGTTGCACTCTTCAGCTCTTTGTCTCAATATCTGGTTTCTCTGAACCAGACATCATCAGACTCATGCTGCAAAAGCACTGTGAAGGCTCCCTGACCCTTATTTTGGAGTCAGGATCCTACTGGTGTATAAATAAAACTGAGTTATAGCTGTGAGTGCAGGGCTTAACAACAGCTTGGCATCAAAAATCCTTTTCAGTGGTTTTTCACTGAACTGCCCATTTAAACTTGTCAAGGAGAAGCTGCTAGAAGGTCATGGTCCTGGCGTGCCCAGTGGATGGTCTTCTAGTGCCTTCCAGTTCCTGTTTCTTTCCATGAGGGAGCAACGTGCTTTACAAATCCCATGACTTGGCAAATTGGGGGGATCGTGGTGCAAGGAGAGAGTGAGCTCGAGATCTGTGCATAAGTGATGACACCCCTGGTCACAAGCAGACATGGGCAAGTCGGTTTCCCTCACACGGGTGATAGTTTTCTTGGAACTGAGTTTACAAAATCTTTAATACATTCTTTTTCCCAAAATAAATATTTACTGACTGACAGGGTCTTCATAGTCACCATAATTCTTGTCAGTGTTTTTTAAATAAAATATACATATATATGTATATATTGAAAAAATATACATATACTTGTATATATACATACACAGATATATACACATACACATATATGCATATACATACATATACAACGCATAGCCCACATAATACAGATAGCTAAAAGACTGATGTGTGGCCACAGGCTATTAACCTCCACACTTAGATTATCTTTTTTTTCTCCAGGAGAACAGTTAATGAACTGTTTGCTTAGACTCCTGAGTTTAATTGAAGAATGTATTTTCCTCTGTGATCTATTCTCAGGCAGCAGGAGTGTCACAACACCAGAGCATGAATCCAATTACCAAGTGGCCACTTGTCTTCTTACCTGTCAGCATTGCCGTATGTGACAGAAAGGAAGCAGACCCTCCCAAACAGATGAGCGGCCTGTCATCTCCAGTGCCAAGAATGTATTGGAAACTTAGGAAAGTAATAAATGCCGCGAGCTCTCCCCACCTCCCCAGGACTATTTGTACGGTGGCTACTGCACTTGCCCCTCGTTAAATTACAGCAGAATGGTAGCCTTTGACTGGGATGGGCTGCTGATTTTTACAGGGAAGGCCCTGTAATTGGATTGTCAGACATGAGCCAAGAGGACCCTTTGCTTTGTCTTTTTGGCTGACTTGTTTGTGTGGACCGTATTACAGCATCTACAAAACCCCCGGGTGTTTTTAGCTGGTAAAATGAAACTCTCAGCCCTGGAAGAGCTTCAGAGGGCATCCTCTGGGCTGTTCTGCCCAGTGCAGGCCTTACCACTGCAGCGCCCAGAAGCTTCTGCTCAAACACAGATTGCCTTCCTTCCCCACCAGGCCAGCGCACAGGGCTGGCCTCATGGGCCAGCGACCGGCACAGCTGCCCAGGAACAGCAGTCAGAAGGGCCCTGTACTTGGCTCAACCTCTGCTGTGGCTGTCTTGAAAGCCTCAATTTGTGAGCGTTTTCATTTTGCACTGGGCCTGACAAATTACACAGTTCCCATGCCAGCACACTTAGGCATTCTACCCATACTACACTCGGCATGTTTGTGTAAATGTCCAGCAATAATCTAGGACCTCTCCCTCGGATTCTGCCTGTGCTCTTGTGCTTTGCTGTGCTGCAGGCTCCAGTTAGCTCCCAGCTCCTGAACTTTCCCACCTGGTTCCACTTTGCCTTGACCTGCTTTGACCCCCAGGACTTGAAGTCTGAACCTGGCTTCCCTACTTTGGCACTTACAGGTTAAATGCTCCAGGGGTTGCAGGCTGTATTCACCTTTTGGGATTTCCCACTTAGGGAAATTCCCTGCCCAACCCAGTTTTGATCCCTTGACTCCCAACCTAGGCAGGGCCCATCCCTAAGGGATCAGTCAGCTGATTCTACTTATAGAGAGTTCTTTGGACTTTTATTAAAATTCTTTCAGATTTAGCCAAAAATCCTATAATACTTACACATTACCTGGTAAATGTGTAGATTGTTAGCTAATGAGTCAGCAAGTCAATTAATTTATAAACTTACTGAGATGGAATGTGTTATAGTTGGCAATATTAAACACCTCCTTTTCCAGCTGTTGTTCATATATCCCTGCACAGCCAGCCCAGCCCCAGACTCCCAGGTCAGCACACTGGATGGCTTAAAACAATATCCCCCATCAGACCGTCTGCAAACACCCAGCCTCTTGGTTCTCCCAGCTCCCGTTCAATGGACCTGCTCATGGCTCTTTAGCAGACCCTCTTCGCTGACCCCACTCACTGCTCCTCCTCCGATGTGGCACCAGGCATGTGATATCATTTCATGGCAACAAAAGTCTTCCTAAAAATCTTATTTCACTGGGTTCTGCTTTCTTGCCGCTCACACTGCTGGCATCCTCTGTGCCCCTGAGTGTCTCCCAGCTGGGGCACAGCAATGTCTATTGTTACTGCTGCTGCAGTTTGCATACTGCAGTTCCCCGCTGGACAGAACTGCAGCTGCCTCCAGGCCCTCCCTCGTTCTAAGGACCGTCTCCCACCATCTCCCTAGACCTGCTCATGGGAATGTTCAGACTGCTCGGTCACACAGGCCTTTGACTGCACGTGTATGTGTGTGTGTGCACAAGGATCATGTCACTCATACCTAGAGTGTTCATTTCATTATGAGGAACTAGCCTCAGACATCACTACCCACCTGACGTTTGCATTCTGATGTCAACCTCAGCTCAGTATTGTGGGTTACATAGCAGTACCTCCAAACTGCACTGTCTAGTACCAGAACCCAAACCCTCAGTCAGCCCTGTTTTAACAGCAGTTTTCATTAACCTAATGACTGCCCAAGCTGGCTGCCCATCAGAATCACTTTAGAACATTTTTTCCATGCCTATTCTGTGGTAGCAGCTTGGACCACTGAATCAGAGACTCTAGGAGAGGGACCCTGGAATCTGGATATTATTTCAAAAGCTCCCCAGGCTGAACCAGTGGGAACCCCTGCCCTAACAGCAGCCACCCTTTTGCAGACCTAAACCTCACAATGGACCTTAAGAGGACATCTGGTCCATCACCCTGAATTGGGATAGGTAGGTATTATTGTCCCTTTCTTATAGCTGGAATAACCAAGTCCCCAGGAGACTGTGTGACTTGTCTGCAAGATAGAATAGGGCCAGGACTCAGTGTGCTTGCTATCTGGGACTTCTCGTTCTACTGCCCAAGGTCCTGCTCGATCAATGAGCCCTTGGCGCATGTTTGCAGTACCACCTCCTACACCATTGCCCTGGAATTGACTGGAGAAAATGGGCCACATCCAGACACCCCCTGCTTGAAGCCAGCCCTAAAGCCCCTGGTCCGTCACACTGCCTACTCTGTGGTCTCATGGTCTTTGCACATTGCTGTCATGGAACTGTCAGGTGATCACCTGCTCACTCGGCTGTACCCCACAACTCTCTGGGCTCCTTGAGACCGCTGCAGGGCTATGGAACTCACACTTTGATTAGATGTGGCCAGACCCTGGTTTGAGTCTGTTTGATCAGTGTATTCATTTGCTAGGGCTGCCATACAAATTACCACAGAATGGGGGGCTTAAAACAACAGACATTTATTGTCTCACAGCTCTGAAAGTCAGAAGTCTGAAAGTAAAGTGTTGGCAGGACCAGTTCCTTCTGAGGCTGTGAGGGAGAATCTGTCGCCAGCCCCTCCCTCTGCTGCTGGTGGTCCTCTGGCCCTCTTTGCGGTTCCTTGGCTTGTAGAAGTGTCACCCTGATTTCTGCCTTTATCTCCACACGGCATTCTCCCTGCATGCATCTATGTTCAAATTTCCCCTGTTTATAAGGACACCAGTCACACTGGATTAGGGCGCACCTCAATGACTTCATTTTAACCTGACTACCTCTGTAAAAATCCTGTCCCAAATAAGGTCACATTCTGCAGTACTGGGGGTTAGGACACCAACATAATCTTTTTGGGGGGGCAGAATACAATCCATTAGAGCCAATAACTAGTTTCATGTCTTTGAGCAAGTAACCTAAACTCATATGATCTCAATTTCTTCATCTGTGAAATTAGGATTAAAAAAAAAACTCCTACTGCACAGGTGTTTTCCCAAAATAATTATTATCAGATTAGATGAGGCACTTAATTTTTTTTCTTTTTAAAAGCAAGGTATAGAACAGTGAGGTTAATTGCTATAATCTGGGTTAAAAGAGGTGGGGCAACTCTCCGTCCATTCTGGGGTGTGTGTGTGTGTGTGCCAGAGACTGTGACTATCTAAACCATCAGACTGTCAGAGCCTAAGGCAGATTAACAGAAACCACATATCACACAGACATGATGACTTTGAATTTCACTCAAATGTAAGGGTTTATCAGCACTGAAATCAAGAAGAAGGCACTCGGGGTGCCACTAATCAGCCTGATGGCTTTTTTCACAGCAGCATGTTCCCCAAACTTCTTGATCAGAACTGTTAAAAGCCCAGATCCTCTCCCCAGAGTCAGTCTCGGCTGGTGAGGGTGGGCTGCATTTTACCAGCTCTTGGGGAGCCTTGTAGGACAAATCTGGGAAAAGGGCACAGGGGAACAGTGCTCCCCTCCCACCTTGTCTTCCCCCACTGCTCACTGGCCAAGTTTAGTCATTGACCTTGGGCAGGGCCAGCGGGGGTGGGGCTTCGCTTCCTCAGCTCTCTCCCTTCCAGCTCTAAAGTGCCACCCCTTTGCTTGTTGGTTGAGACTTGTCTGCCTTATAATGTGCTCTGAACTACCTCTGACATCTCTCTCCATATGTCTTCCCACCCACTGGAGAGGTGCGTGTTCTGTGCTCACGGGTGTCCAGCCTCACTGATCTGCTGATGGGCCAGGTTACGACGTAGCAGAGATGCTGGCCACGAGCAGAACACATGCAGTGCAGTTCTTGCCCCCTAAACAGGGAGAGATTGTCTCATGTCTCATCCTGCCCTTCAGGGTGAGTTTTGGGCCAGCTCGGGTGTTTGTTTAGGCTCACCTTTAAACACAGCCACTTTGTGAATCATTGTTAGGAAACATGGTTGGTTATTTATATGCTCTTGGCTGACTCAGTGTTTCATGAGGAGCAAACTGTTTTGTTGATTTTGTTTTGTTTCATGGGATGAAAGAGCGGCAGACTCTGTATGCTGGCTGCTGGTGGGCACACAAAAGGTTGCAGCCGCTTTGGAAAACAGTTTTGCCTGTTGCTTAAAATGTTAACCTCAGAGTCATCATATGACCCAGAAATTCTACTCCTAGGTATATACCCAAGGGAAGTGAGAACAAATGTCTACACAGAGCTTTTATATACTGCAGCTTGGATGAACCTCGCATGTGAAAGACACCAGACACAGGAGGTCACATGTTGCATGATTCCCTTTATATGAAATGCTCAAGCTGGCGAACCTCTAGAGACAGAAAGCAGGTTAATGGTTGCTGCCCAGCGGCGAGGGGGTGAGAGTGACTACCTAAAGCCTAGGGGTGTTCTTGGGTAGTGAGAAAGTTTGAAACTAGAGAGAAATGATGGTTGCACAACATTGCGAATGCACTGAATGCCCCTGAGACATATACCTGAGGATGGTTAAGTATATGTTATATGAATTTCATATGGGTAAAAATAGAGAGAAAATGGGGTAAGGAAGGGTATGGTGGAGGGAAGGGAGAAAGAGTGGGAAAGAGAGAGGGGGAGGCAATATTTTTTTCCTGCTGTGGCTTTTCTAAGTTTAAAGGATAATGTGACCATTGTGTCACTGAACTAGAACAGTGGCACTGTGTTTACAGTGACCACAGATCCCCTCTGGGGGATGCCCTCCATCATTTCCTTTCACCAGGCGCAGTCTTGGACACTGCTAGTCACAAGATGTGTAGCCAGCGTGAGGTCTGTGGTTGACTGGCCCTTCCCCTCCCCATTTTCTCATTCGAGCCCCTCAAGCTCCGAGGACTCCAGCGCTGGGGTCTGGTTGGCCACCTCGGGGCCCAGTGGGCACGTGGGGGACCCAGGGGAGTGTGTGCCCTTCTGGGCTGCAGTCACCAGCCCACATGTAGGGACCCCTTAACTCTTAACTGTGCAAACCATACTATTGCTAGTGCTTGGCAGGGTAAAGACTTGGATAAAAAACAAACAAACCTAATGGGGATTTGAGCTGGGCAACAGAGAAGACCTGCTGCTAGGTCAAGCTGTGGGAGACTTTGGAAGAGTTTGAGCACAAGCACTTTGCTGCTGAGCTCTGCAGCCTTCGTGTTGGGTCCTTTTCAGAGGAGTCAGGATGAATGTCTAGGCAGGCTTGCCCACATGACAAAACCAGGGCAGGAGGGAATGGAGTGCTGCAGAGAATTCATTAACTCACCAGTCAGACCCACATGAGCCATCTGAATGACTGCTCTAGGCTGCTTTCCCGCACTTCCACCTCCAGGACACCCTGCTAGGGTGTGGGTCTGCCGGTGGGCTTTGGCCACCACCGCTGGCATCACCCTCAGCCAGTGTGGCTGCTTCCCAGACCTCTAACTAAACTATGGGCACTTGGCACTAACTCCTGGGTTCAGGATCTAGATCACCGGTCATTCCAGAATATTCAGCTGAGAAGTTGTTGAAAAGAGGCCATTGTGACTCCTAGACATAGAGTTTGCCACATAGACCTTTCTCCAATCAGATGAGGGTCTTGTGGCGCATTCCAGGCTGTCCAGAGGGCACGTGCACCCTTAGAGCCCAAGGAGCAGAAGCTTCCACTGCTGAGCAGTCGGCCACTCCCAGCCGCCCCAGGACTCTGCTGTCCCCAGGATAGCCAGTCAGCTCTCTCCCATGGTGCAGGCAGCACTTTGTGGTTTAAGATCAGGACTCAAGAGGTGACCTTCTTAACTTCACAGCCACCTGCTAGATCCATGCTGAGTCCCATCCTCCCTGGGAGAGGAGAGGGTGTCCCTCAAAGGGACAATATCTAGAGAGCCACCTGTAGAAGTCTTCACTGTGCTGAGGCTGTTCTGATGCAAAACTCATAGCTCCTTAGATTCCTGTTATTACTGCTATTTTCTTCTTATTTGAATATCTTGACAAATGGCTTCATTGTTCTCTAGCCTAAAACTTTTAGTAAAACACATAGTCCTTTAACTGAGTACTTAAAATTAAGTAGAAATTCTAATTTTCACTTACAAATTTAAATTTCATCTAAAATTAAATGACAACTGTATAGTATTTTAAAAATGTGGCAGAGTTGTAAGGCTGGAGTCCTGACCTGCTTTTCCACCCGCAGAGTGTAATCCTGCCTGAACACTCTCCTCCGCTCTGACAACCGAGTCTGTGCCAGATCTGGCCTCTGGGGCTGGAGCTTACGGCTGCCCAATCACGTGGTGTGGCAACTCATGCTTCTTACTCAGAGCATCAGATGATTTAGTCGATGTGGTCGTGTTTTTACTTTTTCAAAGCTTCTCCCCCTCGAGGCCTTTTCTGAGCTCCTGGGCCCCTCCTTGACTCTGCTCCAATAACTCGGCTAATTTCCTTTGCAGAGGGCCCTCAGGCCAAGACTTCTTCCCATGTGAACCACCACATGTGAACCTGAATTTATTTCACAGTGTTCACCTGAGGGTTTCCATGGGTGGCTTGGGTGCTGTGAAGAAAGAGACCAGAAATAGATAGAAATCTGGGATTGAATTCTGGTACAGCCCTGTAGTAGCTGTGTGACTTCCTACAAGTTAATTAACTTCTCTGGGCTTCAACAGGATGCCAAGAGAGCAATGAGCTCAGCCTCCAGAGTGGGACTGAGATGCTCTCAAACCCCAGCTCTGGGGCTTGCATGCTTGGGGACCTTGGTTGTCCTCTAACATCTCAGAGCCTCAGATGTCAGCCTCTGTGAATGGGAAAGACCCTATGTGCCTCTGGGCATTTTTGTAGAAATGAAAAGAAAAAAATGTACGGGCCATGCCTGCAATGCAGTTAGGCGCTGAAGAAATTTTTTGTTGACTGTCAGAGATAAAGCACACTGCCTCTGTGGACTTTTGAAAGGTCAAATTAACAATGTATGTGAAAATACGCTGTAAACTATGAAGTAGTGTAAAATGTCATTATTATTAGAATCTATTTTTTCTTTCAGACCTTTCAAATTTAAAACACTTGGGAAAAACAGTACCCTAAACATCTGAACACCCTTTCCCTAGATTCACCATTAACATATTCTCACTCTCTCTCTCACTTTATCTACCTCAATCCCTGTTTATCTACTTACCATCTATTTATAATGGGATGAACCATTTGAAAGTAAGTTGCAGACATCTTACTCTGCTCCTAAGTACTTTGGCACCTATCTCATAAGAATAACGTCATCCTCCTACATAACTAAGATTATTACCAAGGACTTTAACATATATTCAATAGTATTATCTAATATACAGTCTATACTTACATTTCCTCAATTATCCCCGCATCTCCCTTATAACTACTTTTTTGTTTCAATATAGGATCCACATTTCATTTGGTTATGCCTCTGTAGTCCTCTTTAATTTAGAACATGCCATCCAATACTGAAGCCCCCAATGTGGCCCCCAAATGTAGCAAGTCCAGACTGATTGTACTGAGAACTTAGGACACAAAGAATATAAACTATCTCAGTAATTCTGTATATTGTCTGTGTTGAAATGATAATGCCTTGAGTAGATCGGGCTAAATATGTGTTATTAAAATTAATTTTGTCTCTGGTTTTTAACATAGCTATTTAAAAATTTTTAATTGCCCATGTATTTCTATTGGACAGTGCAATTCTAGAATATTGTCTCCTGCTTTTTTCTTTTGTGACATGGACATTTTTGAACAATCCAAGGCAATTGTCTTAAAATGCCCTACAATCTGAATTTGTCTGTTTCCTTTGATCAGATTCCAGTTAAATCTTTCTGACAAGATTATGACCTTAGGTTGTTGGTACTTCACAAGGCATCGTATCAGGAGGCTCATGGTGTCCATTCGTCTCACTGTTGGGATTGCAAAATCTGATCTCTTGGTTAAAGTGGCATTTGCCAGATCTCTCAAAATTAAAGGTCCCCTTTCCCCCTTGTAATCAATAAATAACTAACCTCAGGAGTGATCTTTTGAAACCATGGGAACATCTTGCTCCTACAGCTTTTACCCAGTGGTTTTAGTATCTAATGATGACCTCTGCCTCCATCAATTATACATCAGTGGTTGCAAAAATCACAGGCATCTTAACTTTTCATTTTAACTCAGTGGCTTGACAAATTTCCTGCTGTATCTTTTGGGCTCTGACAGGAAGTGAACAATTCGCTACTTTCTAAATCTCATCATATTACAGGCTGCATAGCATTCCATTATATAAAGTCTGGAATACAACATAGTTAACATAATCATTGTTGGTGATTGGTGATTATTTAGATCATTGCCATTTTTTTGCTATTAAAAATATTAATCCCATGAATATCCTTTTACAGTGTCCATATAATCTTTTCCTTTTTTGAGATATATTCCTAGAGGAGGTATTGCTAAAGATAACTAAATTTTTGACACATATAGTCAGAATCCCTTCCAGAAATATTGCACAGTTCCAACTTTTAGAGAATCATCCAGAATGCTTTCAGCTGCAAAGGAACAATCCCAACACAAATGGGCTTAAATAGTAAAGACATTTATTTTTCTCACACAGACCAGAACCCCAGGTAAAAGGTGTGATACATTCTATTTTTACTCTATTTCATTTTTCAGAAGGACACTGGTTGTGACCTACTGAATGAACTTTATGTTTACAGTTTGAAGAACATTGGCTTAAAATACCCAGATTCCATTCTGAAGCTGGAGATAGGTGGCGACCTGAACAAACTCTGAACTTCCTTGAGGAAAGGAGGAATGGATGTCCATCGCCTTATCTACACGGGGTAGCAGAGCACACCTCTCTCCAAGCCTTCCTCAACCTGGACAACATTCAGCTTCCTAGTCTTCACCAATCCGGTAAGTAACTAAACTCTCTCTTTTTTATTTCATCTGTATAACAGTGAGATTTCATGGGCAAGCAATACTGAATAGTGTAGGCTTTTGTGAACGACCTGCCTGGCTCATAGTAAAAGATAAGCCACCACTTCACTGTGTGACTCTGAGCAAGTTACTTAACCACTCTGTGCCTCTGGCTCCCCATCTCTAAAATGGAGATAATACTATCCACCTTAGAGATTTGTTATGAGAATTAAAAGAAACAATTTGTTTGAAGTGCTTAGCACAGTAAATGCATTTCAAATTTCAAAAAAAATTTGTGTTTGCTTTTTCACTGGCACATTTCTGTTGTACTGTTAGGATGACATCTGGGTTTGAACCCACCACACCAGGGAAAAGAAGTCAGCAGGTGCTTGAGCTCTTCCAGCACAACTGCCTCCTGGTTCCTCCAGACCCTACACAGCTCACGGGGCAGTGGGTGCAGAGACCTGGGGACCCGCAGGAGGACGAGAGAGGAGATGACAAGGGCTCTGTCTTCCCAGGGCTTCATTAAGGAAAAGAAGGCAAACAAACATTAAAATATTCACTCAGCACAGACGTTTTTTACAGGCTCGTGGAGCCACTTCACCAAGTCCGCTGTCTGGCTTCCTTCAGATCCGCTATTTGCTCCAATCTCCCTGAGCCTCCATCTGTGACTTTCCATCTCTGGACGGGTGCCAGCCCCTCACCTGACACATTGTGAGCACTGAGTAGTAGATAGTAGATGATTAGCTAAATAAATGCAATTTGCAACTGTGGAGTGGAAGATGCTAATGTAACTAGTTTTGTGTAGTGCAGTTTAATTAATTGTGTAATTAGCTAGTATAGTGTAGTTTTTCCTTTGATTTCAGTTTTTCCTCTGGGATCCATGGTGGTTTATATACAAAATCTCATTGTCAGTGTCTCCTTAGTCAGGAAGGGGACCCTATAAGTTTTGGGATAATAGGAAGTAGTGAAAATATTAAGAGGAGGAAAAGGAAGTGTTGAGTGCTCTCGGAAAGAACTGAAGCTATAGAGGGAAGGTCTGTGAAGCAATGATGAATGGAGGGCAAAAGAGCCAGTGAAATCTAGGAATCAGTGCACACCGGGGCCGTCAGTTTCATTTTGCTCAAGGTCTTAAGAGCCTTGGCTTTGCTGTTATATGAATGTACAGGTAGACTTCAATTTGAGATTATTTTTTTTAAAAGGTGACTTGCCCTAACTGAAAAATGGACAAATGACAAGGGCAGGTAAATCATAGAAGCACAAATCCCCCGAGAAGAAGTAAAATATTAGGTTGGGATCAATCACCCCAACAGTGTCATAACTGATGCCATCAGTGAGGTGCCAAGCGAACAAGATAGCTTGAAATCATGAATGGAATGGTAATAACAATAACAGCTAACATTGGCAGTGTAGGCTGGCTCTAGGACTTCTTTTCCCTGGTGTGGCTTTATCCTAATAGAACCACAGAAATCTGTAAATGCAGAAGCAGTTACTTTCTGAAATGTGTTTATCATGCTAAGCACTTTACACGTATTAGCTCTTAATTCTCACAACAAAGCTCTAAGGTAGATATTGTTATCTACCCCATTTGAGGCATGAAGGGCCAGAGGTTCCTTAACGAAGAGGTGAAGTAATTTGCTCAGAGTCCCAAAAGCCTACACTGAGCAACGCTGTGCATCTGTGAAATCTCACTGCTATACCGATGGGATAAAAAAGCCGTTGCTTTCTGAAATGTGAGTGCATTCTGTAATGTTAATGCAAAGCCTAAAGATGTCTCCTAGATTGGTCACACCAGTCATTGTAGGATAAGGGGATGTTGAAATTTCCAGGGACCCTAAAAAATACTTGAAAACGCTGCTTCTTTAACTTTCATTGTGGGAGAAAATCAAATGCAAGTCACCTCCACTCTATTACCCTTTTCCAGGGCTGTCCCACTATGTTACGTAGTCCCTATAATGAGTAAGCCATCAAGATAAATTTTTCCCTCATGACATATGCTGCATGGGACCAAATTCTATTAAGCTAGCCTTTGGGTCTGGACCTAGAGGGGATGTTATCTCTCTGTTTTTCAGGAGTGGCCTAAAAGGGGCAGTATCTATTAACATAATGAGGCCCAGTGCTCCTAGGATGCCGGACACTCCAGCTTATTTGTTTATTTTCCTTGTTTTTTTTTTAATTTTACTATTATTAATATACAATTACATGAGCAACATTACGGTTACTAGACTCCCCTTATTATCAAGTCCCCACCACATACTCCATTGCAATTATTGTCCATCAGCGTAGTCGGATGTTATAGAATCACTACTTGCCCTCTCTGTGTTACACTGCCTTCCCCATATCCCCCCACCCCACCCCTACCCCCGCTACATTCTGTGTGCTAATTGTAATAGCCCTTTTCTCCCTTATCCCTTCCTTCCCATCTTCCCCAGTCCCTTTCCCTTTGGTAACTATTAGTCCGTTCTTGGGTTCTGTGAGTCTGCTGCTGTTTTGTTCCTTCAGTTTTTTTCTTTGTTCTTATACTCCACATATGAGTGAAATCATTTCATACTTGTCTTTTTCGGCTTGGCTTATTTCACTGAGCATAATACCCTCTAGCTCCATCCATGTTGTTGCAAATGGTAGGATTTGTTTTCTTCTTATGGCTGAATAATATTCCATTGTGTATATGTACTACATCTTCTTTATCCATTCATCTACTGATGGACACTTAGGTTGCTTCCATTTCTTGGCTATTGTAAATAGTGCTGCGATAAACATAGGGTGCATCTGTCTTTTTCAAACTGGGCTGCTGCATTCTTAGGGTAAATTCCTAGGAGTGGAATTCCTGGGTCAAATGGTATTTCTATTTTGAGTTTTTTGAGGAACCTCCATACTGCTTTACACAATGGTTGTACTAATTTACATTCCCACCAGCAGTGTAGGAGGGTTCCCCTTTCTCCACATCCTCGCCAACATTTGTTGTTATTTGTCTTTTGGATGTTGGCCATCCTAACTGGTGTGAGGTGATATCTCATTGTGGTTTTAATTTGCATTTCTCTGATGATTAGTGATGTGGAGCATCTTTTCCTGTGCCTGTTGGCCATCTGAATTTCTTCTTTGGAGAAGTGTCTGTTCAGCTCCTCTGCCCATTTTTTAATTGGCTTATTTGCTTTTGTTTGTTGAGGTGCATGAGCTCTTTATATATTTTGGATGTCAACCCCTTATGGGATATGTCATTTATGAATATATTCTCCCATACTGTAGGATGTCTTTTTGTTCTACTGATGGTGTCCTTTGCTGTACAGAAGCTTTTCAGCTTGATATAGTCCCCCTTGTTCATTTTTGCTTTTGTTTCCCTTGCCTGGGGAGATATGTTCATGAAGAAGTTGCTCATGTTTATGTCCAAGAGATTTTTGCCTATATTTTTTTCTAAGAGTTTTATGGTTTCATGACTTATATTCAGGTCATTGATCCATTTTGAGTTTACTTTTGTGTATGGGGTTAGACAGTACTCCAGTTTCATTCTCTTACATGTAGCTGTCCAGTTTTGCCAACACTAGCTGTTGAAGAGGCTGTCATTTCCCTATTGTATATCCATGGCTCCTTTATCGCATATTAATTGACCATATATGCTTGGATTTATATCTGGGCTCTCTATTCTGTTCGACTGGTCTATGGATCTGTTCTTGTTCCAGTACCAAATTGTCCTGATTACTGTAGGTTTGTAATAGAGCTTGAAGTCAGGGAGCATAATTCTCCCTGCTTTAGTCTTCCTTCTCAGGATTGCTTTGGCTATTCCGGGTCTTTTGTGGTTCCATATGAATTTTAGAACTTTTTGCTCTAGTTCATTGAAGAACGCTCTTGGTATTTTGATAGGGATTGCATTGAATCTGTAGATTGTTTTAGGCAGGATGGCCATTTTGATAATATTAATTCTTCTTAGCCAAGAGCATGGGATGAATTTCCATTTATTAGTATTCTCTTTAATTTCTCTTAAGAGTGTCTTGTAGTTTTCAGGGTACAGGTCTTTCACTTCCTTGGTTAGGTTTATTCCTAGGTATTTTATTTGTTTGGATGTGATTGTGAATGGAATTTTTTCCTGATTTCCGTTTCTGCTACTTCACCGTTAGTGTATAGAAATGCAACAGATTTCTGCATATTAATTTTGTATCCAGCAACTTTGTTGAATTCAGATATTAGATCTAATAGCGTTGGAGTGGATTCTTTAGGGTTTTTTAGGTACAATATCATGTCATCTGCAAACAGGGAGAGTTTGACTTCTTCCTTGCTTATCTGGATGCCTTTTATTTCTTTGTGTTTGATTGCCATGGCTACAACCTCCAGGACTATGTTGAATAAAAGTGGGGAGAGGGGGCATCCTTGTCTTGTTCCTGATCTTAAAGGAAAAGCTTTCAGCTTCTTACTGTTAAGCATAATGTTGGCTGTGGGTTTGTCATATATGGTCTTTATTATGTTGAGGTACTTGACCTCTATACCCATTTTGTTGAGAGTTTTTATCATGAATGAATGTTGAATTTTATCAAATGATTTTTTAGCAGCTATGGAGATGATCATGTGGTTTTTGTCCTTCTTTTTGTTGATGTAGTGGATGATGTTGATGGATTTTCAAATGTACCATCCTTACATCCCTGGGATGAATCCCACTTGATCATGATGGATGATCTTTTTGACGTATTTTTGAATTTGGTTTGCTAAAATTTTTTGAGTATTTTTGCATTTGTGTTCATCAGGGATATTGGTCTGTAATTTTCTTTTTTAGTGGTGTCTTTGCCTGGTTTTGGTATTAGAGTGATGTTGGCCTCATAGAATGAGTTTGGGAGTATTCTCTCCTCTTCTACTTGTTGGAAAACTTTAAGGAGGATGGGTATTAGGTCTTCACTAAATGTTTGATAAAATTCATCAGTGAAACCATCTGTTCCAGGTGTTTGTTCTTAGGTAGTTTTTTGATTACCAATTCAACTTTTTTGCTGGTAATTTGTCTATTCAGGTTTTCTGTTTCTTCTTGGGTCAGCCTTGGAAGGTTGTACTTTTCTATAAAGTTGTCCATTTCTTCTAGGTTATCCAGTTTGTTACCATGTAATTTTTCATAGTATTCTCTCATAATTCTTTGTATTTCTGTGGTGTCTGTAGTAATTTTTCCTTTCTCATTTCTGATTCTGTTTATGTGTGTAGACTCTCTTTTTTCTTGATAAGCCTGGCTAAGGGTTTATCTATATTGTTTATTTTTCTCAAAGAACCAGCTCCTGCTTTCATAGATTCTTTCTATTGTTTTATTCTTCTCAATTTTATTTATTTCTGCTTTAATCTTTATTATGTCCCCCCTCTACTGACTTTGGGCCTCATTTGTTCTTCCTTTTCTAGTTTCATTAATTGTGAGTTTAGACTGTTCATTTGGGATTGACCTTTCCTGAGGTAGGCCTGTATTACAATATATTTCCCTCTCAGCATGGCCTTCACTGCGTCCCACAGATTTTGCAGTGTTGAATTATTGTTGTCATTTGCTCCATATATTGCTTGATCTCTGTTTTTATTTGGTCATTGATCCATTGATTATTTAGGAGCATGTTATTAAGCCTCCATGTGTTTGTGGGCTTTTTCATTTTCTTTATGTAATTTATTTCTAGTTTCCTATCTTTGTGACCTGAGAAGCTGGTTGGTACAATTTCAATCTTTTTGAATTTACTGAGGTTCTTTTTGTGGCCTAATATATGATCAATTCTTGAAAATGTTTCATGTGCTCTTGAGAAGAATGTGTATCCTGTTGTTTTTGGATGGAGTGTTCTGTAGATGTCCCTTAGGTCCATCTGTTCTAATATGTTGTTCAGTGCCTCTGTCTCCTTACTTATTTTCTGTCTGGTTTATCTGTCCTTTGGAGTGAGTGGTGTGTTGAAGTCTAAAAGGAATGCATTGCATTCTATTTCCCCCTTTAATTCTGTTAGTATTTGTTTCACATATGTAGGTGATCCTGTGTTGGGTGCATAGATATTTATAATAGTTATATCCTCTTGTTGGACTGACCCTTTTATCATTATGTAATGTCCTTCTTTGTCTCTTGTGACTTTCTTTGTTTTGAAGTCTATTTTGTCTGATACAAGTACTACAACTCCTGGTTTTTGTAACTATTGGTTGCATGAAATATCTTTTTCCATCCCTTTACTTTCAGTCTGTGTATGTCTTTGGGTTTGAAGTGAGTCTCTTGTAGGCAGCATATAGATGGGTCTTCTTTTTTTATCCATTCAGTAACTCTACGCCTTTTGATTGGTGCATTCAGACCATTTACATTTAGGGTGATTATCGATAGGTATGTACTTAGTGCCATTGCAGGCTTTAGATTCGTGGTTACTAAAGGTTCAAGGGCAATTCCCTTACTATCTAACAGTCTAATTTAACTTACTTTATATACTATTACAAACACAACCTAAAGGTTCTTTTTTTTTTCCTCCTTTTTCTTTGTCCTCCATTCTTTGTATGTTATGAATCTTATTCTGTACTCTTTGTCTTCCCTTGGGTGACATCTATTTAGCCTTAGGATTACTTCCATCTATAGCAGTCCCTCCAAAACGCACTGTAGAGGTGTTTTGTGGGAGGTAAATTCTCTCAGCTTTTGCTTATCTGGAAATTGCTTAATCCCTCCTTCAAATTTAAATGATAACCTTGCTGGGTAAAGTATTTTTGGTTCAAGACCCTTCTGCTTCATTGCATTAAATATATCATGCCACTCCATTCTGGCCTTTAAGGTTTCTATTGAGAAGTCTGATGATAGCCTGATGGGTTTTCCTTTGTATGTGATCTTTCTTTCTCTCTCTAGCTGCTTTTAAAAGTCTGTCTTTATCCACTCCAGCTTATTTTTATCTCTTCCTTAGGGCGCCAGTTTCAGGTTTACTGTGGGGAGTTCACCATGACCTCCTCTCTCTGAGACCTGAGAAGGGGAGTTGGGTTGGGTCAGGCCAGGGGACCCTGACGGACCCTTCCAGGCATCATGCCTCCACCCCATGGTGTTTTACAGTTACTTAGGACCACAGAGAGAGAAGGCAATCAATTAAGGACCTGCCATTCAGTGCTCCCATGCCCAGTTGTCAAGCAGACCCAGTCTGAGATCCTTTCTGACTCTGAAATCCTACAATTATGACCCTAACAAATATTTATCTAGACAGCAGGCATAAACTAAGTGATGACTTCCCTTGTAACTTACAAACTGCCAAGGTCAGACGTAGAGAAGCAAATGCAATTAAGAGTCTTGAAACTGAAATTGAAATTGCTTCAGTTGTTGAAACAGAACTACTGAAATTAAACTGAAATTGTTTAAGTTCTAATGATTCATGTGCTTAGCCTCTTCCGAACTAAAATCAGGACCTTTTTCTTCCAAGAACAAAGAAAATCTGATTAAATCTTACGACTGCTACTCACATGCCCCCAGGATAAAAGCCAACCTTTTCACCAAAGTAAAGAAAGTTCTTCTTACTCCCTCCCCTGCCTACCTCCTTAGCCTTATCTCTCAACATCCTCCCTTCTGCCCCCAGCTGAGCCTCAGACCAAGGCTTCCCTGTCTCCTGGTGTCCCAGGGGACCCTTCATCCTGAAACACCCCCTCTCCACCCTTTACCTGGCTGAGTGAGTCTTCACACTCCTGTCTCGCCTAAAATGTCATTTCCTCCTAGAACTTTCCCCACTCCCCTAGCCCCCATGTGTGGGTGCCACTCTTGGGTATTCCCACAAAAGAGCTCAGTGGTTTCCGTGCAGTGTTACAACCGCCTGTGGATTTACTCATCTCCCACTCTGATGGTAAATTCTGGACAGCAAAGACCGTGTTACCTTCACTGCTATATTCACAACCCCAGCTGTGGGGTCTGACACTTAGTAGATGTGTGATAAGTATTTATGGTGGAATGTTATCATGCCCATATGACTTTTGATACTTTTTGCTATTTAGAATAGTTATCCAGTCTTGTTGTATACTCTCTGCCACTAGAATAACCAAGTGACTCATGTTTCTGTCCCAGCAAGCTGACACCGCCTGATGCCATTCAGAGGGCAGTCCTCACCCTGCCCTTCACAGTTGGAGCCAAGCCCCACTCTACCCTGTAGAAGTTTGAATGTTACTTTGAGGAACTGGATTTTATTCAACAAAGAGGGTGAGTTAGTGGACGTTTGTTTAGGAGCAAGGGAGGGTGCAACTGCTGCTATATGCCAAGAGGAGCATTTGTGCTATGTACACGATGGGCTGGCAGCAAAAAAAAATCATGAGAACAAGGGATGATGGTTAAGGAACCATGACAATAATCTATGTAAATTAGGCTCTTGGGGGTTGGAATGGACAGGAGGCTCCAGATCTGAACTGAAAGGTAGGGCTTGGCAATCCACCAGCTACTGAGACCGAAGAGAGAGAGGTGCAAAGTTGACTTGTACTCTTGGGTCTAGAAAATGGGAAGGCAGGTGATGCCACTGACAGAATTTGGAATCATTAGAGGGGTTGTATGAGGTGTGGTGTTTTTTTTTAAGGGAGGAGGGATGTGCATTGGATTTACTAACAGAGCGCAAGTTTAAAAGCTCAATTATTCAAATAAGAATTATGCATAATGTGTATTAAGTGATGACTGTGCCAAGCACTTAAAAAATCAACTTCTTTAATGCTCGGTACCACACTCTGAGGTACATTCTATTATTCTCCCCATTTTATAGAGAAGAAAACTGAAATTTAAGTCATGTGCCCTCATTCACACAGTTCTTCTTAGTGGCAGAGATGGCATTCAGCCTGGGCTCTGTGACCCCAGCACATTCAATATGTGGAAAGTGAGGCTCAGGAGAGGGTTCAGAGCACTCTGTAGACTTCAGGGTATCCATATTAGGATGCTAATCGAACACTGTGATTAGATGAGGTTATCTAGGGAGATAATGTGCAGAAGAGCTGAGAACCCAGAATGGAAATGGAAAACTAAAAAGTGAGCAGGCAATGGGAAGAAGAAAAGCCAGAGGTGGGGACTAAGCAGAAACAGCTGAGAGTGGGAGTGGATAGAGTGGAGCATCATAGAATAAGGTGGAAATGTGTTCTAGGAGAGAATGGTGGTGATGTCACATGCTGAAAAGAGAGGTCAAGAAATAAAAGTACTTTAAGACCACAAGACTGTTTATTATTTTTTGATTGGTCGGGTTAATAATCAATATGTTTTCCTAAGTATTCCTGGGCATCTGCAGTGCAGAAAGCAGAACAATGCTGAGGAAGCAATTTGGAAACCATCAGCAGTGTTTCTAGAATTGTACCCAGGACCAGCATAGAAAGGAGAAGGTAAATTTGTGCCATCTTCAAAGATGCAAAGTTGTGACATGCCAAGTATTATCATTAAGGTTGCTTGAAACCTTCAGGGTATCATTCCATCATAAGCCTCAGAATTGCTCTAGGTTACCAAATTGACATTTAGTTTGAACACATAATCTGAGAGAACCTTGACTCTAGTGTATTTGGGGCCCCTGAGATCATTTGCCAAAGATGAAGATCTCATTTCAAGCTCTCCTTTCAGGCTCCAGCACCAGATAACATGGAATATGGCCAGTTCCATAATTAGATAGAACTATTACTCATGTAGAACCATTCAAATATATGCCATGACAGAATTTACAAACTAAGATATTCTCTTCAAATTTTCCAGTTGTTAATCTTTCAGCTTAATGTGCTGAGTTTCTAAAACTTGGGGAATTTAAGACGATCTCTTCTAACAGTGACACTTTGGGAAGTGGAGAGGTTTCTTTCTTTTTCCTTGGTTAAATAATAAATGAATTGGCATCCAAGTTGCTATGACTGAACTCCCATGAGAGGCTTAATGGCTTCCAAGTGTGTATGCTGGGGAGAAAGGACAGGAAATACTAGGAGTCATGAAAAACTGTGAGATGTTAAAACTAAAGGAACATCAAAGCTGGTCGAGTTTAAGCCCTTATTTTGCAGCTGAGCAAATGAGGCCCAGAAACGTGAAAGGGTTTGCTCAAGCCTCAGAGCTAGAGACTACCAGCCCCCAGTAATAAGCCTCTGAACTGTAATCCAGTTCTCTTTCCACTATTCTGTTAAAAAAAATTCATTGATCCAAGGATGTTTGTCTATTGTCCAGCATCCCAGCATTTTAGCATCTAGTACCACTTACTATTGTACACATTGTGCCTCAGGCAAGAGAGAGGGAAGGAGCTTGGAAGACAAGCTCTTCAGCACATATCAAACAGCGGAGGAGTTTCTCAAGAGGTAACAAATTTTGGGGAAAGACTACAAGGGCTTTGGAATATTCACTCTGGGGATTGTTTTATGATTTTTTCCAGCTTCATTGATATACAATTGACATCATTCTTGGCTTTAATCCTGGCTTCCCTGTAATCTGTGATGTCGGGAAAGTTCTTTTTTTTTATTGGCTTTCTTTTTAATTTTTTTTGGTATCATTAATATACACTTACATGAACAACATTGTGGTTACTAGATTCCCCCCATTATCAAGTCCCCACCACATATCCCATTACCGTCACTGTCCATCAGCATAGTAAGATGCTATAGAATCACTACTTGTCTTCTTTGTGTTGTACTGCCTTCCCAGTGCCCCCCACCTAGATTATGTGTGCTAATCATAATGCCCCCTTTTCCCCTTATCCCTCCCTCCCCACCCAGCCTCCCCAGTCCCTTTCCCTTTGGCAACTGTTAGTCCATTCTTGGGTTCTGTGAGTCTGCTGCTGCTTTGTTCCTTCAGTTTTTGCTTTGTTCTTATACTCGACAGATGAGTGAAATCATTTGATACTTGTCTTTCTTTGCCTGGCTTATTTCACTTAGCATAATATCCTCTAGCTCCATTCATGTTGTTGCAAATGGTAGGGTTTGTTTTCTTCTTATGGCTGAATAATATTCCATTGTGTATATGTACTACATCTTCTTTATCCATTCATCTACTGATGGACACTTAGGTTGCTCCCATTTCTTGGCTATTATAAATAGTGCTGCGATAAACATAGGGGTGCATATGTCTTTTTCAAACTGGGATCCTGCATTCTTAGGGTAAATTCCTAGGAGTGGAATTCCTGGGTCAAATGGTATTTCTATTTTGAGTTTTTTGAGGAACCTCCATACTGCTTTCCACAATGGTTGAACTAATTTACATCCCCTCCGGCAGTGTAGGAGGGTTTGCTTTTCTCCACATCCTCGCCAAAATTTGTTGTTGTTTGTCTTTTGGATGGTGGCCATCGTAACTGGTGTGAGGTGGTATCTCACTGTGGTTTTAATTTGCATTTCTCTGATGGTTAGCGATTGTGGAGCATCTTTTCCTGTGCCTGTTGGCCATCTGAATTTCTTCCTTGGACAAGTGTCTGTTCAGATGCTCTGCCCATTTTTTAATAGGATTATTTGCTTCTTGTTTGTTGAGGTGCGTGAGTTCTTTATATAATTTGGATGTCAACCCCTTATTGGATATGTCATTTATGAATATATTCTCCCACACTGCAGGATGTCTTTTTGTTCTACTGATGGTGTCCATTGCTGTACAGAAGCTTTTTAGTTTGATATAGTCCCACTTGTTCATTTTTGCTTTTGCTTCCCTTGTTCATGAAGAAGTTGCTCTTGTTTATATTCAGGAGAGTTTTGCCTATATTTTCTTCTAAGACTTTTATGGTTTCAGGACTTACATTCAGGTCTTTGATCTATTTTGAGTTTACTTTTGTGTATGGAGTTAGGCAGTAATCCAGTTTCATTCTCTTACATGTAGCTGTCCAGTTTTGCCAACACCAGCTGTTGAAGAGGCTGTCATTTCCCCATTGTATATCCATGGCTCCTTTATCATATATTATTGACCATATATGCTTGGGTTAATATATGGACTCTCTATACTGTTCGACTGGTCTATGGGTCTGTTCTTGTTCCAGTATGAAATTGTCTTGATTACTGTGGCTTTGTAGTAGAGCTTGAAGTTGGGAAGCGAGATCCCCCCTGCTTTATTCTTCCTTCTCAGAATTGCTTTGGCTATTCAGGGTCTTTTGTGGTTCCATTTGAATTTTAGAACTAATTGGTTCAGTTTGTTGAAGAATGGTGTTGGTATTTTGATAGGGATTGCATTGAATCTGGAGATTGTTTTAGGCAGGATGGCCATTTTCACAATTCTTCCTACCCAAGAGTGTGGGATGGATTTCCATTTATTAGTAACCTCTTTAATTTCTCTTAAGAGTGTCTTGTAGTTTTCAGGGAATATGTCTTTCACTTCCTTTGTTAGGTTTATTCCTAGGTATTTTATTCTTTCTGATGCAATTGTGAATGGAATTGATTTCCTGATTCCTCTTTCTGCTAGTTCATCGCTAGTGTATAGGAATGCAACACATTTCTGTGTATTAATTTTGTATCCTGCAACTTTGCTGAATTCAGATATTAGTTCTAATAGTTTGGAGTGGTTTCTTTAGGGTTTTTTATGTACAATATCATGTCATCTGCAAACAGGGACAGTTTGACTTCTTCCTTACCAGTCTGGGTGCCTCTTATTTCTTTGTGTTGTCTGATTGCCGTGGCTAGGACCTCCAGAACTATGTTGAATAAAAGTGGGGAGAGTGGGCATCATTATCTTGTTCCCAATCTTAGAGGAAAACATTTCAGCTTCTTGCTGTTAAGTATGATGTTGGCTGTGGGTTTGTCATATATGGCCTTTATTATGTTGAGGTACTTGCCTTCTATACCCATTTTGTTGAGAGTTTTTATCATGAATGGATTTTGAGTTTTGTCGAATGCTTTTTCGGCATCTATGGAGATGATCCTATGGTTTTTGTTCTTCTTTTTATTGATGTGGTGAATGATATTGATGGATTTTCGAATGTTGTACCATCCTTGCATCCCTGGGATGAATCCCACTTGATCATGGTGTATGATCCTCTTGATGTATTTTTGAATTCAATTTGCTAATATTTTGTTGAGTATTTTTGCATGTATGTTCATCAGGGATATTGGTCTGTAGTTTTTCTTTTTTTTGTGGTGTCTTTGCCTGGTTTTGGTATTAGAGTGATGCTGGCTTCATAGAATGTGTTTGGAAGTATTCTCTCCTCTTCTATTTTTTGGAAAACTTTAGGGAAAATGGGTATTGTGTCTTCTCTAAATGAATCCATCCTGTCCGGGAATTTTGTTTTTTGGTAGTTTTTTGATTACCTATTTAATTTTATTGCTGGTAACAGGTATTTTTAGATTTTCTGTTTTTTCTTTGGTCAGTCTTGGAAGGTTGTATTTTTCTAGAAAGTTGTCCATTTCTTCTAGGTTATCCGTTTGTTAGCATATAGATTTCCATCGTATTCTCTAGTAATTTGTTGTATTTCTGTGGTGTCCGTTGTGATTTTTCCTTTCTCATTTCTGATTCTGTTTATGTGTGTAGATTCTCTTTTTCTTTTAATAAGAGTGGCTAGGGGTTTACCTATTTTGTTTATTTTCTCAAAGAACCAGCTCTTGGTTTCATTGATTTTTTTTCTGTTGTTTTATTCTTCTCGATTTTATTTATTTCTTCTCTGATCTTCATTATGTCCCCACTTCTGGTGACTTTGGGCTTCATTTGTTCTTCTTTTTCCAGTTTCAATAATTGTGAAATTAGACTATTCATTTGGGATTTTTCTTCCTTCTTTAAATAGGCCTGGATTGCTATATACTTCCCTCTTAGAACTGCCTTTGCTGCATCCCACAGAAGTTGGGCTGTTGTGCTGTTGTTTTATTTGTCTCCAAATATTGCTTGATCTTTGTTTTAATTTGGTCATTGATCCATTGAATATTTAGGAGCATGTTGTTAAGTCTCCACGTGTTTGTGAGCCTTTTTGTTTTCTTTGTACTATTTATTTATAGTTTTATACCTTTGTGATCTGAGAAGTTGGTTGGTACAGTTTCAATCTTTTTGAATTTACTGAGGCTCTTTTTGTGGCCTAGTATGTAGTCTATTTTGGAAAATGTTCAATGTGCTCTTGAGAAGAATGTGTAGCCTGCTGCTTTTGGGTGTAGAGTTCTATAGATGTCTGTTAGGTCCATCTGTTCTAATGTGTTGTTTAATGTGTCTGTCTCCTTACTTATTTTGTGTCTGGTTGATCTGTCCTTTGGAGTGAGTGGAGTGTTGAAGTGTCCTAGAATGAATGAATTACATTCTATTTTCCCTTTTAATTCTGTTAGTATTTGTTTCACATGTGTAGGTGCTCCTGTATTGGGTACATAGATATTTATAATGGTTTTATTCTCTTATTGGATTGACCCCTTTATCATTATATAATGTTCTTCTTTATCTTTTGTGACTTTCTTTGTTCTGAAGTTTATTTTGTCTGATACAAGTACTGCAACACCTGCTTTTCTCTCCCAATTGTTTGCATGAAATATCTTTTTCCATCCCTTCACTTTTAGTCTGTGTATGTCTTTGGGTTTGAAGTGAGTCTCTTGTAGGCAGCATGTAGATGGGTCTTGTTTTTTTATCCATTCAGTGACTCTATGTCTTTTGATTGGTGCATTCAGACCATTTACATTTAGGGTGATTATCGATAGGTTTTTACTTATTGCCATTGCAGGCTTTAGATTTGGGGTTACCAAAGGTTCAAGGAAAACTTCCTTACTCTCTGAGAGTCTAACTTAACTCACTTAGTATGCTATTACAAATACAATCTAAAGGTTCTTTTTTTTCCCTCCTTTTCTTCCTCCTCCATTCTTTATATATTAGGTATCATATTCTATACTCTTTGTCTATCCCTTTTCATTACCTCTGGTGACAGCTACTTAACCTTAGGAACACTTCCATCTATAGCAGTCCCTCCCTCCAAAATATACTGTAGAGATGGTTTGTGGGTGGTAAATTCTGTCAGCTTTTGCTTATCTGGAAATTGTTTAATCCCCCCTTCAAATTTAAATGGTAACATTGCTGGATAAAGTATTCTTGGTTCGAGGCCCTTCTGCTTCACTGCATTAAATACATCATGCCACTCCCTTCTCAGCTGTCAGGTTTCTGCTGAGAAGTCTGATGATAGCCTGATGGGTTTTCCTTTGAATGTGATCTTATTTCTCTGTCTGGCTGCTTTTAATAGTCTGTCCTTATCCTTTATCTTTGCCATTTTAATTATTATATGTCTTGGTGTTGTCCTCCTTTGGTCCCTTGTGTTGGAAGATCTGGGCACCTCCATAACCTGAGAGACTATCTCCTTCCCCAGATTAGTGAAGGTTTTAACAATTACTTCCTCGAGACACTTTCTATCCCCCTTTCTCTCTCTTTTTCTTCTGGTACCCCTATAATGTGAATATTGTTCCGTTTGGATTGGTCACACAGTTCTCTCAATATTCTTTCATTCTTAGAGATCCTTTTTTCTCTCTGTGCCTCAGCTTCTTGTGTTCCTCTCTAGTTTCTATTTCATTTATCGTCTCCTCCACTGTATCCAATCTGCTTTTCATACCCTCCATTGTGCTCTTCAATGATTGGATCTCCAACCGGACTTCATTCCTGAGTTCTTGAATATCTTTCTGTACCTCCATGAACATGTTAATGATTTTTATTTTGAACTCCCTTTCAGGAAGAGTCATGAGGTTGATGTCATTTAAATCTTTCTCAGGAGTTGTATTAATAATTTTACTCTGAACCAGGTTCCTTTGGTGTTTCATATTTGTATATGGCGCCCTCTAGTGCCTTGAAGCTCTACTCTCTGGAGCTGCTCAGCCTCTGGAGCAATGTCGGGGGTCACGAGGGAGCTGTGTTGGTGCTTGGGGGGATGAAAGAGCTGTTTCCTGCTTCCCAGCTGCTATGCCTGTCTCCACTGCCAGAACCCGTGGGCTGAACACGCAGGTGTAAGCCTCTATGCTTTGTGTTTGTAGCTGCCATAGGCAGGGCTTCCCTCTGGCTGGCCTGACACCAGGGCAAGGGTTGCTAATTTGTGAGCCTGAGCCAGGTGCAGGCTAGCGGGGAGGAAGACACAGCTGGCTGCATATCACAGTGGGGGCGCTGGAGCTGCTTAGCCAGCCAGGGGGATGGAGCACCTGAAGATCATTTAAGCTCCAATGAATCCCTGTTTTCCACAAGCAGCTGGAATCTCCATCGGTCCCGGTATTCTGCCTGTCTTAACTTTCTAACTGCACTAAATCACCAGATCACCATGCAATGTAGGTTCATGCTCCCAGAGCAGATCTCCAGGGCTAGGTGTTCAGCAGTCCCAGGCCTCCACTCCCTTCCCGCTGTTTCTCTTCCTCCCGTGGGTAAGCTGGGGTGGGGGAAGGGCTTGGGCCCCGCCAGGTCACAGCTTTGGTACGTTACCCTGTTTCTTGAGGTCTGCTCTTTTCTCCAGGTGTATGCAGTCTGGTGCAGCCTTCTTTCCTGTTGCTCTTTCAGGATTAGTTGTATTAAATTATATTTTTGTATTATATATGGTTTTAGGAGGAGGCCTGTGTCTCACCTCTCATGCCGCCATCTTTAATCTAATCTTCTTCTGGGGAAGTTCTTACTTTAAATCTGTATTAGTTTCCTACTGCTGAAGGAACAAATTGCCACAAACCTAGCAGCTTAAAACAACACACATTTATTCTATTACAGTTCTGGAAGAAGTCTGAAATGGATCTTACAGATTAAAAGTGTCAGCAAATGGGTTCCTTTGGGACGCACTGAAGGAGAATCTGTTCCCTTGCCTCCCCCAGCTTCTAGAGGCCGCCTGTATTGCTTGGCTTGTGGGCCCTTCCAGGTGTCTCTCTGACCTCTTGCTTCTGTCATCACTTCCCCACCATTGACTGTGACCTTCTTGCTTCTCTCTCTAGGGCTTTATATGTGATTATTTTGGACCCACCCAGGTAACCCAAGGTATTCTCCCAATCTCAAGATTTTTAGTTTATCTCATCAGCAAAGCCCCTTTTGCCATATAAGTAACATATTCATAGGTTCTGGGGATTAGAATGTGGGCATTTTGCAGGGCCAGTATTCTGCCTTCCACAAACTCTAAGTCCTGGAGATAATAATTTCCACCAAATAGTGCTTAAACAACACTGCTTACAAGATGTCCTTGGCATCCCAAACTGGGACAACAGGCTCTCCTCTTTGCCCTTACAATACTGTATTATAGTTACCTGATCATAATTGTATCTTCCCACACTATACTATACAACTCTGGAAAGTGGGGATTCTACCCAAGTTATTTTTTCTCTCTCCTGTCCCCCAACACAGTATCTGGCACCTGGTGGTTACTCAATAAATATTTGTTGACATTGGGATTAAATGAGACCACACAAAATTCCCAGTGGTACCTGGCTAAAATAGATGTACAGTACATGATGGATGCTTTGGCTAACACCCATTATATCCAAGAAAGTGGGAATATTTCTATGGGTGACAAGTAAAATGTCTCCATCATCAACAGGAAAATGAAAGATTGCATATTTTGTAGCTGAGAGACAGAGACCCTTTAGGGCATTAAAGCCAATGTTATGGCTCACTTTTTCTGTTTTATTATAGCATGTTTTGCCCAGAACTCAGCACCTATTTGCTAAAGAAAATGTGTTGGCTGACCTTCAGAGGCCAAGTAGGACTGGAACAAATAGGAAGAAAGAAACCCACCACCTGTATTTCTTCACTTCAATTGAGCAAAACAGAAATGCAATTTTACCTCTCAAATGTGAACTCTTGGCTTCTGTCTCTTCTCCTTTCAATGGGCCATAATTGCTTTTCTCTACTAATGTTTACACCTGGTACATGGAGGATAAGAAGTGTAGCTCTGGGCAGCCTCATGGTGCTGGATTCATCGTATTGTTGGAGCAGCTGTCTGCCTTATGCAAGTCATTCGTCTTTCAATTGCTGTATCTATAAAATGCATGACTCACCTCACAGATGCCAAAAAATTCAAAGGCTTTGTGTTACTATCATTAAAAGGGGAAAGTTAAGTTTAAAAAGGTGGTGTAGACATACCTGCCAGACTCTTATTAGACCAAATCTAAAGTCAAGGCCAAAGCAAGCTTTGATTTCATTTCAAAGCATGAAGCAGGTATCTAGTGACAAAACTTCAAAGACACCTGCTGTTTAAAGTGAGCCTGTCTGCCCTACAACTTGGATTCAGATGTAAACATGTCCCATTGTAGGGCTCCTGATTCCCTTACAGGTACACACAGAAGTACTCAAACCAGCAACCTTGCCCTTCTAGCCAAGCAGGGACATGTACCGGTTGCACAACAGCCAGAGCCTGACTGACACAACAACCATATTTCCTGACAAAATGAGGTCACATGGTCTGCAGAAGAAATTTTTAATGATTTGTGAATATATTTCTATGCAAAGTATAATGAAGGAACAAACATTAAACCAACCTTAATTTTATTTCCAAAAAGACCCTCTTTTTAAGAACAACAAATTGGATAACCAGGCCACCACAAGCTTCTTGAAGACCACTGGGTTTTACTTATTCTTAAACCCTGTCTTTAAACTATCCTTGAAATAGTGCTAAAATAAATGTTGACTGATTAATTACTTGAAATCAAGTATTCAATCAAACACTAGTTCTATTGTCTGTTTCAGGGATAAAAGTGGACCTGAAGACACAGTCTTCACTGTCCATAGGAAGAAATAGAGCAAACAGATTAAAAAGCAAAGGGACACTGTACAAGTGAAAACAAATTTGCATCTACGTGAAATGTATGTAGTTCGGCTGTATTGATCATTAATTCATTTACTCTCTCATTTTTATTATTCAACAAATATTTTGTAAGCACCTTCTACAAGGCAACAAGGGAGCAGGACATATTAGCCTGAATAACACTCAAGAGTTCTTGAGTTTTGTTGGACTTATTAGGTGATAAATGGGCAATTATGGGGATAATGCAGTATGGCTGTGTGAGGAGAGCAGTGGATACGGCAGAACACAAGGGAGACACCAGCCTTGCCTCGGGCCAACCATGGTTGGTCTCAACCATCAAAGAGCACCTGCCTTCAATCCCATTATTTTCAAATATGAAGAGCAAAGAAGGGAGATGCAACACAGTATTCTAGAAAAAGAACTCACCCAAATCTCAGGAACCTTAATAGTTAGTCAATAGGCTGGAAGTTTGATGAATGGCTTGATTCAGAGATTTAGGATTGTGGTTTAACAAAACAAATAATCATAACACAAATCACCTTTCACTCTGGAAAAAAAACAACCCTGCTTTCATCAGTGTCACCACCAGCCTCTGGTCAGAGGAATTAAATTCCTCTTCAGTGGCCTCTTTACTTCTGTGGATTCTTGGAACTGTGGCAAAGCAATTCCCAACAGCCGAAGCTCTCCTGAAGCTTCCCGTCTGTCACAGGGCAGGGGGTGGGAAGAGGGGGTCCCAAGAAGCAGGAGGCTCTTGAGCAAGTGATTCACTGGGGAAGTATTCTTAGGAGAAAGGGAGGGAGGGAAGCAAGATAGGACAAGGGAAGACCCAAGCATGGGCAGGCCTCAGCTGGAGGCTGGCTTCAAGCTCACCCTTCCAGGTGGTTCCAGAAACCCAAACTGCACCACGCAGTCAATCCTCCTTACTGCAGAGGGACCGAGCTTTTTTATCTTCCTGCTGGACAGCCTGGTGAGGGTGGGGCATGGCCCTGTGGGAGCTATGACTGCTGTTTGGTAGAGGACCATTCCCAGGCGAAGAGGGCGTTACGAGGTGTCAATAGCCAACACTCCCAGCAACTGGGGACAGCAGCTCAGGCACCTGTAGGTAATTGGGATCTGGGCAGGGCTCCTGCTACATCTACTGCAGTGAACACTGCTAACCACATAGTTCAGTCCTCACTGCTGCTAAGGAAAGACCATTTCCCAGGAGCTCAACTGAGGGAGAACCTAATGCCACAGAATATGTTTCTTGCCATCACATGTATACACAATTCCAAAGCCTTTGAGCCTTGCCCTTCACGCTTGGCTCGTTCTGCCTCCTTTTGTTTCCTACCCTGCAGCCAGACTGCACTTCTTTCTGTTCCTTCAGCACACACTGTGCTCATTCTCAATTTATTTATTCTTCCTTCTAACTGGAATATCCCGCCCCCCCACGCCAAAACCACCACCACCTTTGACATGGTGGTGCTATTTTCTAAGGTGAGGACAGGGTGAAATGCTATGAGTGGGGAGGGCAGGGCAGGGGAGGATGTGGGAATCAAGAGTTCTATCTGAGATACCTCTCAGGTTTTCAGGTGGAGTTGTGAAGAGAGACACTGGACACATGAGTCTGGAGTGAGGTTCTCAAAACCAGCCCGCACTGGGATTCCTCGGCAGGCTTGTTAAAACACAGATTGCTGGGCCCTGCTGGCAGAGTTTCTGATTCAGTGGATCTGGGGTGGGCCTGAGAATCGGCATTTTTAAGACGTTCTCACGTGATGCTGTTGCCCCTAGTCAGGGTCCGCCCTTTGAGGAGAACTGGTCTAGAGTCCCAGAAGGAGGTCAGAGCTGCATGTAGAGTTCAGAGGCATTGATGGATTGTAACATTTCAGCCATGGTAAGACGCAAGATCATCTGAGATGGAAAGAAACGCAAGAAAGAAAAGAAAAAAATGCATTATGGGTTGAATTGTGTGTCCCCCTGCAAAAAAAAAAAAATTGTATGTTGAAGTCTTAACCCCTACTATCACCCAATGTAACCTTATTTGGAAACACAGTTGTTGCACGTTCTCCCTCGCAGCCCACAGAAGGAACCAACCTTCCCTGCCATACCTCAGTCTCAGATTGCTGGCCTCCAGGGCTGTGAGACAATAAATGTCTGTTGTTCCGAGTCCATGGTACTTTGTTAAGGCAGCCCTAGAAAATTAACACGACTGGGATCCACCAAAATTCAGAGATCCAGTCGGTGAGGAGGAGCCAGCGAAGAAGAGGCCTGCGGAAGCCCAGGAGAATGTAACATCCCAGAAGGTGGGGAAAGACAGCACCTAAGTAGGGGAGTGGCAGTCAGGCCAAATGCTACAGAGATGACTACTTCATACAACTATTTAACATGACAGCCTCCTGTCTCTGATGACCTCGCAAGAGCAACTTTAGTGGAAAGAAAGGGGCCTGAGTCAACGGGAGTAGGATGAAGAAAGGGAGATGAGAATGGAGACAGTTTTCCTGGGAGGGGCTGCAAAGCAATGGAGCTGTAGCTGGAGGAGAATGTAGTCTCAGAGGCTAGGACCCTGGAAATAATTTATATGCCCACAGAATGACAGACAGAGGGAGAAGTTAATGGTGCTGGAGAGAGGGGAATGATTGTGGGGGAAGTGCTCAGAAAACTTGAGGCCTCTGAGGAGGGGGGGCAAGGGTAGGAAGGAGACAGGCTGACAGTGGCTGGTGTTAAATTTAGTTTAGTCTCTTGTGCTCTCAATAATTGAACAGAATTGAAGAAACAGAGCTGTTAAAAAAATAAATAAACAAAAACTTATGACTACATGATTAAATGTGGAGCCCAGACTGGAAAAAATTGTGTATGTTGATGTGGGAGGGGAGGGGGAGTAGAAGAGAGGAGGAGATACATGAATCATGTGGCTTGTAATTGTGGAATAGCCATTTAAGGGAAGAGATGTAAAAAGTGCTGTTTGCCAAACCAGGCTGGACGATAGAACGGGAATTTTGATAGCAGGCTTGGAGGCCAGGACCCCCCTGGGCTACACTTCTAGATAACTCAGGGAGCCCCTGCCACCATTTCTCCTACCAGCTCAGCCGATGCAAGAGTTCAAGGCAATGATCTGTTCTGAAAATAGTGTCTATGATAGTTCAAAATCAGTCATATTTAATTTGTAGAAAATAAACATATACCCTTCCCCATTATCCTCCACTTTCCTAGGGTTAAGTTCCTGCTTCTGGAGGAAGGAATTCTGCGAGTTCAGTATGATATCACCTCCTCATAGCTGTTGACCGTCGGCCAAGGTCGTTGTCATCATCATCATCCATTTGCTGAATGCTGGCTATGCACCAACACTGAGATGCGTATGTCACACATACCATCCTATTTAATCCTTAGGTGGACCGATGAAGTATATGGGCTGTTAGATTCATATTTTGCTTGCAAGGAATCTGAGGCTCTGGGAGGTTATGCCACATGAGGTCTGTGAGAGAGACACTGGAAGGCAGTCTGTCCCTGGAGGCTGCATTTACTTCTTAAGTTCCTGCAGTCTCAGTTTTCTCACCATAAAGTGGGACTAAAAGTGGGAACACCCAGGAGTGTTCCATGGATTACATGATATAATACATAAGGTAGGCATTCAACAAGGTTAACTGTTATTAGTAGATTCTAGCTATTACTGTAATGCTGGCAAAGTTTACACTTTAATAAAGAGAATTGTAAAGGGAGAATGTGTTTGTGTGTTTGTATGGGTGATTATGTACGTGTGTAAGAGAGAGAAAGAGGACAATAATGACCACAAAGTCATAAAGTACAGCTGGGAAAATCTTGAGTATTTGTTAAACAGACTTTGTGGGGAGTGTCTTCCCCTAGTGCCTCAAATCTTATGATATATAATAGATCTTCAAGATGATTTTAATTTTCAGGGCTGGGACTAGGGTAAAGTGAATGAGGCCCTCGACTCTGGTGTAACATTTAAGGGGGCCCGAAAAACTCAGTTCTCAAGAGAAATTATATATACATATAACACTAGTAATATATAATATTATATTACACAACCTCTAATTATCATGTTATATTTTAATAATATTTTTTGTTTGTTTTTATACCTCTTCATGAACTGGTTCTATAAAAATATGTGTCCTACAACATTTTTTTGGGGGGGGGACAGCAAGGCAGAGGCTTTTATTTAGAGAGGAAGCGAGAGGACAGAGCTCCTGGCTCAGGCCAGGAGGGGCAAGAGAGTCCCCTGTCCTACAACATTTTAAGATGGATTTTTGGTATTTTCGTTTTCTATTAATGGGTAAAATGAATGGTTTCTCATTTTTTGCTTTACCTTGAGACTTATTTGGAAATAGTATCTAAATTTCTATAGCTTTCCATGTCTGCCTACAGAAGAGTTAGAAATTTTATGTTCACCTTTTTAAAATTGAGAATGTACTTGACACATAACATTATATTAGTTTCAGGTGTACAACATGATTCAACATATGTATATATTGCAAAATATCACCACAGTAACTACAGTTAACATCATCACCACACAGTTAACCTTTTTTTTTCTTGTGATGAAACTTCTAAGATCTACTCTCTTAGCAACTTTCAAATACAGTGTTATTAACTATACTCAATATGTTGTACATTACATCCTCAGGACTAATTTATTTCATGTGACACCCTTCACCTATCCTCTCAACTCCCCACCTCTGGAAAACACCAGTCTGTTCTGTTATCTATGAATTCGCTTGTTGCTTGTGGGGGTTAGATTCCACATATAAGTGAAATCATACTGTATTTGTCTTTCTCTATCTGACTTATTTCATGCAGCATAACACCCTCAAGGTCCATAAACGTTGTCACCAATGGCAGGATTTCCTTCTTTGTTATGGCTTATAATAACATTACATTGTGTGTGTTTATATATATATATATATATGCCACATTTCCTTTTCTTTATCCATTCATCCATCAGTGGACATTTAGGTCCTAGTTTCCATGTCTTGTTTATTGTGAATAATATAAATAACGCTTCACTATTGAAATAATGTTGCTTGATTAATTAAAATGGGAGTGTAGATATCTTTTCCAGTTAATGTTTTCATTTCCTTCAGATAAATACCCAGAAGTGGAATTGCTGGCTCATATGGTATTTCTATTTTTAATTTTTTGAGGAACTTCCATATTGTTTTCCACAGTGGTGGGCCAATTTACCTTCCCACCAACAGTGTAAGGGTTTCTTTTTCCACATCCTTGCCAACATTTGTTATTTTTTGTCTTTTTAATAATAGACATTCTCACATTTGTGAGGTGATTATTTCACTGCACTTTTGATTTGCATTTCCCTGATGTTGAGCACCTTTCATGTACCTAATGGCCATCTGTATATGTTTTTTGGAAAATATCTATTCAAATCTGCCCATTTAGAAATCATATTTTTGGGGTTTTTTATTGAGTTGTATGAGTCCTTTATATATTTGGGATATTAATCCCTTATCAGATGTATGATTTGCAAATATATTCTCCCATTCTGTATATTTTTTTATTTTGCTGATGGTGTCCTTTCCTCTGCAGAAGCTTTTCAGTTTGATGTAGTCCCACTTGTTTATTATTGCTTTTGTTGCTTTGGCTTTGGATATCATATCCAACAAGTTATTGCCAAGACTGATATCAAGGAGCTTTTTTTTCTAAGAATTTTATCGTGTCAGGTTTTATTCCAAGTGTTTTTGAGCTGATTTTTGTATGTGATGTAAAATAGGGGTCTAGTTTCATTCTTTTGCATATGGCTGTCCAATTTTCCCAACACTATTTTTTAAAGAGACTGTCCTTCCCCCACTATATATTCTTGGCTCCTTTGTCATAAACTAATTGACCGTATGTGAGTGGGCTCTCTGTTTTTTCTATTTCTGGGCTCTCTATTCTGTTCCACTGATATATGTGTCTGTTTTTATGCCAGTACTGTGCCTTTTGATTACTATAGCTTTATAGCATAGTTTGAAATCAGGAAGTGTGGTGCTTCCAGCTTTGTTCTTTCTCAGGATTGCTTTTTTGCTCTTTGGGATATTTTATGTTCCATACAAATGTTAAGATTGTTCATTCTATTTCTGTGAAAAATGCCACTGGAATTTTGAAAGGGATTGCATTGAATCTGCAGATTGCTTTGGGCAGTATGGGCATTTTAACAATGTTAATTCTTCCAATCCATGAGCATGGAATATCTTTTCATTTATTTGTGTCATCTTCAGTTTAATTCATCAGTGTCTTATAGTTTTCACTGTACAAGTCTTTCACCTCCTTGTGAGGGTTAGGGTTAGGGTTAGGGTCTTTCACCTCCTTGGTTTATTCCTCGGTATTTTATTCTTTTTGATGCAATTGTAAATGGGATTGTTTTCTTAATTTCTTTTTCTGATAGCTTGTTATTAGTGTAAGAACCACAACTGATTTTTTATATATAGTTTTGTATCCTACAATACTACTGAATTTATTAGTTTTGCTGGAGTCTTAAGAGTTTTTTATGTATAATATCATGTATATCCAAATGGAGTCAGTTTCATTTTTTCCTTTCTGATTTGGATGCCTTTTATTTCTTTTATTGCTTAACTACTCTGGCTAGGACTTCAACACTATGTTGAATAAAAGTGGCAAGACTGGGCATCCATGTCTTGTTCCTGATCTTACAGGGAATAGCTTTCAGATAAATAATTTTTTAATGTAATATTTAAAACAAATCAAATTGACAAACTATGGCCTGTGGGAAGCCACCTGTTTTTATAAATCAAGTTTTAACTTCTAATTCAAAACAGAACTCCTGGTTAAACTGTTGTACCAGCAAAACATATAAAGCAGTTCTAGAATATTCCCATACCTTTGCTGATATATCAATACAAAGTTCATGTTCCTAGCACTGTATATTTTTTCTTTGAATGGTTTATACAATTCATTATTATTCAGCTTTCAATACAACTTCAGAAAATATAACATTACCCAAAATTTATAGAAGGTTTTTATAAAATGACTCGCTGATAAAGTGAGTCTTGGCTCTGTCTCCCAAATCTACATAATTGAAGCTACATCATAAATCTATACAATTTATGTATATTTTATATATATATATATATATATATATATATATATATATACTATTCAACCTTAGGAATCTGAAAGGGAGTGTGGGGAAGCTTGGCTTGGCCCACAGGTGGCCTATTCAACGGTGGAGTATCTCTGACACATGTGAGAGCTCCATTACTACTCACATGATTTGCAGCTCTCCTCACTAATATGCTTATTCTAAAACAAAGGATATTTCTAGGAATTGTGTGCACATCAGAATGACGGCACCCTGCCATACTCAGCAACATCTATTCAGTTTTGAACACTAGTATTTAAGAGAAAAACATTAATTCATGATAAGGGTAACTGGAAATCTAGACCTCATTAAAAAGTTATTTTTCCCTCAGTAATTCTTTAGGTCCCAGAAATGTTAACCAGCAATACTGTAGCTGTTTTCCCATCTCTAACAGAAGACAGGGAAAATTAAAGGAAGCTCATCTGTTATGTAAAGGACAAGCAGCTGCTGCTCCCTCCTGAAGAAGGCATTGACCCCTGTAGGGTGGCTCCCCTTTCGATCAACAGTCTGAGCTTGGCCAAGTCACTTACCTGGGTGTCAGTTTTGTCATCTCAAAAAATGGGGCTTTTGTGACGAGAAATCATTACAAGCAAAGCATTTAGGATATACGTAGCATGTAGTAAGTGCTTAGTAAGTGACAGGTATTATTAGCTAATAGAGGCTGGTTACCCAAGCCTAGAGGGATAGGAAGGCAATGGAAACAAGACTAACAAGCATGGAAGAATAGGTAACTGGAGGTGATGCTAACCACATCTGTCTTTCACTCCAGCTGAGAACAAATGTTGGGGTGCCCCCAACCCCGTCATGGCCCACTGCTCATTTTATTCCACATACTGTCTGGGTGAGGTGGGCAGGGGGCTGATCACTCCCAAACCTAGAGTTCCAGCCCTGATATCTGGGCCTATTTCTCTCGGTTTCCCCAAATCAACACAAATTCGACATCTCCCAAAGCTGACGTATCCTCTCACTGTCTCCAGCTCACCAAACCTGCTTGCCAGGTATTTCTTTGTGGATGGAATTCCATCACGACTGCATCACTCAGCCTGCTGACTCTCCTCTCTCTCGGCAGCCTCCCAGCCAACCTGCCTCACACTGAATCAGGGACCAAGTCCCACCGCTTTCATCTGCTATGGGTTCTGGTGGCCGTCCTGGACCTGACTATTCTCTGTTACCTCTGCCCCAGGTCAGAGCCTCACCATATTCCACCTGGTCTCCCTGCCTCCACCTGCATCCTCCCCACTCCACCACTCACCCTGCCACTTAAAACCTTCAGTGACCTCTTCCTATTTAAACGTCCAAACTTCCAACCATGACTTCTAGTGCCATCCCTGATCTGGCCCCAACCCACCTCTCTGACTTATTTTTCAGCATTTTCTGACTTTCACTTTATTTTCTAACAACACTAAATTGCTGAGTGCTTTCCTGCCCACAAAATGTTGCTTTTTAGTTACATATCTGGGCTTTTGCGGTTCCCTGTGCTTGTAATGCCTTCCTCCCCTTTATCTGGCTCAGATCTGATGACATGTCCTCCAGGAAGCCTGCCCAGATCTTCCCCTCCCTCAAACTGGGTTAGATATCCTTTCCTTGTGATACTGTCTTTTTCTTTATACAGCAAGTCATTTCTTCTGCTACATAATATTATAATTATGTACTTCCCTCCCTAGACTGTGAGCTCCTTGAAGTTAAGAAATGATGTATCTTATTCATCTTTGTATCCTGAGTGCTCAAAATAGTGCCTGGCACTTGTAGGCACTTAATAAATGAATACTGAATGAGTATTTATTCAACATCTCCTCCCCATCCTTGAGACAGAGTGCCATTTGGAGAAATTAGATTAGTGTAATACATGATTCTCCAAGGTGCGGGAGGCACTTCAAACACGGAACAAACAGTACAAAATAGCAAACATTTCATTTCTGAGCTATAGAAGGTGGTATACAGAAAACAGGAACTCAGGGATGGGGGATGGGAGGGATCAGACATGTCCTGGCTTCTAGGTGGTGGTTACATGAGTGTATACACATACCAAAAGGCACGATACACTAAGATTTCTGTATTTTATTGTATGCACCTTGATAGAAAGAAAAGAAAAGGAAGAAGTGGCCAACTGGAGCCTCAGATCACAAAGAGAGGTGCTCAGATGGACAAAGACTTGGCGGCTCCCTCACCCTATTACAGGGCTATGGGTTTACAAGCCACCAAACAGAGGAAAAGTGAAAAGGTTAATCACTCAATCAAACAGGATTTACTGAGCATCTAGTAAGCAGGCAGGCACTGGGGATCTAGCAATGAACCAAAAAAGCCCTCAGCTCTGTTCGCATTGAGTTTACCTGGTAGTGGGGAGATAGGAAATACCACTAAAGTTAAGCAAAGAAATACATGATCACATATAGTCGTAAGAACTGTGAAGGGGCTAAAAAGGTGCTGTGAAAGAAAATAGCATGAGGGCCAAGAAGGACTTTCTAAGGATGTGGTTTTTAAGCTGAAGTTGGCAAGGACATGAGGGAGTGGGAGGAGGCAACCCAGGAAAGGCCTGGGGACTGTCGGGCAGGAAGCTGAGAGGCCAGGGCAGCCTCAGACAGGGGGCAGACAGGGCCACGTTCTGGGGCAGGCAGGCACAGGCAGGGCTGAGGAGTGTAGATTCTGCCCTATGTACAATGGGCTAGGAAGAGTTTTTGTTTTTGTTTTTTAAATTAAGGTATCACTGATATACACTCTTATGAAGGTTTCACATGAAAGACATTGTGGTTACTACATTCACCCATGTTATCAAGTTTCTCCCCCCACTCCATGGCAGTCACTGTCCATCAGTGTAGTGAGATGCCACAGAGTCACTACTCGTCTTCTCTGGGGCAAGAAAGTGTTTTAAGAAAGGGGATGTGATATACATTCATGGGAGAATATCCAGGCTGCCAGGTGGAGACAAGCTTGGAAAGGAGTCTGAGAAGAAGGGAGAAGTTGTTGGGATGAGTGTTTAGCTCTATAACTCTTCTCTTTAGGAAAGGTCACCATTTACCCCATTTTATAGCTGAGGAAACTGAGGTCCTGAGCTCGAAGACAGACCCAAGTCTGTTCCACCCCAGAGTCAGAACTTAAATCTCTACCGCTTCTTCAGTGGCCCTTGCCCTCAATTACACCTACCTTCCAGGTTGGCAGATGGAACAAAAAATGATGAAGTGATGATATCCATTTTGGGCAAGGTAACAGGGAAAAGGGAACTGTCATCCAGTGCAGGTGGGAATGTAAATTGGTGCAATTTTTCAGAAGAAAGCCCAGTGCCTTAAAGATCTGCATCCTCCTCGAGTCCCCAGGAATTTAGGAATCCTGAAAAAACAAACCACTGAGCAAAGTTGTCTGAACAAATCTTATTTATCAGTATTTGTAGCAGCAAAACAGGGCATTGATAAAATAGACTCCAAGACTGTGCACTTAATAGCCGATAATTGGCATGGAAAAACTCTACAATATATTGCCTGCTGAGATAATTGGGTTACCAAAAGTGATACAGTATGATTCTATCTTTGCAAAACATATGTCTATCTGTAGAGAAACAATGCTGGAACAAACTACAACCAAATATTAGGAGTGGCTATTGCTAGGGAGGAAAAACATTTTCCTTCTACCCTTTTAGGTTCTGCGGCTAGTCGAACAATAAAAATGACGTAAGGCAGATTAACAGGAGAAAAACAAATTTATGTACACACAAGAGCCCCACAAAGACAATGAAACTCTAGGAAAATAGGTCAATTGAGACTTATACACCATCCTGAGTTAAGGATGGGGTAGGGGCCTGAGGCTTCACAGAGGTAAATCAGTCATGCCAGCCCTCTCTTTGGTAAACTGATGTTCGGGCGCCCCTGTCGGCCCCCTCCCTGCCTCTGACCCGCAGATTGAGGAGGCGACGCCATGAAATATAGAAGACCTGAAAGGACCAGCCAGGGGACTCCAGGCATAACAGCTCAAGAGTAATGCCGAAAAGGCACATCTCATATTTATTAAACAAATGAACTCAAAATGAACCCAAAACATCATTATCTGGCCTTGAGCCTAGCCCAAGGATGCGATGCTCCTCAAGAATACTGAAACCATGCGAGGGCGGCCCCGAGCCACAGGAACTGTTTTGGTTCTCATCATTTTGTCCTTGATCACACATCAAGAGTTGTAAGAAAAGCAAGCAAGTCATGTGTATTTGTTTTCTATATTTCTTGAGTTATGTATTAACCCCATCAATCCCACAAGTCATAGAACAAAAGGAGAGCAGATGTTTGGTAATTAGACATTTGCCCTGCCATGCAGGTAGGTCGTTGAGGTAAAAAGTTATCTCCAATACAGTTCTCTTTCTGGGCCAGTCCCCCAACCTAAGTTCATTAAGGCAGTTAAGGGAGAGGTAGAAGTTTTTCTTGGGTTTCTGGGTCTTCACTGCCTTCAGTTCAAAATAATTCACAGGCCAAAGTGGCACATTTGGGGGAGGCTTGTTCTGAACCCCTTCACTATCTCTGGAAGATGGAACATCTAGCAATTTTTGTTGCCATTGCTGTTCTTTTTTATCCATGGTATCTAATTTTTCTAAATCAAAATGTTAACGTTTTATTAAAGTACCAGATACATACAGCAAGGGGCACACATCCTATACGCACAACTTGATGAGTGATCACAAACTGAACACAGCCATGAAAACAACACAAAGATCGGAAAAAGAACATTCCCCATCTAGAAGCTGCCTTTGTAGAATCATACAGAATCTACTGCATTGCATCTGATTCTTTTCAGTTAACATTATGAACATTATGTTTTATTTAATTCTTCCATGTGGTGGCAATGAATTGTAGGAAATTCATTGTTTAAATTCTTAGAATGTTAATGCATTGTTATTTATAAAATGACACCTGAGAATGACAATCATCACCATTTTGGTCACTTTATAAAGCACTTTTCATGGATATTAGCTCTAAGTGTTATTATCCTCACTTAATGGGCTCAGAGGGTAATTTAATCTGCTCTGGTTCACACACAAAGCTGGTAGATGGCAAATCCTCGACGGGTTCATTCTAAATACATGCCCTTATTGCAATAGCCTTTGGGATTAAGAACAAAGGTAGCATGGATTAAATGAGAGAAATAACTTTCTTAACATTAGGCTCTTTAAACATGGAGAGAATTACCAGGAAAAGTTAGTCAAACTCCTTTTCTGAAAACAATACAGATTAGAACATGCAAACCCTTCCAATTCAGACAGTGAATGTCCCATAAAAATTCAACCAATTTCAATATTAATCATCTCTAGAGAGAATTTCTTTGCCAAGAATCTGTGACAGCAAGCTTTCTCACTGAACACTATTAATCACTGTGCCTTAATTATGATGTCATATATGTAGCATGTGTCTGTGTACTTGCCCTGTGGATTTTATATTTCCACGTGTCCACTTTCCTCTCCAGCTTTATAAATAATATTGATTACAGCCTCTTAATGATCATGTACAAGAAAACTTCACTTCTCAGTCACGGAAGAGCAAACTGAGGCCCACTGCCAAATAGGTGGTTACAACAGGGCTGGGCAGAACTCAGGTCTCCTGAGCGATGTGGACCACACTTCACTGCATACAGTGAGAAACTTTTCTTTGACTTGGAAACATAATCAATGATGGTTCTGATTTTAATAGAACATGAAGGGTGGCTTTTTTTAAAGAAAGCAGGGCCACGTGACTTAGCTTTATGTATCATCAGATTCTATTTCACCATAATATTCATAATCTCTCTTTAAACCACTGTGGTTCTAGGTTTATTATGAAACAAGTTGCATAATCCAGTAGACTTCATAGGAATTTCAACAGAAATTAGGTGAATTTGTAGGGAAAACAACAACGTATCACCTCAAATATTTACTCAAGCACTTCCACAAGCGTCCTTGTGTTATATGTTCGAGTTGTCAGCTGTTGAAAGCTGAAGTGAGGAAACAAAAGGGCTTCTCTGAACTCTTTTCCTTCCGCATTCCTATTTCCCCTCCTGTGGATGTTCTCTTATTTGCATTTACTTTAGAAAAAAAAACACAACCAAGCCTTTCCCACCTGTGGTCTTCCTGCCTGTGAGTCTAGCACTGGATTCAGGGGAGAGAATTTAGGAAACTATTTCCCTGGGAGGTGGGCTCTGCATTTCCGTGGTTACCTTTCAGGAATCCAAAAACAGGAAGGACCGTTTTTTCTGACAAAAGAAAAGTACCATAGGTCAAAGGACAATTGATAAGTCTATTTATTTTCCCAGAGACTTTGGCCAGTCACCTCCCCCTTCTTAATTTTCTGGTCAGCCTTACTTGGCCTTGACCAGGCCCCAGGCCTTCCCTCCTGCCTTGCTGGAGGGATTTCTATGCTTCCTCTTTGATAACCTCTGTGAATCTCTCTCCACAGTTACCTTTTTATAAGTAGGCATGGGGAGAGGGGCAGATCTTTAAATAAACAGGTGAATGAAGTCTGGGAGGTGTCGCCTTTCTAATGACCTTTAGACAGAAGGAAGACTGCCTCAGGAGCAAAGAAAGGATCCCTCAGTGCCCGGGACCCTCCTGTCTCAGTGCAGGGTCCCATGGGGCTCAGGAGGGTGTCCAGAGCCCAGCTTAGATACTCAGTAAATGGCGAGTCTTCCGTCTTTCAGGGGGAGTTCTACCACTTACAGCATGTCACATGGCATGAATATTGTCTCTCCTATAGGAAATGGCTGAGCCTCGGGGCTCTTGTCTGCAGACCTAGACTGTAACAGGGACTGGTAACTCTCAGAAGTCTGCATTTCACCCCAAGCTCAGAGAATTCAGTGAACAGTGTCAGGGAAAGGTTGAGTGAAAGGGGCTGCAGGGAGCTGGTGGCAGTGGCCTACACGTGGGCTCCGTAATGAGGTGGTTAGTGGGACCCAGGCTGGAGGCTGGGTGGCTAGTGAAAGTCGGGGTGGGGCTCATAGCTGTGCTGCTTCCTGCAGAGGCAGGGTCTCCGGAAGAACCTCCCTCCTGACCTCTCACTGACGTCCAAAAGCCTTAGAAAGTCCTCTTGATAAAGTGTTCTCTTGGCCAGCACTTCTGTGTATGTCTGCACAGTTGTGTAGGGCTTTTTGAATGAGAAGCACCACATTCCGGATATTGATTACCTTTGGGGATGGGCCACAGGAGAAAGGTATCAATAAGGTTTCATATCCAAAGTGGTTGGTTGTTGTTTTTAAGAAATGTTTCATTTTGGAGTAATTTTGGATTTATAGAAAACTACAAAGAGAATACAGAGAATTCCCATATACCCTCACCCAAATTCCCCTCAAGTTAGCATCTTACATAACTGTGCTACATTGCTCAAAACTAAGAAAGTAACATTGGTACAACTGAATATTAGAGTTTAGTCAGATTTCATTAGTTTTTCCTTAACGTCCTTTTTCTGCTCCGTGATCCCATCCAGGATACCATGTTGCATTTCACACAGCCATACTGTTTTATATCTTTAAAAAAGTCTGAAGAAATTATGGCAAATATTAAGATTTGGTTAAACTTTCTAGCAAGAACAGAACACTCATTATATTATTCTCTGGCTAATATAGGAGAGAAATCACAATGTAGTGATTATGAGGAAGGCTCTGGAAACGGACTGCCCAGGTTCAGAGTCTGGCTCAAGTTCTCCCAAGTACTCAAGTACCATCTCCAGCTGGATACTTAATCTCTCTGTGCCTTGATTTCCTCATCTCAAAAATAGAGAACATCACAGTACCTATCCTGTAGGATTACTCTGAAGCTTATGGGTATTAATTCATGTAAAGCAACTGGAATAGCACTCATATATATTACCTATTATTAATTACATATACATTTCACAATCAGATCTAAAAAACAGTTCCTTTGAGCTTCTCTGGATCTTGTTTTAACAGAAAATCACAATCTTCTCTGTGGATTCATTGCCCTTGTTATAAAACATAACACTCTGTACGGTAATTATTTGTTTCTCCTGAGTTTGCAGAAGTGGACTCCACCTCTCATGATGGCACCCACAGGATTTAGAGTGTTTTCAGTCTGAAGGAAGGAAGAAATACCGGGGCCAGGAATGCAAGCTGAGTGGCGAGGCAGCTCCCCCAGCAGCTTTAACGGGGTGCTCGGGGCCAGAGAGGCAGCACAGCATGGGTTGGGATAGAGCGAGCTGCATTTTTCAGAGCAAGGATTTAGCAGTGATGGGAAGATGGTAACAGTACAGAGGGCTCCTAGTGCAGGGCAGAGGGGCATGGATGTGTGGGTCAAGATGCAAAGAAAGAGGCCTCTGTACAGTTCTGTCTGAGAGCATGTGCAGTGTAGAAGCCTGCAAGAACTCTTCATCCCCAGGGCTGAACTGAGAATTCTAGTGCCCTTAATAACCAGAGCACAACTGGGACAGTGTCTGCAGTTAGCTGTCATCCTTGGACACTAACAAGCCCCCACTTTCTTTTTTTAATTTAATTATTTTTAAGTGTACAATTCAGTGACATTAAGTTCATTCACAACATTGTGCAAACCATCATCACCATCCATCTCCAGAACTTTCATCATTCCAAACTGAAACTTTGTCCCCATTAAACACTAAGTCCCCCTTCTTCCTGGCCTGTTATGTAAAATGAGTTTCTTTAGCTATAATCTGTATCCAGAATATAACATGATTAGCATCAATTCTAGGTACACTAATTACCCTGAATATTTTGAGCAAAAGATACAACACATAATAGTGATTCAACAAATATTTATTGTACATTTCCTATGTAGTCTATATATACGTATATGTATCACACACATACATACAACAACACATAAACAGCAGTCTAGTTAGTAATGAAGAACATGGAATTAGAAGTAAAATGGGCCTAGCGTCAAGTGCTGGTGCCACCACTTAAAAGCAATGTGACATTGGGCAACTCTCAGATTCCTAATCTGTACAATGGGAACAAAACTACCTACCTGGCAGAATTGTTGTGAGGATTAAATGTTTGTAAAATGCTAGACAGGACCGGGCTTAAATGCTCAATAAAAGGTAGTGGTCTACTACGTTTATACACACATGTATATGCACATGAATTTGTTAGTAAAAATAGTAATTCAGAAATCCATAATATGGCATGAGATTTAAAAAGTGGTTTTTAATTAAAGATTTTAAAAAGAAATTTAACAGATAAAAAAAGAGAGAGAGAGAGGCAGATGTCAGCACAAAGGAAGGGCAAAAACTACACCAGGAGTCTGAATGAAAGTTTGCAACCAGATGGTTATTGTCTCAGGACTCACATTCTGGTGTTCAATTCTACTTCCTCCAAGGACTGCAGAATTATCAAAACAAAAGTAATGATGATCTGTCAGGGACAAACTTAGGCCCTCCCCCTGCAGGAGGATCAGGGCACAATGACTCATAGGAGCCACCACTTACTGGAAATCCTTGCTGCAGCTACACTGCATAGGAATGGGACTTGATTTGCCGAATTCTCCATGTGATCTGAGTATGGCCACCTGCCAAAAAGCCAGAGGGAGAGAGGGCCACTTACCTTCCTGGCAACAGAGATTTCCTAGCCCCGTCACCAAAAGAAAAAGCAGCACAGGACTTACAAGAAGCCATTGCCAATGACAGCTTGGCTTTGCTAAGAGTAGCTGTAGTGCCAGAGTGGTTTTGGCGCATTGCCTCTTTCGGCAGCTTAACCATTCTTCCACAGGGAAGTTGTGTTCTGCGTTCTTGTGCATGACCCTATTGTCTTCACCATCTGCTCCCAATCTTCCTCCTGTGACATCAGAGTGCAGCAGGGTTTGCCTCTGCCATCTAATCAGGCTGTCTGGCTCATCTGTGCCTGTCCTTACATTGTCAGGAGAATGATCCTACCCCAAGTTAGCTGAACAGAAGCCAGAAGTTAACTGCAAACAAGCAACCCAGCTTGCTTCACAGCATGGAGGAGACCAGTTTCACTGCAGCTAACAGAGTAGATGATTGCTAATTAGCCTACAGTGAAGATACCTGCAGAAGTGACTACAAAGGGGAAGAGCTCCTTGCTCGCTGGAAGAAAGTAATCACTGTGCAGGTAGGTTAAAGTGTTCCTGAGACTTCCCAGTACCAGCCAAGAGTGTGGGCAGCTTTGGTGGGCAGGCTGCATCTAGAAATTTAGAGCCACTTAGAAAGGTGATTAACAGGTGAATTCTGGGCAGTCCTGGTGTTCTCAGGAGCTGGTTCCTGCAGACTGCTTGCCAGAGTGGCCAGATACTGTGCAGAAAGGAAGGAGGATGAAGATATCCTCTGGAGTGGGGTGGGCCAAAGACCCTCACAGGAGATACTGCAGCTCTGATTCTTGGATGCCGGTAAACTGAGATGGTTTGGCTGGGGCATGGAGTAGTTACAAGGACTAGCTCAATAATGGATGTAGATGGGCTAATGTCTGATAGTATTAGACAGGTGCAGCCAACCCAGCACATCCAAAATGCCTCATTCTTTCCTCTCTCTCACCCCTCTCTGCTAGCCCTTTTTCCCCTTCAGCCTCTCTTATGTTCCAGATCTATGCTAAGAGTATCTCAAGGCCCTCCTTACCCCCCTATCTTGGAGACTAGAGACTGGTCTAGGAGGAAGAGGGAGCTAGCACAGAACTAAGGATTGGTGTAGGGAATCATGAAGGGACAGGTAAGAAATGCCACGGTAGGAGTTGTAGGGAAAGGGAAATACTGGGTGAGATTCTAGGGAAAGCTGGAGGAGAATGCCTGCCCAATTGGGAGGGGGCTCTGGATGGCGCTGAAGTCAGGAGTTTAAAGACTGAGAGTTAGGAACAAGCCTAAGTAGGGTCAAGGTTGGGAGGGGTCTTGAGTAATTGTTTTAAGCCAGAAGCCCTGGAGAGCATGTGGTGGGTCATCCCAGCTGGGGATGTGGATGAAGAGGATGAAAAGATAGCTCCGTCCACTTAGAAGCCACCAGTGGCCAAGGATTTATCTTATTTTTGAAGAAATCTATTTATCCGCCTGACTTGAATTTATGAGATTGCAGGAAACCACACACACCTGCAAGTGCATTCTCCCCCGTGATGAGTGTTCTAATACCATTTCTCTTTATGACGATTCAGCCAGTGGGTAGGATTCTCACCTGATAGCTGCCTTCAATGTGTGAAGACCTCAGTTCACTGGACTGCCAGAGCTAGGTGTGGTGGATAGCAAACACAGGGTTAAAAACAAGGTTTCCAACAATTAGTGGGGGCACAGCAGCCAGTAAATATGGTGTTATCTGCCTCCCATCAGGAAACCCTTGCTCTCTATTAGACCTAATTATCAGTCAGCAGCTGATTTCCAGAAATGGCGCTGTAAGTTGGGCAGGAAACAAGTTGGGAGAGGTTATCTTGAGGGGTGAGTGGCCCCATGATGGTGCTTTGGAGTACATTTCCTGGTCATCTATTCTTTGATGTGGTGACCTCAAATTTTTGGCTGATATGCTTAACGTCTGGAGAAGCTTGGGCAGTATAAACAGCAATTGCAGAAGCTGGGCTATAATCACTATTCTTATTTCAGGTTCATGGCATTTGGTTCATAGGGAGGATGTGTCTGATCTTGGGGGGAGGAAGGGTGGAATGAAAAGGGGAGTATTTTCCAGAAATCACACTGAATTCAGGAGAATCTGAGTCAAGCAGCAGCTCACACACTGGCCACAAAGTCCACCCATAGGGTGTCCCTTGCAACAAAGTCACTTCCCCCTTGCCCAGAGAACAAATGCAATTGGCGAGACTCTCTCCTGGCCAGGTGTCCTTGTCCAGCTGAAGGCTGAGCTCCTGGTCCTGGAATGTTGCCTTAGGGTTTTCCTGACTAAACTGCCACATAGACACATGTGAAGTGAAATGATTAAAAAAAAAATGTATAGATAAAAACCCAGAAGATATATATATTTTTTAATATAATTTATTTTATTATCATTAATTTACAATTACATGTGCAATATTACGATTATTAAACTACCCCTTCATCAGGTCCCCCCCACCAACCCCATTACAGTCACTGTCCATCAGCGTAGTGAGATGCTATAGAATCACTACTTGTCTTCTCTGAGTTGTACTGCCCTCCCGTGCCCCCCCAACATTACATTTGCTAATCGTAATGCCCCTTTTTCCCTCTTATCCCTCCCTTCCCGCCCATTTTCCCCAGTCCCTTTCCCTTTGGTAACTATTAGTCCGTTCTTGGGTTCTGTGAGTCTCCTGCTGTTTTGTTCCTTCAGTTTTCTTTGTTCTTATACTCCACATATGAGTGAAATCATTTGATACTTGTCTTTTCGGCTTGGCTTATTTCACTGAGCATAATACCCTCTAGCTCCATCCATGTGTTGCAAATGGTAGGATTTGTTTTCTTCTTATGGCTGAATAATATTCCATTGTGTATATGTACCACCTCTTCTTTATCCATTCAT